>JAOUZG010040955.1:2155718-2238577 GCA_026289955.1 Argiope argentata | reverse complement strand
CGTGGCCAACTTTGGCGAGTTTTCGTGCCGCTCGCCCGCTTGTAACAATATTAATTTCGCTCTTCTCACTGTCTATTTTATTAAATTATCAAATTCGCCATTTCGAAGACAATTCCATCCTCTCTTCTTCGATAGTAAATAAAAATTTCATTTTTAATTCTAAAATTCCCTTGTTATTTTAAAGGCATCTTAATTTTAATTTTTATTATTGTGGCTTTATCATTTTATGTTTCATATCCTTTCTTCTCCATAAAATGTTTTGCATTTCAAAATAAAAGTAGTTCATTTCAATGTGTTAACATTTAATATCTCTTTTACAAAGCACTTACAACATTGATTTTATGATCGTTTTGACTGAAAATTCCCAATTTAATAGAAGTTTCATTGGGAAAATTTTCAATAAATTCTCAAAGAACAATAATCAACCAAGTGAATTATTTAGAAACGCGCCTATTTTTCTCTATTTTATTTGTAACCTTTGTGAATTAATATGATACATTGTAAGATTAAATTTAAAAAATTAAACTTATTAGTATTCAGTTTAAACTTTACAGGCAAAATGAAATGAACTAACCTGTCTGGCTGTATCCGAATTACCGGAGTAGCACATCTTAGATATATAGTTGCCACCCCAGATGTCATTTTTATCATCTAGACACTTTTAAAAATAACAAAGATAATACCAAAATTATTTTCATGTAGCTTATTACTAAAGCGGAAAAAAAATCATAGTCAATTATGTATGGATTTTTTTTAAATCCTATGCTATGGTATTGAAAAGAAATATATTTTAAATACTAGTTGAGCTAACCAGATTTGTGTGTGTAAGCCAAATACTAAAAAAAAAAAAAAAAAAAAACACCTATTCTTACATCGTATATTCCAGGAAAAAAGAATCAGCAGTTTAATTTGCAAATAAATAAATGTATTCACGAATGGGATTTTACCTAAGCGATAACATTGAAACAACAGACCATTGTTAAAGATCACCCATTCCGCAGAAGTCATTAGTGAATTCTTACGCAGATTCCAAACAGAACGTACTTTCGCGAATAATTTGTTCCTTCTTCGTGACATCTGCCTTTCATAGATCTTTTCTGAATAATCATTCTTTGCCAGAACTCGGAATCTTACTTCACATTAGGACAGAAAGAAAAAGAAGGGAAAAAAAAAACAAGAAGAAAAAAACATCTGCCAGCGAAAATAAAATAAAATAATAATGAGACAAGAAGGGGGGAAGCAACTCTCGCTGCACCCTATCGTCCTGAAGCAGGACCTCGTCGTAAAGTTACGATTTCTGAAAGAATCCTTTGAGCGCGGGAAACATTTTTATGAGGTGCCACAAATGGATTTGCTTTCATTTGATACAGTTTTGCCTTTCCTTTTTTTTTTTTCAGGCACCGTTCTCAGCCGCAAGAGAATCGTTTCACTTTATTTTTAGAAACTTTCTTGGTTTTATCTGGTGGATTATCCTCATTTGAGGGTGGGTCGGGAATAATTGAAAGGGTGGGTGTAATGAATGAGTGCACTATGTAACGATGGTAGAATAGTACACTCATTGATGGTCAATGTTCTATTGACATTTGGGACACACCGACAGAGGCAAAGTAGATACATTGATGATATATTAGTGCAAACGATATTTCTCAAAGAAAATTGAATGGCTAAATTAAAGTGGTGGCCGGATTTGTCGAATTTTAAATCAAACAATCTTATTTTTGCATGTTTTTATTTAATTTTTGACAACAATTACTTGGCAATGTACTAAATTTTTCAAATTTTTTGAACTTGAATACTTTTGATAACACAGCAGTAATCTAATATTTCCAGTACTTAATTATAAATTAGGTGATTAAATTTAGTTAAATATAAACTGCATATGTTTGTTCTGATAATGAATTTGAGGGGAAAAGATTTTAAAACCTCATGATATTTATTATAATGATTTATGAAATATATTAAAGAAATATATAAAAAGAAAAACTAACAATTTTTTTTAAAAATCCTCTTAAAACACATTTTTTAGCGTACTAAAAATAAAAAAATATTCTTTTAGAAAGAATATGTGGTAAAAAGGGAGAAACTTATTAAAGAATTAATTCACAATAGATAACCGTAAGCGAAAAAACTGGGCATTCACTTCAAGTTAACACATGTGTAATTTGAAATTGCCTAGGGCAATTTTATCAGCACCATTTTTTGTTGAAATGCATTATTTTTGATTTAAAAAATTCTTTTCTACTTTTTAAAATATTATTAAAAATGTGTTTAAAATATTCTATCTATTTTTATTATTTACTTATATATAAAAACTGGCTTTTACCCGCGACTTCGAACGCTTGGAAATTTTGATGTGTATGTGTGGTGAGAATTAACAGTCTAATTATAATGTAAAATGTTAGCAAACCGTTTGCGTGAGATGTGAATTTTAAACGCTAGTTGGGGAAACAAATGCAGATTAGGAATTTTTAATTTCAATTAATCTGTTTTACTTTTATTCAAAAGTACTTCTGAAGGAATCGAAAGATCTATTAACAATGATTAATTTTAAATGTATCAAGCACTACGATAATAAACAGAAGCGTTTGAAATAACCGGTTGAAAACATGTTATATCTAACCTCATTAGCGTGGGGAAATTTACTTAAAAAATGTAAGGATAATTTTCCATTTACCAGGCCCAAACGAACGATCGCCAAAGAAATTTGAGAAAATTTGGCGGAATTCTACATTATTTGCTAAAGGAAATATACCACTAGAAACATATATGTAAAATATATAGCTAACTAAAATACAATTTAATTACAAAAATACATAACGGAACAGCTTTAATATACACTTATTTTCGCCAAAAAAAAGAAAAGAGTGCTGAAGTCGGCGCTCTTGAGTTTGTTTCAAAGTTTTAGCAGCGCGTCGAGTAGCCAAATATTCGGCGTGCTATAGTCGTCTCACTTCTGCATATATCTGCGTTTCAGTTGATCTAGAAGTAGCCTGTTGCACAGCGTGCTTAATTCTGCTGAATTCCGCTTGAGAATTCGATTCCCGACTTCTAGCTACTCTCATAGTCCGAGTTTGATTATTCCTTTTTGAAAGATTCTGTTTGCGTTTTCCGGGCATTTCGAAAAAAATATCAAATAATAAATTAAAAATTTAAAACTATAATTTTTTCCTTAAAAAATATGCTGTGACTTCTCTAGCAGCGAGAGCGGAACATAGAGCTGGAGCGGAAACCTAGTAGTTTCGCTAGCTCATTAAATTTAAGGATTCTCAGAATAACATGAACAGCGTAAGAAAAAAAAAAATGAATACATTTGTTCTTAATAGCTTCACTACTACAGAGTGATGCTTTTCTTAAAAAGAAATTGGAAAGAATAAATACATTTACTCGGTTCAACTATTTTTTTTATAAGCAGGAAACGATTTAAGAATTTAAAAAATAAAAAGCACAGCTGAACTTTTAAATGATGAAAACGTCTTTCTGCCAGGATAATAAATCACAAAGAATTCCATTAATATAATAAGATAATATTACAATGAAGACCAGAAATAGAAAAATAAAAACAAGCGATTCAAAAAGCTCAGGCGGATGTTTTCAGTTTTTTATTTTATTTTTGGGCGGAAAAGTTAGTTTTTAATTAATAAAAAATTAACCACTCAATTAACCGAAATAAAAATTAGCCTATATTCTTCTGTAGACTATAATCTATCTCTGTGCTAAATTTCATCCAATTTCAGTCAGCCGTTCTGGCGTGATTGAACCATAGAGCTGGTATACTAATAGAGGGAGTGCAACCCTACTAAGCCGTGGGACAAAATAGAAACGCAGGCTATGTGTATAGAATTTGTATTCACTGTAACCGCATTATCCATTCTCCGTTATATTTCAATGGGGGATCTTTTCTTGCTGTTAACTGTTCAATTTTAAAGCTTATTTAAGCCCTGGTTAGCAATTGCTGTGCAATTGTATGCAAAGAAAAAGCTTCTACGGACAGTTCTCTGTCATTTTACTGGTATAAACAATAAAACATATTCTATTTATATCCATTTTAATTCATTTTAAAATTTCGTAACCACGATCACTCAGTGATTTTGTTGTTATAACTGAATAATATTTCATAGTTTGGTTTACTTATTGTATTTAATTTATTTAACTTGTTATTAAGGTTCATTTAAACTGATGGAACTGCATTGTATTTTACTACTTGCTTTATTTTAAGCTCGAATGTGTTGCAAGCGGTTGGCTGAAAGCTTGACGTGATTTTTTCTCGCCAATACAAGAGTTTATATAAAGATCATTACATAAACATATTTTTTATGCATCCAATCAAGTTCAACTCAATTTTTTAAAACTTGTTGTGGATTACATTTGATTTTAATTCGGTTTATTCAAATATTAATTCATAAATTTGGTTAATTAATTAAAAACTAACTTTATCGCCAAAAATCTTCGTTTCCCTGTCGCCAAATAAATAACGAATTCATTTTTTCCCCAACAGTAAAGGGGTTAGGCTTAACATGTTTTTGGCCGATTATTTCAAACGATTCTGTTTATTTTCATAATGTTTGATGTATTTAAAATTAAACATGGTTAATTTCATAATGTTTGATGTATTTAAAATTAAACATGGTTAATTAATCGAATTTTCTGATTCATTTTGAATTACTTTCGAATTAAAATAATACAGAATAGAGGAAATTAGAAATTTCTAATTTCCTTTATTTGTGTTCCCAACTAGTGTGGGAAATTATAACTTTTTGCGTTGTCACAATTGGCTTTGAATCATCAATTGACGTTGAAAATTCAGTGCTAATATAATTGTTGATTCATTATTTATAGTAATTATTTATAGTAGTAATCCATTATTTATAGTAGTAATTGAGCCGGGATAGTTGAAATCTATTTCTTTTTTCAGGGCAATTTTGAATTGTTGTTCTAATTAATACTCCAAGTTTAAATGAAAATATTTGATTAAAGTTTGAATGAAATTATGTGGAGAAATTGTAATTTAAAATAAAATATTATTTTCTTAATGTTTCATTTAACAATTATTTGGTGTGATAATTTGGGGTTCCTTTTATTATAAGAAAGATGTTCTTAACTGAATCATAAGCTTTATTTAGTTACTGAAAATTTGTTGATAATCACAAAAAACAACATTCTTGAAATTTAATTTGATAATGCATGTTTTTGTCTAAAGTCAATATCATTATTTAGAATTATATAACATTTTCCAATTAATGTAAAAACCTAACAAAATAAGAGTCAAGATCTTGCTATTTGATATACATTTTGTTGCTCATCCATGCCCAAAACTTTTTTTTTGTAATTTTTTTTGTAAAGAAACTGGAGTAATGAATAGAATTGTTTAATTGCTTTCATCAGAAGTTGATTTCAATAAAGATCGATTGGACAAGAATTGTGAATTTTATCTTCAAAGAAATTGATTTAAATATGATACACATCCAGATGCTTATAAAACTAATACAAAAGAATATATTTACAATTGTTAACTCAGGTTAATTTTTATTAATTAAAATTAAGTTAATTTTTATTTTTATTTAAATCAACGACCTAAAATTAGATTTATATCACCATACAATTAATAAATAATAACAGAGTAGCTTTGACTGAGGTGGATTAACAAAAGCTTTGTTGAATTTCTTTTTAAAATATTTTGTTTTCCTCCAGTCACTAAAATAACTAAAATGAACAATCTACAGAATAATTATGTAGAATTATGAAAGTTAAGGATTTTCTCACTTTCGAAAATAATTAAGTAATCTCTGATCAATTCTTTTAATTTTTTTATTGGGACACAATAAAAGAATTTTCGGGTATTTCTTTTTAGACAAAGAATCAACAGATAATTGATATTAGAAAATGTTTCCGTCTGGTTTTAAACTTTAAAAAATAATTACAATAATAGATAAAATCGTAAAATATATCTATAATACATAATTTAAGATTTTATAATTTCTCTCTCTAATAACATGGATAATAATTGATATATGCATAAGCACAGTATTATGAACGGGGAAAAGACTTATGTCACTTTTATAATCTGTTTTTATAAAGGTATTTTTTTTATCTGTTTGAGATAATGACAGAAAGTATTTGAACATGTAATGTAAAATACAAAGATGTTTTTGGGTAAATAAGAGAAATAAGATGTTTATTTAAAGAAGAAAAATAATTACTTTTAATTAATGCAAAAAAAGCAAGCAAATAATTTAACATGATTTAATTCAACAAATTAAGATATTTATGTTTTGAAAGCGAAAAATTATCTTCGTAATTAGTTTACTTGTTTTTGCTTATTATAATAATTTCTGAACAAGAAAAAAAAAAAAAAAAATAAACTTTCCAGGAAATGAAAATCGGCCGGAAATTACAATGGCGGGAAAGCAAAAGATTGCGCTACAGATTTTGAATTTGCCGATATTTGGGATACGTCGTCAAAAATGGTATCTTTACTCTCAGATTCCTCACACAACACGTGGTTAGCGATGCGTACGGATATTGAGACAAGAAAGATACGACTGGCGTCCTCTATTTATATACCAGCTCTATGGATTGAATCCCATCATCCATCCATTCAAACTTTCACATTTATAATAGTAGTATAGATATAGATTGATAGTTGATTAGATATTAATAATCCTGTTGACGCGTATTTTTCAAATGATATCAATTTTAACTCAGCACACTTTCGAGAAAAAATAAAAGAAATAAAAAAAATGTATATCAAAAATGAAACCATTGAACATTTTTGCTTTTGAAACAAACTATTCCCTTATGTTAAAATTTGAAATAAACGATCATTCTTTGTATTACTCATTTTGGCCTTAATGCATAGATAATTTGATGCCTTAACAATCAGGTTTTGAAATTAAAAATAATAAATAGTTTCCGGGAATAGTATTAACTTTCGACCAACAAATACGTATTCAGGGAAAAATGGGTTACTTCTGCTATTCGAATGCATTGCAATTTTTCCTAGCAAACTTTGTTTAAACACTTCTATTCTGAGAATGCACTGTTCTTCGAATGAGTAATTGAATCACATTGTCAATTCGAATTTAAAAAATTGTTGTTCATCATAAAAATGAATCAACATTTCAAACGTTTTCAAAATTTTCTAAATAAATCGGACGTACATTACATCTTGCACTATACTTTTATAGTTCAAACAGATTAATTTTTAAATTTTTGGCATTGCAGCGAAAGAGCCAAATGATTATCTTATACAAACATGATAAGTAAAATCGATATATAAAGCAGCATTATTTAAAAGGAAGTGAAATAAAAAAATGATTAAAATGAAATCTGCTATGCATATTTCAATGTATCATGCCATAACATAATTTCTTGAACGGCGAAGCAGCATGTGCTCGTGCAATTTCAATTATATTTTTTATTCATTTTAATGTTTGCATTGAATGAGTCACTTTAGTATTCCAAACGACCAAAAAAAACTTTGTCTCGCATTTATAGTTAAAAAAAAATCGCATTTCCTATTTATTTCATTTCATAGAATCACGTGCTCAAAATGACATTTTTCTAGGTTTTAATTGTTGTAGTCATTAATTTATTTTTTTAAATCAGAGCTTTTGTAAATGGGATGGCAACGTGTTATTAAAAGCTGGTTTTTTGAGACGCTCGTGCAGGTAATAAAATTTTAATTTTTCGCCTACGGATATTTGTTAAGCCACAAACCCCATCCCCAAATCAGTATCATGTTCTGACATGATAATAAATGAATATTTGCCCAAATAAGACTGTCACTTACGGAAGTTTGTATTCAGATAATTGAAAAGTAAGTATTTTATCATAATTTAAGTTGGGTGGATCCAAATTTGAGATTAAATGCCATTGAATATCTGTCACCACGCATGTCATCCTGTTGAACTTTAAATCTACCTTCGAAGATCAAGCGTTCAAATTCGAAGAATATATTAAGGCTGAGATGTCTCCTTGAATGGAACGGAACATGAAACTACATTATAAGAATGCAAGATATTATTCCTATTCGTATGAGCATTCAGGTGACTCTTCAAATTCATGAAGGATTTTGCTATTGCGCAATATTGCGGCTAATCAAATTTGATACCTTCATTGCCAAGCCTGTCAATTTTTCGGATAATGTTGTACCGATTAAAGGGCGCGATACGAACCTGCGACACTAGGGCTAGTAGCCGAGTAATATGACCGTAATACAAAAATCGACTTCCGTATCGTAGATGTTATCTGGTTTATGAAACTATCGCCACATTCCCCCACCAGTGAGACGGCGAAGGGATGAACGATTTTTTAAAGCGCCAAGCGTCATGGGAGAGTTGCTGCTTGCTTGTGTCAAGTGAGTCTGACGAACTTTTCTTTGATTTGTTATGCTTGCTTGCGACAAATTAGTCTAACGACTTTTTTGCTTGCTTGCGTCAAGTGAGTCTGACGATTTTTCTTTGCTTGCTTGCGTCAAGTGAGTCTGACGATTTTTCTTTGCTTGCTTGCTTCATGTGAGTTTAACGACTTTGTTTGTTTTTTCTGCGGGTAGTTTGTTTTGACCAATGTACCGATTGAAGGTCCCGATGCGAACCTGAGACGCTAGGGCCAGTAGCCAAGTAACATGACCATAATACAAAAATCGACTTCGCTATCGTAGATGTTTGGCTTATGAAGCTAGCGCCACAATGTTTTTAATTTAGGTTAAATTAGTTATATTTGTGTTCTCTTTTGAAAGGCTTTTATAGGTTACATTTTACAACGTTAATTAAAGAGCTGACACTCTTTCACTACACTTGAGGTAGGATATTTGACACCGACGGACTATGCATGTACTATTTACATGAAAGATCTTTCATGGAAACGAGCTTCGATCCTATTAGGGACCAGCGCCGAAAGCAAGTTCTTATCATCAGACACAAGCGGGGTATTTTTCGGGCGTTGGTGGAAACAATATTGTAATCTAGATTCTCTTCTGCTGAAAACTAACTGATAGAGACTGAATTGTCTATAGAGATAATTTTCCCTCTAAATCTTTTCAATTACGGTAAATGCATTTTCTGACGAGTTGAAGTAAGCAAGTGCAAAATATGGGTCCTCTGACAAAACCTATTTTTCATGCAGTCTTAATGTATAAATTTTCAAGAGCGTAAGCCTTCCTCGGTTCATTTTTGAAGGATGAAAATGCTCCTCTATTGAGCCTTACCCGGTAAACGAATGCATCACTGAAAATTATTGATGTGAATATTTATGATGTCTGCGGAGCAGTTTTGGTTCGCTATTATTTTCTGAAAACTTTTTAGACTCTTAATGCTTCCTAACTCGTTGAATGAAAAAGCCTTTTTTGCAAGACATTTTTAACTGTCTTTCGAAATTAATTTCGAAAATATCTCATCAATGTTCCAAAATGATTCTGAACTTTGAATACTATATAACAGTTGCAAAGAAATATTTTATTTACTAATGGCATTTTCGAGTTTTAAATGGAGAGGGTTGAGGTATTCCTACGGTAAGTCTTTTTGATAATCGTAAGTGCATATGCTGGCGTCCTGGCATAGGAGTAGCACATCTTCTCCATGATCAAGGCGTTCCGGGTTCGAGTCCCGGTTCGGGCATGGTTATTTTCCTGTGTTTAATCTGTGAGACCTGTAAATGTGCGCCCCCCCTGTAAAAAAGGGGCTGTGCATGCGAATGTGATGAGTGTGTAACTAAAAATCGTACTCTTGGCCCCAGTTGGTTTTTACTATAAAACAAGAGCCGGCGTCCTGGCCCAGAGGTAGCGCGTCTTCCTTGAGATCTGGACATCGCGGATTTGAGTTCCGACTAGGGCATGGTTATTCTCCTATGTTCTATCTGTGAGGCTTGGGAATGTGCCCCCCCCTCTCATGTAAAAACTGACTGTGTAAGCGAATGTGTTGAGTGTGTAACTAAAGGTCGTACTCTTGGCCCTAGTTGGCGCTACTATAAAACAAGAGACACTTATTTTCGGCTTAAATCCGCTGATGAATCAACAGGATTGTTCATGGCAAGTGCCATTAGTAACAACAACAACAAAACAAGTTACGCGATTAGGCTTAAATCACTCACTACCTCAACGAGCTTGTCCATAGTAAGTGCCATAAAAAAACAAAAATTTATATTACTTCTTTTACGGGCTATAATTAATTTTCTTATGTAGCTGCATATCTATACCGAATATTGTTAACAAAATATCCATTATTTTTTCTAGAAAATTTAAATAATTATGAAGTTAAGCAATGAATAATTAATTTTATTTCAAATCTCATTTAATTATATTTGAAACAGAATTTATCAAGAATCCATTATGAAAGGTAAATTGATTTCCTAAAGTAACTAATAATAATAAATTTAAGAGAAATCCACACTTATACCATTATTGTCTTGATTAGAAATTTGTTTAAATTCTTGACTATTATGAGTATATTCAATCGGGGTTCTAAATAGTGATCTTATAAATTCCGAAATCACAGCTTGTATTTACAACCTTATCATTTTTTTAAATCTTGATTTAAAATTTCATAAAAACTGCAGTGATGAAAATATTAGGTATTCAGCTATGATGGAGAATATTCCAAAACTCTTTAAATTTCAAAATAAAATTGCATTAATTAATTTAAGAATTTTTTAAAATTTCATACGTTATTTTCAGAAAAGTAAGAATTTTTTTAATTCTAAAATTTCTGAAAATTGCAGCGATGAGGAATTTGGGATTCAGTGAAAATGAAAAAAAAAAAATGGAACTTTGAATTTTGATTATTTTTAGAATTTTATGAGTAAATAAATAAAAAAATTTAAAAAAAAACTCAGGCAATTACTATTAATTGTCTGTTTTTGATTTTTGACACTGATTAAATTATGACCCATTAACTGACAATATTAATTTTAAAAGCAATAATTTTTGTTATATTAATGTGCTTGGAGGAAGGAAACGTTTACCAAGAGTGCAACTTTTTTAAATTTTCCTCAGAACAGTTACTACGTATTTAACAATGAAAAAACTGCAAGAGATTCCTTTTATTTATTTATTTATAATATGAAAATTAATATTGCAATTACTTTTAATTTATTTATTGTATAAATTTATACAATGCAAGCTCAAACGATTTACTTATTTAGTCTTTTATTCTGAATTTATTAACAGCAGTAAAAGTTTTTTTTTTTTACATAAAGAATATTTAGCTAAGTGTATGCAAAGAAAATTATACGTAGGCGATATTTTTTTTAAAAAAGAGATATTATTGTTTATTTTGTATTTTTGATTTTTCAATTCTTCGATTTCTAAAAAATGAGATCGTACCACGTATCAAGAAAATCCAACGCTTTTATATTTCGAACATCCGTTTCTGAAAGAGTATCGATTACAAATTAGAGAAAGAAGTTCAACGAAAGACTAAAAATAGCTTTCTGTGCGAGCATTAAAAAATACAAATGTTTTCTTAAAGATGCTTTTTATGTCCTCACTCCAACTATAATTCTAACAACCTAGATTCGAATCAAACAGTCGGCTGACTGACAGCCAGGACAAAAAAAAAAGAAAAAAAAAAAAAAGTGCATTAATGCTCACTCTGAATGTTTTCTTTGTAAGGAAATTTGAATGAACAAAACATGGAGAGAGAAAAAAAAAAGTCGCATGTTTCTGTTAGGCGTGGCGTCAGCGTACTTACAAATAGCGCCAGACGGCAAGTTGAGCATAAATCTTGGGAGCCATGTTCCACCGCCTAATAAGGACGTTACTACGGTTATTAACGTCTTTCGACGACAAATTTCAATTAGATTGATGCGTAAGTACGAATCGTAAACTCGGAGCAGTTTCATATGAAAGAACCACAGCACTTTACCGTGTAATTTAATATGATTCTCACCCTCCCCCCTTAATTATTTCTCTAAAACTTTTTTTTTGTTTACTGCCTATTTCATTCATAAACATACCCGGGGTTGCTCGGGATGGAATTTATTGAATTCTAACTCTCGACAAAATGCCTATGCAATGTAAATTAAAAAATTTTTTTTTAATATTTGTAATATTTTAATGCAAAATTACTTTATAAAATATTACATCTTTCAAAGTCTCTTATCGTCTGCAGTTGTGTTCCTAATAAAAATAAGAATACCATTTCCGCCAAACGATTTTTACCTTTCGAGCTTCTGGGAAAATTACAGATTATACTGAAAGATTTTTCAAAAATTCACTTAAAACTTCTTGTTATCTATAAGCTATCAATAATTTTAAAATTATGAAATAAAATTTAATTAAATATGGCAAATGGAAAATCAGGAAATTTTTTTTAAGAATATTTCTACTTATAATAAAAACAAGTAATGGGCAAAAAAAAAAACAACAACCAATTCTTACTTTGGTCAACAAAGAAATTTTTTATTTTAGTTACTTTTATTAAATAATAATATATAATTTATCAAAAAATAATGTCTGCCCAAAACTAAATCAAGTCTATATCTATTTAAAAGGAATCAAAACACACTGCGCATGCTTGAATTTTCAACGCCAATTGGGGCAATACAAATGCATGAATTTTCTAAACTAATTGCGGTAACGCAACACAGATACGAAGTTTTTAATTTTCTTTATTATAATCAAATTATCAGTACAATAAAAGTACTTCAAAATGAATTTTAAAAAATCTATGAATTAACAATGTTTGATTTTAAATGCGCTAATCACTAAGAAAATAAATAGAATCGTGTGAAATAATCATTCGAAAACATACTAAGCCTAACTTTGTAAGCGTGTGGAAGGAAAAAAAAAGGAACGGAAGTCTTACTTATTTGTCGGTTTGGAATTCTACGCTTCCGTATTCTAATAGTCACATGATTCTTTCATACCTATTTAAATTGGCTTATGAATTAAATTAATTAAGAAAAACAATTCCCAGAAAATAATAATTTTCTCACATGATAACTTGAAATTTTCGATCTTAGATTTCATTTTCTTTAATTATTATTTGTCTTTTCTCTCTTTATTTGTAAGGTATTCAATTATAGAAAGAACAGCAACAAATCTCACTCTCAATATAATTTCCCAGTCTTCAATTAAATATAAAATTAATCGAAAAATAGCATTTTTCACTCTATAGTATGCTCGCACATCAAAATTTCCATGAGTACGAAGTCGCGGCTAAGAGCTAGTTTAATATAACTAGTTTTTATTATTATTGCTTTTATTTGCTTACTAAAGTATAAAACTACAGATGGTCAACCCTCTACATTTTGTTTCAAAATTCGATAAAAGTATACACTTTAGATGCTAAAACTGTGAATCGAATTTCATTTACCTAAATTGTTGCGTTTTTGAATTTTGAGTTCACATACATGTAAAGTACAGACCAATAAACATTCAACCTGTTGATGGTTTTAGTTCCAAATTTGGCCAGGAATCTGTATTTTAGATCGCAAATATGCATGCCTTTTATCTATCTAGCTAGTTATTATTTTGTGGTTTCGAATTCATCTGTGCTTTTGCCAAACAGACAAACTTCCAATGGATGAACTCTGCCCAACATTTCATAGATATCTACAAAATTGTTGCGAAGATCATATACCGAATTTCGTCCATCTAGCTGAAAGAATTTTTGGTTTATACTGTTGACAGACAGATATATTTAAAAAATGTGTTTTTTGTATGCAGGGAGGTGTAGAAAAGAAAGATTCGTCAAAATCTCAAGTATTAATTTTTTAATCGGTTATTTTGTATACTTTGTATATGAGAATATGGAAAGTAATGGTTCTGCTCATTTATTTTGTTGCACGGCTATAATTTCATGCACAGATAAAAATTGAAACAAATAATTGAAAATGAACAAAATAAAAAATTTAATAACTGAATGTTTTTTAATGATAATGGAATTAAAATGTTCGTGGCAATGAGGCAATTGTGTAGAAATAATTTTCATGTTTCTAGGAATTCATATTATTGTTCAATTCGCATTATTGTTTTTGCTTTTTTATTTTATTTTTATTGTGATAAGATGTAGTACAATAAATTGACTGACATAATTAAATTCTTCCTATTAATAATAGTTGTCTTTGACAACCATTATTAATAATAGATACTAGCCATATTTGCGAATTTCGAGGGAATACAACTTGGTAAAATAAAAGAAAATACTTTTTAAATTATGATTTCATTATAATGAAAGAACATTGTGATTGTTTAGTCGTGCTCAGATAGTGGTAAAACTAATCGGGATGAAAATTTTCGAAATCAGTCCAATTGTTGAGATTTGGACTAAGTTTTATTTTGTAATCACTCCCGGAAATAAAGGAATAGGAGTTGATTTTTTTCAGAAAAATGTATTATTCATTCAACATTAAAAAAATTATATCTGAAGTATTTTTATCCCTAATGATGCTAGAATTCAATTTGTTCGTTTTTGCCTTATTCCATCATAAATTTACGCAGCTTTTGTTTCTATAAAGCATTTCAATGATGATGCATTTTAAAAGCAAGGATTCTTCCAATAATTTATTAACTATTATAATGGATGGCTGGAAAGTTAGAAGTTATTCGATAAAATTTAAAATAAACTATATAGGTTTATTAAACTGAATGTTTTAAATTGAATTAGTTAATTTAAATAAACCATATAGATTAAGTGCTAATATATACAAAAGACATGACTTACAAATTTAGAATTTGAATTTGGCTGCTTATTTCCTATATGTAATTCAGTATATTTGCACATTTACATTAATCCAGAGAATCTTTGTAAAATTTTATAACAAATTTGACATAAAATAAAAAGCAAAATTAGTTCCGTATTAAATGAATTACATTAGGAATGAAAAAAATATATATCAATGTTTTTTTGTTTATAATACGGTATTATAAACAAACTTCTGGCCAAAGCTTTTTTTCTCAGAAGAATTTTTACTTATGTCGAAGCTAAAATATTCGCACGCGAGATTAAAAATAAATTTAATCAAAACAGTGTTTATAAACATCGATTAGGACTCTAAAAAGTGCTCCGCTTGTCCGATAAGTTATATAAATTTTAAAATATGTTGAAAATGATTGAAGCAGGCAAACAGTTTGGTAATCTAGCAATGTAACTGTGACAATTTTTGAAAAATAACAGATTTCGATTGACATATTTTCATTTCTGACAAAGTAGAAATTTTTAAAATATATATGATGTTAATGATGTCAGGGCTTCGTGACAAAATGGGTAATGCTGGAAACTTCGAGAATTTTCATGATCCGTCCAATAGAAACCGAGATGTGCCCTGATTGTCTAAAAGGTTCTCAGCCCACCTCCTGGGAGCTATAACAGGTCGGCAGTTTCAAGCTGCGTATGTGTGTGAATTGAATTCAGCCGGAAATGGAGTTGGATTAGAAGAAAAGTAATGAGTCTTCGAAAAGATCTCGAAGTAACGGCGGGGAGCCAGCGTGCTGTGTAGTCCAAGCGAGTGTTGAATTGCTGTATGCCGAGTCCGATTGTTTACTGCGGAAGCAGCGACGTATAGTGCGCAGAATAGACAGTGTATGGTAATGAATCGGCAGCTTAAGCGAGGAGACAGTGATAACTTCAGCCGTTTGAAGAGACTGTAGATCAAATCTCCGAGGAATCCCTATCCTTCTGGATTCTGTCTGTGCTTTGAGAGCTGTGGTCGATTACTACTTGTGGGATAAATAAACGTTTTTTTTATTGAGGCCTGATGGTCGTATCTTCATACAACCCACCATAACAAGTGAACTAACCTGAGAACTTTCGTATTAATATCATTTTACATAAAATAAAGTAACACTCGTTATTTAAAAAAAATAAAGGACTTAATGATAATAGTATTTGGTAACAAAGAACAATTACGAAATCAAATAATTAACTAGCTGAGAAAGCTATGTTGAATTGCAAAGCTGTCACAGTGTGTTATTTGTAATGTCGTAGCTGAATTTGAAGTAAGTCAATAAAACAGGAAATATAAAATGTTTCCCAGGATGTCCTAGAGAAGACTAGATCCCATTTCAATTAAAATAATTTTGAATTTTATAAATATTTATAGCCTATAAAATTAATGGCTCTTATTCTTTATGTGAATATTAATTATATTTGATTTCAAATAAATTATTTTTTATTACCACATATTCATGATTCCGCCAAAATGTCTGAATTGATTATCCTTACTATTTTAATTGTCTGATTTGATTGTCCGTGTTTTATTTTAATTGCCTGTCTGGCTTGATCAGATTGCATACCGTTTTAATGTATCTAAAGATTACTTTCTTTCTTAGCTATCATCGTTCTGGAAATAGAGGGGTGGGGAAGGGTAAGTAAATAGCTTCACTTTGTAAATTTTAAAATGTAATTATTGTCAAAAATATTACATAACAACTATATTTCTGCATTTTTTTAAAAAACAATTTTAATATAATAGATAGAATACTTTCAGAGCATTTCATCCGGTTTCGCACGATACATTGCACACAGACACAAAAAAGAAGATGTAGTTCTCTGTGCGCTCAGTTACGCATCGCTTGCGATAAATACAGTTATCTGATGCCGGTGTCCTGTCATAGCGGTAGCGCGCCTTCCTCGTGATCTGGATGTTCCGGTTCGGGAATGGTTGTTCTTCTGTGTTCTATACATAAGATGTGTGGATGTGCCTCCCTGTAAAAAGGGGCTATGCAAGCGAATGTGATGAATGAGTAGCAAAAGTAGCACTCTCGACCCTAGTTGGCACTACTACAAACAAGAGACGGTGATTAGGCTTAAATCGCTGACTACCTTGTAGCGATTGAAGGTCGCGGTACGAACCTGCGGCGCTAGTGCCAGTAGCCGAGTAACATAACCACTATACCAAAAAGTCGACTTCGGTATTGTAGATGTTATCTAGCTTATAAGGCTAACACTGCAACCTTAACGAGCTTGTCCATGGCAATTGCCATAAGAAACAACAACAATTGCCCGATAACCAAAAATGGAAATTAGCATCCCCTTTTGTTTAATTAGTTCCCATTTGAATATGAACATTTTAATTTCACCAACAAAATTATCAATGGAAATGAAATT
This sequence comes from Argiope argentata, assembly GCA_026289955.1. Lineage (NCBI taxonomy): Eukaryota > Metazoa > Arthropoda > Arachnida > Araneae > Araneidae > Argiope > Argiope argentata. The sequence goes on along the minus strand of JAOUZG010040955.1, from coordinate 2,221,532 downwards.
TATCATTTACAAATGGTTTACGATCATAAAATATGTCTTTTGCTCCTGTTAATGAAAAGGAAATTAAAAATCGTCTAATTGGCCTTTGCATCCAGCAATACCAGTGTAATTTGACATCAGGCAACACAATTTTAATGTACCCTTGACTGATTTTTTATTTGTTCTTAAAAAGAAAGAATAAGAAATTTAATACTTGTTTAAGAAACAATTCCTCGGAAATAGAAATTAGATTCATAAAAATAGAAGCTTTTTCTCATGAAATGTTACATTCCTCACTAAATTTAGAATTTCTTTTAAAGATTAAAATAATAAATATTCATCTGATTGCTCGCAAGAGCACTCTAGCGATGAAGAACACGATTTTACGCAACAATAACACGATTTTTACAACACCAATTTACGCAGTAGCCAAGATAACTCTTACACAATGGTTAACCATTTGAAGTTCATTGATCTTAATGAGAATAAAGAAAAATGAAACTAATTTTGGATTATATGAAACTTGTTTCGATCAAATCAAAAATAAAAAGCCATTAATTCGTCGTAAGGTTTTCGAAGATACACTTGCGTATGAAAGCACTTCAAGGCAAGATCTAGCACCATCTTTAGCCACTCATTTAATACTTTTCTATCATTGAAGAGAAGACTTGTCGACTCTTGAATGTAAACCTTTTCATTTCCCAGAGGCGGATTTCCAAATAGGCGCATGAGGCGCGCGTCTCGGGCCTCATAAATTAAGGGGCCTCGAAATTTAGTTCTAAAATAATAATTTAAATTTTGAAAAAGAGGTTATTTTTTTTATAAAACCTTTCATTTTTACACTCTTTTATTACCGCTCCCGGTTCATCTATCTCAATCAAAGAATCATGCAATATCAGTACCCTTGAAAAATCAACTATTTTGAGAATGAGAAAGTGAAGAGTCAACCAGGTGTGTGTGTGGGGGGGGGGCATTTTTTATCTTGAAAGAAATTAAGGAGATAGATATCACATTACACCCTCCTGTTCAATTGGACCCTATGAAGTACAGGAATGGCTTTCAAGGTCTCAAGGCAATGAACGTTTTTGTATAATAGGACATAGGATGCATTTTAGTTAGAGACCTTGGTTAGAAGATCTTTGCTCAAGGAGGTTAGTTTCTCCAAAACATCCTGTTAGTGATTTAGTGTTTCACGTTTGATAAATATTGACTTCGATTTGTGCTGTGGAAAGGAATTCTTTTCTGTGTTTGACCTTTCACCAATGCAAAGATTGGTAAGCATATAATTTTTTAATACATTTTCGTTTCTATTTTCGTATTTTTGAAATACTGTAATCGTGGCTTTATATTTTTTGTCACATTTGAAGGTTAAAAAAAAGGGTTGATTTACAATACGAATCGTTAGGCATTAGCACTGCACAAAAAGATAAAATAAACTGATTACTTTCTCCTATTAACTGAAGGTGAAAATTTTTCAACTCGGAAAAATAATCAAAAGTCCAACTAATATTTTTTATACGACTAATTTTTTTTGAATGTTTTAGCCATGTTACAAAAAAGAAAGTTTGAATCGGGTGCTTCAAAAAGAAAAAAAAAGAAAAAGAAAAAAAAGGATATGCAGAACGACATAAAAATTAATTCAATAAATATAAAATGAAAATGAAAGAGCAGTTGAGCAGCTTGATACAGCATTTGTACCTAAAAGAATCTTTGAGCAAATTGAAATTGAATATTTACATGAAAAAAACCTGGGCAAACTGAAGTAGAATATGAATTCTAACAAATTAATGAGCGAGTTGAACAAGAATGCGTATCTGAAGATATGTGGTGCTTGCCTTATAAGCCAGATAACATCTACTTTACCGAAGTCGACTTTTGGTGTGGTGGTCGTTACTCGGCTACCGGCCCTAGCGTCACAGGTTCATACCGCGACTTTCAATCGCGTCAGATAAATGAGCGTACGGCAACAAAATGTGCGCAAGAAAAAATCATTGAACAAGTTGAAGTTGAAAATGATTTCTAAGAAATTGGTGAGAGAAGTGGAATTGTATGCAAACCTAAAAAGACAGATGAACAAATTAAAATAGAATAAGCACAAGAAAATGCCGATTAGTGAGCCGAAACAAAATATGAATTCGAAAAAATTAATGAGCGATCTGAAAATGAAGCAGAAGAATCAACAACTTATAATTTTAAACAGCAAAATAAAATATTAGTTGATTCTGAAAACGTTTTAAAACTAAACCAAAATATTTTTATACCCCCCTCCCCCCCAAAAAAAACAAAAAAAAAAAAAAAAAAAAAAAAACTCAGCTCCATTCTATAATAATTGATTTAGTGTATAATGAAATTTTAGGTATGTATCTCTGAAAAATATTGCACAACTAAGGTTCGAAATAGCACCCTACTTTTTAAAGAACAGCCTTAACACACCCTGAACTTTATCATCCTTTTAAATACTGCCAAGTAGAAAGAAAAAAATTGATTTTAATCTTCCATTTTATGTACCTAGGTCCCTCCCCCCGCCTTTTTTTTAACACAAAAAATCAGATACCGAGCTTAACAGAGTGAAAAATATTTACAAAGAGTGTATACTGTAAATATAACTGGAGGGGAGAGGGGCCTCAAATTGAATTGCGCCTCGGACCTCTGAAACTCCAAATCCGCCATTGTCATTTCCTGCAAATTTTGTAATTAAAAAAATTGTATATTACGTTGTCTATGATAGAGTGATCCGCTCACTTAACATCAATTTCTCGAAATTACAACAATTTTAAGGCTCCATAATGTTGAAAAGATTTTGATAATCCCCTTATAACATGAAATATTAAAAGTAAAAAACGATATATTAAAATCTTGTAGTTAAAAATTAAATAAGCTTTACAGTGAGACGGTGAAAATAGTTTTTCTCCTATAATTCCACTTTATTTATATTTGAAAGTTTCCTTACTTTTTTAAATTACAAATTCTTTGATAAGTCTCTTAACTCTAATCTTAGGTAAAAAAAAAAGAAAAAAGAATCTATTCATACAATTTATATACATTTATTCATGAAATGTAAGCAAATTATGAACGAATCTAACCTATTATCAAAAACTTTTTTTTTTCAGAAAACTAAGTGCATATATTACTGCATGAATATTTGAATATATTATACATTATAGTAAAAGAAAACTTTTTTTCCTCCCATAAATTGTTCGGCCATTTGCGGGCACAAATTTAATATTTGAGAAATAATAAAAAGTATAATAATGATAATTAATAATAATAATGGCGTTATTTATGCGTTGCAGAACTCAACGTATATTTAAAATTTTTTTTATTGATTTAAAAATTATTTATAATCTATTTATCATTTTTTTCTCACTAATGCTGCGTAGAAAGTAGGAATTTCATAGATTGTTTACGAAGTTTCAGGATCTTTCATTTATATAGATAAAAAAAATATGTTCGATTTTATAATCCTTGCTGGAGATCTGCATTCTCTGAGTTCTGTTACACACACACACACACACTTTAAAAGATACATAGAAATAACGAATTCAGCTAACGAAAAAATGTTCAATATATAAAGAAAAAAGAAGATTCAATTTATATGGGAGCAGAATTTTATTTTATTTACTAAAAAGGAAATACGTTTTTACTGTAACTATAAAGTTCAAAAACGTTTCTTTCGGAACAATTTTTTGAATTAAATTATGAATCATTAAATAATATCTCCATCAATATTAAAAATTTTTAATGAAATTGTTCAGAGAATTTTTTTGTATACTTTTAACAAACTGAACTAAAAGCTTCGATGTACATTGAATACTTTTTTATTAGAAAATAAATTTAGAATAACGTCTATAGAGTAATATATAAACCTTCAGAATATTTTTTGAATTTTAACCTATCACTTAGATTTTAGTTCATTTTGAAGATAAATAAATTACATGCATAAAGATTATGATTATCCCATTAGAATTTTGAGTAGTGTTAGCCATTTTGGTCAGATTCTATTAAAACTTATGTCAAATTTGTAAAAAAAAGGTCTTGTACAGAAATTTGTTTTTGATTTTTATACATTATTTCATTATAAAAGACCACATAAAACTTTAAAAATCGCTTTTAATGTAGGCAATGACATTATTATTATTATTTACATAGTTCACGGTTTTCTTTATAAAATCCTTTTTGCTTCAAAACATTCAATAAATATATTTATTTAAAAATCACACAGTTAACTGCATGTCTATATATATATATATATATATATATATATATATATATATACATCTTAAAAGATAATTAAATTGTCCTCTATAAATTTTTGTTCTTTGTTTCATTGTCAGTAAATTCTTAGTTTTTTTCTTTTAAATAACAGATAGTACTTTCAAAATTTTTATTTTGTAATTTTTAAAAAAGTTATTTAATTTTTAGTTTTAATAATTTAAATTGTAAATGCAGTTTTATTTATTAAGGATTTAGAGCTGCGATTAGCAAATCAAAAGTAATTATGTAACAATATTATTGTTATATTATTTTCTACTCTTTAAAATAACCGTGTTTACAAAATTTCAAAAAGTATAGCTAATATATTTTTAAAAAATTAAAATATTACACAGACACGACTATTCTATCTATTTATTCTGAGAGTAAGAATGGATATTCCAAAGGTGCTACTGAGGATAAAACTTTTTTAAAACAAGATGAAGTATCCAGGTGATTTTCTAGGGAGAGAGATGCAAAGCCCATTCAAAATACAGAAACCAATAAAAAAGCAATTTTGAAAAAAGTCTCTGACAACTTAAAAATATATTTCAGTTTATTAAAATTCATCATTCTAAAATGAAAACTGGACTCTTTGTTGGATCAGCAAGTTCAAGTTTGTGAAGTGCTCATATTAAAATTATTTTTCTTTCCTTGCAAAAATGTGTAACTGAAAAAGAAACAATATTAAAACTCCAGTGACTCAATGTTTACGAAAACTATAATGCTAATAGTATAACTGCAGGAATTATCCACTGCAAATGAGAAAATTCACTGAAAAAAAAATTGGATTTAGAAGCAAAAATTTGAATAAATTAGAAAATCAAAAGAAAATGTTTTTGAAACCAACAATTTCATTAAAGAACTGGATTTACAATTAATCTCTTAAAAGCATATTCATAATAAATCTTATCAAGAAAAAGAGTTAAGAAAGCAACAGATAGTTAAACAAGCAGGCAGTTATAAATTTAAATTTGTTTCTTCCAAAATAAATTCCTTTGAAATAAAACACAAAAATGAAGAGATGGATGCTCAATAGAAGACACATCAAGACATGTGATAATATGCACTGTAATTATATACTTCAGATATGCTACTTATGAAAATTAAAAAGTAAATAAATACCATGAAGGCATATCTGATTGCCTCACAATTTTAAAATTGCAAAATTTCAGTTAATTGTTAAAATCAAATTTAAAAAAAAACCGGAATTTTGATATGAAAAACATAATTTAGTGAAATGATGCATCAGAAGGACTTTGAGAATATATATAGCATATCATTGCTGTTTTCTAATGCAGTAATTTAAGAGAACTTTAGTTCCTTGTGCCGTGGGAAAGTGCCGAGAGAGAAGTGAGCAAGTAAGAATACAATGTAGTAAGTTATAGAAAACAACGTATATTAAAGAATAAGCAACATAAAAGTTTTGCAAAAACTTTAAGTGACCAGGTGTAGACGATGTTCCCATGATTCAGAAAATTTTTTGTTTTACTAGGACCTTTGGAAATTTGCCATTGTACATCAAGTATGAAATTAGAAAAAGCTTTATTGTCTTCTATAAAATATTTATGAAAAGACTCCACTTATATTAAAATTGTTAATTACAATTCTTCCTCTTTTTAAAAAAAGTTTTTAACTATTGATGATTCAACTACTACATTGAGAAATAATAAAGATATCAACAATTATTAATTAATAATATATCCTAATTTGTTCTTGCTAGATATTTAGCATTCCCATATATTACCATTATTAATCAGAGACTTTATTATAGAAATTCAGTAAAATATTGTGCTAAACTATATTTTTAAGTGGTAACTAAATTATTATAGTAGCACTTTACTAAAAATTTAATGTAATTTGTTTAAATCACCATTTTCTAAAATAATTTATGCTGATTAATGTTACAAAAAACATCTTTTAATTTTTTAAAAAAATCAATGACCATCTAGTTTTATTTGAAACTGGCAATTTGCAACATTTTAAAAACTTATAAATTTTTTCTATTAAAATAAATAATATTTAGCAGATTAATATAATAAGTTTATATATTTTTCTTTTATATTCAGTGTTATGAAAAATAACAGTGTTAAATGTCTATCGTCCAGTACACACTTAAAAAACAGTCAAAAGCAAGAAATTGAAAAATTTAATTATAAAGTGATTTTCGTGATTTTTCTCTCTTTTGTATAATAAATTTTATTTAGCTAAAAAAAGGAGTCAATTTTTATGAACGGCTCAAAAAAATTAACTAACTATTCTGGACAGTCATCCAACAATTTTTTCTTACTTCTCCAAAAGTTTTAATCGAAAGAAAACCTAAATACACTCATAAACCAATATTGCTAAAGAGATTATCAATCACTAATGTACTGCATGAAATGAGTATACAAGCATTTATTTTGTAATAAAACTGCATTTGTCAAAAATAAACAAATCATTCACAACAGTGGTATAAAAAATATTTTAATGTTCTTAATAATAATATAAAATATTTTGCATGGTACAAATATCTTACAAATAATGAAAAAGGTTGTAGTGTTAAGTATATAAAGAAATAATAACAAACAACAAGAAAACAAGTTAACACAAAAAGATAACTTCTGCGAGAGAATGCATTGTATTATACAGACAAAAATAAAATAAATTATAGAGCATAAAACGAAATGCTTTCAGTGATAAAATGTTACTAGCAACTTAAAAAGTACTCTAATTGTGCCTTTACATTAATAACAGCCAATAAATTTCTATACAAACATTACAATCATCAACATTAATTAACAACACTCAATCATCAGTTCTTTAGCATATTATACATCACTTTAAAACATGTGTCACATGATATTTGTACTCTTTCTTTGCTTGTCACAGATACAACAGGGTGTCTACCAAATTATGATGGGAAAATAAGGATTTCATTAAAATTTATGTTTATTATTATTCAAAACATATTTGGAATTTATGTTAATTAATTTGGAAAAAGTAAAATAAATGCCAAGTAATTTTTTTAAAAAAACATTCTACTAAACTTTTAATACATAAGAAAAAATAGCTTTATTAGCAAATGGCAGACACAAAACTTTAAGCTTAAGCTATTGTTAAAGGGGTTTCTGGATATTTCCCTATAACATTTCAGTAATTCTGTAGGAAAAAGAAATTTAAATTTATGCATCTACCTATGGGTCTAAATTAAATTATTAAATTGAAATATAGCAATGTATGTTTGAAATATAAAAGAAAAATCTTAGGAAAAAAAGCATTTAATTCAAAGATTAGTTTCTCCATTAACTCTTTAGCAAGAGAAGTCTGTTCTTCTAGAGTACATATAGTAAACCATGTAGTCGAACAATTAGTAATGAATTTTCTTCATTTGCGATTTATGCTTGAATAATGCAGCCAACAGCTTATTATTACAACAATGTCTTATGGCAAAACTTGATATTTAATGCTAAGAATTCCGGTCAGTTACAATATAGTAAGATAGACCTGATTAAAAGATAATCCAAGCGACAGATAGAATTCTTGCATTGGATGTACCATAATTGTACTCAATCATTAGAGGGCAAATCATCTGATTTTAATATGAGGCAACCCCATCTTCACATTAGTTTTCATACAATAAAAATAAAAAATGAGTTTCTTAAAATTTATTTACAATGCTTTTTGATTGCTTATGATCACAGCTTTTGTCTCAGAAGACAAAAAATTGGGTGAAAGCTACAGTTATTGTCATGACTGAAAGATTCAGCATAAGATAAATCTAGCAAACAATAATTGCAGTAAAAATAATATCAGAAACTTCAATGTTTGCCAATATTTTAATTTTCTTTAAACAAGGTATTTTTTAAAAAAAGTCTAAAACTTCCATTGCATTTTCTTTCAGCATAAGCAAGTACTGCATGGTTGAAAAAACATTACTACTGACAGAAATTCAGCAACATTTTCATGGCAGGTAGACCCCCTGAATAAAATGAGTAAATATGAACACTCTTCGAAGGCAGTAAAGCTTTATACTATTAACTAGAACTTTAAACAATCTATAGAATTTAACAGTTAACATAACAATATAGCTCGGAGTACAAAACTGTTATGATCAACATCCTCTTCTGGCAGATGTATCTCTAGAATTATGAAGTAAAGTTTCTAGATCAATCTGAAAAAAAAAATTAATTCAATCAAATAAAAAAAAAGCATTTGAGAATACAAGTTAAAAATAATACAAGAAAATATTTTTTTTCAAAAACATAGTTCAACTGTATTACTCAAACAAAACATAATATTTTAAATTATGAACAACACATGAATTACAATATTTTTAATTCATGTACAATGGAAACTTGGAATTTAATACTATATCTATACTCTAATAACTCAAGGTTTTTTTAGAGATCTAGGAATGGGGGGGGGATGAGACAAAATGATCAAATTCAAATATCAGAATAAACAATAACAGATTATCCTTAAGTCCATATAATCCAACTAGTAAAAAAACAACAACCATTGTTTAATAGTATATAAGAATTATCCCTGACCAACCAATTCTGCATATTACTTGAATTACCTTTTTTACCTAAGACAATACAGAAGGCAAGACTATAATTGAATCCTAATGCCCATCACTGGCCATGTTACAACTCTTTCTGCAAAAGGAATATTCCATCATAGAAGTGGAGCAAATTCAAGCTTTCAGCTTTAGTACCTCCACCCAAAGAAACCTAAATGTTTCTGATTTTCATAATGGAACTTCCCCAAATTCTTAATCGTAGTCTAAACGACTTTCTTTTATAAGGACAAAAATAAATATGAAGATTTACAAATGATTACTTCAATAAAAATTCTTAGAAGACAGGAAGATGTTTACTAAAAGATGAACACTTGCAAGAATAACTTTTATAGTTTTATAATATAGCGGTTAAGATTTTTACTTCAAATTCAGTTTAGATTTCTTGTACTGACTTCAAAAAAATATTCTTTAAGAAAGAAATAGTGTCTGAAATGGCCTTTGACACCTTGACAGCTAAAACGTAAAAAAATAAAAGATATGACACATGATCAATTTAAAATAGTGTGGTTGAGGTGCATTTCATTATAACAGGATTGATTTTGGTTTATCTATATAAATAGAACAAGTTTACCCTTAAAAATGCTGAGGCATGCAAACAAAATCATAAAATATTATACAAAAATAAATATTCTATAAGCAGAAAAAAAATCAAGCATACTATAGCTTATATGAATAATGACAAAAGCAAACACTTTAAATTTTTTTTCTAAAATTCAAAAAAGTCAATTCCTACTTAGGTCAACAAAGATTTTTTAAAACTTTAGTTACTTTTTATTAAATAATTGCAATTAATATGAATAATTAAAAAAATATTGATTTTTCTTAAGAATTGAATTCTTATTCTTCACTTTCCAGGAAAAATAATAAAATCCTTACATTTTACCGACTCAACTACAATATGCCGATTTCAATTTTCATTACAAATTTCTAAAACTGTTTAAAGTATTAAAATTAATAAAATAATTAATACTGTATTAACATCCAGTCTCATCCACTACAAGTTTTAAAAAATGTATTTGAACTTGAGTGGATGAATAAAAAGTATTTTATTAACAACTGAAAATTTGAACAGGATACATATATATACTATATAGGGTGAGTGTGAACTAATGGTAGAAAATGAAGAAAAAGTAACCAGCAACATTGATTCCTGGTGCCAAACTGAAATTAAATACATTTACAATATATTGTAGGAGAAACTTTGCTTTTATCACAAGATTTGTTGGGGTTTCCACCTCCCTCCTTTTCTTTTCCTGGATGCTTCAATCTTAAATTTTTGTGATTTTTAGATCATGAACATTTTTTATTACGATTGATTCAAATATATCATTCTTTTACTACGAACATTCATTCACTTTGCAAATCTGTTAACTGTGCAATGTAAGGAGCCCAGATTGAATATGACTTGTAGAATAGCAAAGACTTCAACAGAATGTGGTCAGTAAAATTAACAGATGTTAAAATACTTCAGTGCGTGAAGAGAACTTGCAGATTGGTTTGCAGTTATTTTACACAAAACATTTTTTAAGGATCTTGTTTATCTAATTGCAAAAAAGTCCACAACTTGTCTCTATAATATGTATACTTTTGCATAGAAAATTATAAGTTCAATATCATTAATGGTATTATGACATGACAAAGTGCATCATTTTGAAGATTAGACTGATTCAACAGTCCTAATATAATTGTTTTGATGATTAGTCTGGCCAAAACAAAATCAGGTCTATATTCATTGAAAATAAAGGTGCCGACAATCAGAACACACTGTGCATGTGTGAATTTTCTACACCAGTTCGGTTGATACATTACAAATTAGAAGTTTTAATTTCCTTTATTTTGCTTTACTTTAATTCAAAAGTACGACAAAAGGAATCTGAAAACTCGATTAATTAAAAATGTTGAGTCTTAAATGGATAAAACAATAAAAAAAAAAAAAATAAACAGAATCATTTGAAATAATTTATTGAAAACAGTTTAAGCCTAATCCCATTAGAGTGGAGGAAGAAACAACCTAAAGCTTTACTCATTTGGAAGTAGAGAAATAAAGATTTTTTATGGAATTTTTTAATGAATAAAAAATAATTAGTGAATTAATATTGAAAAAACTGTATTAACATCAAGTGTCATCCACTACAAGTTTAAAAAAATGTATTTGAACTTGAGTTAATGAATAAAAAGTATTTTATTAATGATTGAATATATATATATGAACTAATAGTAGGAATTGAAAATTCTTTTAATTACCTCATCGCTAGAAGAATCTGAATCTAATTCAGAGGAAGATTCAGATGGATCTGTAGGTGTATGCAATAAGTTGAATATATCTTGCCTGATCCTTGATTGATTTCTCTTGCACAGAGCATAAGCTACACGCACTGGAGTTCGACCAGCATAATTTCGGACACGTGGATCCACTCGGCATTTTGAGAGAAGCAATTCGACTAGCTTTAAGTTTCCACTTTCAACAGCATAGTGAAGAGCAGTTCGTCCTGTTTTCCCATCCTTTTGGAGAAGAAAATATTTAAATTAAATGGACTTACAAGATTTTTTAAACAATTAAAACATGGGGAGATGTATTCAATTTAAAAAAAGAAATAATATATATAAATGCAAACAACTATATATAGACAGGAAATACAATATTTGAAATTAGGATAGAAAAATTTTCAGTGTTTATTATTTGCAATTTTGAAAGAAAAAGACAATTAAAAAGATAATTGCATCATTATTATTTACAAGAACAGCTGGAGAGCAATGAAAAACACCTATGAATGTACAATAATTTGAAGACTTAAAAGGCTAACAATAATGATTGATTCATATAATATGCATATCAAGTATAATTTTGGTTTAATTATATTTAAGTATTGCTAGTTCCTTATTACAGACAGCCTCAAAATTCAATTTCAAAAATTGAGATATATTACCATGATAAAGGTGAAATCTCACTAATATATTATGATTTTTGCATAATTTTAAGACAGCCAAATAACTATTATAAGAATAATATTATGCAATAAAATATTTATTGAAAGAGGAAATTTATAAACATACATAAAAAGAAACAGACTGCTTATAAGGGAAATTTTCCAATTTTCAAAACTAAATAATTAGCAGAAGTAAACACAAGATTTATCAGTATAGAAGCCTTTAATTCATAAAACTCAAATAATTACAGTTTAACTATTTCAACGTCACATGAAGTTTACACGTATAAGAGTTTTTCACTCTCTTCTATTTATAATTATATAAATTACAGAAATTTATTAATATTTCTGGAAGAAAATTTAATTATTTTTATTTAAATTTAAAATATCAATTTGTAATCCAGTAATTTGGAAACATTAATTTATTAAAAGGACACAAATAAGTTAAATGAAATACACATCATGATTTTTTTTGCCTTTAATAACTTGACACAGATACACATAATTGCAACTTCTTATAATTTCATGATTTTAATTCCATTGCAAAAATCATCACTTTGAACTTTTTAAAAATTGATACAGATTTTCAAAATTAAATAATTTAAGTTCTCCCTCCAATTTTATTAAAAATATTTAAGTTAAAAATTAACAACTAAAACAGATTTTATATTAAATGCAGGAACCGTAATCAAGAAATACTGAAAAAAAATACAAAAGATATAAATGGAGGGAAAAAAAAGATGTCTTTGTTCGATGATACTAAATAACGGTGCAATGAAGAAAATATTATTCAATACAAATAGTTGTAATGAAGGTTGACCTACTTATGTCTTCTAATTCTGACAATTAAAAAAAAAGTAACATTTTCCATAAGGACAATTATTGTTTTTACAGCTGAAAATAGAAGAATCAAATGCAGTTATAGCTCTTAATTTAAAGTTTGATCACTTTAATTTTTCATTTGATCCTTTCTAAATAATTCCGAATCCAAAATCACTTATACAGGAAGCACATTATAAATAGCTGTATTAAATTTAACTCAAAATTATATTTCATTACAATAAAGATTTGCTTTTTTTTTGTAGCTTTCATGTGCTTTTAATAGATTGCTGCACTTTAAGAGCATATCTTCTATAATGAAGATCACTTTAGTAATCATGATGTCTAAAAGAAAACAATGTAAAAATTTTAAAAAGGAACTTAAGATTAGTCTTTAATTTTTCCTTCATATATATACATATGATTGTAATATTTTAAAAGCACAACTGTGACCAAAGAAAGTGAAATTTGACCCTTTGAATTTTTAACTTCATTAATTTAATCTCATGAGCCATTATACATCTTCAAGCAGAAGTGGTGAGCACACACAGCACAGAGAGACACAAGGTGAAATGAGGGAAAACTAATGTAAAATCTATTTCCATGATTATATACTGTGAAATTTTTATAGGAATTTTTCTGCATACATCAAATTAGGTAAGGGAATCAGAGGGATTTTTTAGGTCAGCATTTTTTATTCCTTGATTAGGAGTGTGTGAATTGGAGACCTTAGCAATTTTAAAACACTTGTGTTGAATTAATTAAATAGAAAATGTGGAATGGGATCAGGAAATAGACTATTTTAGAATGAAATTAATACAAGTTAAATTAATATAAAAATTAGGAAATTAATTAGGATTTAAATTAGATTAAGAGATATAATTATACACATGCACATTTAAGAATAGTCAAATGATACAAACATTATATGACTAAAAATTAAAAAAAAAAGATTACAAAAATGATTAATATTAAAATTTGAGATTTTTTCTAATTTCAAAACATTTAGCACTTTTAAAAATTTATATATTTTATGGTCATCAATAAGTCTGCATTTTGTATTATTAAATTTGGTAAAAGTAAAATACCTGATCATTCATGTTTGCATTATTGTAGTAAAGACATTCCATCACTTTCAGAAATCCTCCAGTAGCAGCAAGATGAACACATGATAGACCTGAAAATTAGATGTGAAAATTTCATCAAGAAAAAGGAATTAAAAAAAAATCAAAACTTTATCATGTTTTTGGTATTCAATATCTTATATTACTTACAAAAATGTGACTAACTAAAATAATGGTGATTATATATTAACTTTATAGCAGAGGCAATACTGATATTTAATTTCTAAACTTATAACAACAGAGTTCTTTAATGAAGTTTAGATAAATGATTATATAGAAGTAAATTTTTAATCTTACAATTATTGATTGCTTTCATATAATAACTTTAAACTAGAACTGGAATTTTTTTTTAAAAAAATCATAATGAAAGTAAAAGCAGCAATAAGGGTATAACTGAGAGTGAAACAAAAAACAGTCTTTCACACTCTGTACACAATTAAATCCAGGAAGTTTATGATAAATACAGTGATGGAATTATGTTTTTTCCAATACCAGAGAGATGGGAATTAGAGCGGGGGGGGGGGGGTCCTATTGATCTGCCACCAAGATTTACAAGACAATCTCTAATGTAAAAGTTTTACTGTATATTTTCTATTTCTGAGCGAATGACAGCACAGTTGGCTTATGCTAGAAGTCCACATACTATTTATATGCACTATATAATTCCATATATAGTATGTATTCCCATACACTATGAAAGTTTCTAATGCTCCCTGTAATAATGTTAATATCAAAATTTATATTAAAAACAAGAACTATGTTAATTTTTCATAAGCTTTTACAGCATGTAGATGCATGCAGTTTACATTCCTATTTTCAGAACATGCAACTTGGTGGTGGTGGTGGTGGTGGGAGGTTGAGGAAGGGACTATTATATTATTATCGTAGCATTATTTAAGGAGCTGAATTAAATAAAAATCAAATTAAGACAGATCAACTTCATTTCAATACTTATATTTAACCTACTATTATATTTATTATTAATAATTACATAAGGTATTTTTCCATGAATTCTGAGTTTGGGAAAAGTACAGTATATTTTATTACATTACATCGATAATCATGGTATACTTTGTTATTAGTCAATAAATTTTTGTAATTTTCTCTTGAATTAAAAAGCACTAAGTTCAATAATCTATAATGCCTTTTATCCTCCCCTTAATTAATTAAACATGCACCACAACATATTAATCTTCACTTTAGAGCTCATTTGAAATGATTTATAGCTGAAGAAAAAATTAAAAAAACATTTTGCCTTAGCTTATAATATTTTTCAAGGATTTATTAAATAGAATGAGGGAAAAACACTAGCCACAAAACATTCTGATACATTTTATATAACGGTGAAGAATCATATGTTATGGTCAAAGTAATTATTAAATTAATTATGGTACTAAACATGGTTAGCATTAATAAATTTTATCAGTTGTTATAATTAATAACTGATTTATCATGTTAGCTCTAGCATACAGATACAAAGAAAAAGTTTATAGTGATGGAGTTTGAAATAAAACTCTCTCTCTATGCATATATATAATTTTGTACATGAGTAGCTCAAAAAAAGAAAATTAGGAATTCCTTAAAAAAATATACTTTTTTAATGAGAGGTCATGGGAGCAAAAAATGAAACAAATCTATTCTCACCAGAACAGTTTGTCTGAGAAACCTTTACCTTATTACTTATATTTACAGAGAATAATTCAACACATGTTAACTCAACAAAGAAAATCTTACATATCTTTGAAAGAAATTTCATTGGTATTAGGGAATTCTATCCCTTCATTTACAGCATAAAACAACAATGGTATCAACATTTTAAAGTAAAGTTACAAAAAATTAAATTTTAAATGATGGGGTTTGGATTAGGAAATAAAAGAACATTTTTAGAATAAAGTAAGAAATACTAATTTACGATATAAAAATAGGAAATTAACTAGGATTTAAAATAAGAGATATTATTAACTTATATATTAAAATCTGATATTTAACTTACCATCATAATTTTTCATATTTATAAGGTATGATAAATTCTGGTCTTGCAAATATATGGAATACAAACAATTTGCTTCATTAACTTCAGATTCGGTGATCGGTGCAAGCATTGCTTGAACACAATCCAAATCACCTCTACGTGAGGCAATATGAAGAGGAGTATTCCCATGATGATCTTGGATATCAAGAGTAGACCCAGCAACAACAAGCCTTCTAACAATATTTGACTTCCCAGTTAAAGTAGCCAAATGTAGCAAGGTCTAAAGTAAATCAATGAAATAATTAAAATACTTAAAGCTCTTTATAATAAAATAGATTATTCTACTATTTATCAGTACTTGAAGTATGCACTTGCACTCACGCACACATACACACAAAATAACAACACTGGAAAACATTTGAAAAATTAAAATAATTGCATTATATTCTATTTATCTACAAAAATTTAAAATAGAGAGAAACTGAAACTTTACAAACCTTTATGAGCAATCAAATTCGTGATAAAACGGCAAAAAAACCGATTGATCAAATATGATAATAAATAAATTATTACTTATTTTGCATTGATTTTTCATATTACATCAAATATTGAATCATCTTATTAGAACTTAAAATTTTATATTCTTTTAATATTAGAAAATATACAAAAAAAGCTAAAATTATATTCCCTTTTAGCATTTATTTAGCAAAGCATCATACATTTTATAGAAAATTTTCAGCTTTAATTACAAAATAAAATGTATGAATTGACTATTACTATCTACTTTGATAGAGAACATGAAGAATGGAAAATGTCAGATTAGCCATTTAAATGAAGTGTTGGAGTAACTATTCATTACAATAATTATAATTATTTATTACAATTAAAGTTCATTATAAAATTTAATTTTCATAGAAACAAGAAATAAAAAGTACATAATAAAACATCTATAAACTCAGATTTAAATACGAAATTATGAATTTAAATAAGTAGATACAATCAAAAATTGCTTAAATTATGCAAATTAAATACTTTGTTTGGAATTATAAAACTGTAAAAAAATAAGAAAACAAAATTTAAAAATAGATAAAAATCCAATTTGAAACAGCTGTTTAAAAAAATTATTAAAATGTTTTAATTTCTCATGCTAATTTTATTTTACAAAGAGTGCTAATTTTAATTTCTCGTGCTAATTTTATTTTGGAAATTTTTTTGAAACAACAAAGTTGCACTATATAGCTTCATTGATAAGAGAATTCAAGAAGCCTCAAATTCTTATGCAAAATATTTCAGTATCTTTATAGAGCTCTTCTTATATGACATTTAAATTATAAGATATTTAAGTGAATATTCATATTAGTTTCACAAAATGTAAATTGATGGTTAAATTCGCAGTAATTACTACTAAACAAATGTTCTTAAAGGTTTGAAATATCCATCTCCTTCTCAAATGATGAAATTAGATTTAAAAAAAAAAAAATGCTTAAAATAGTTCTGAAAGCTACATTGATCTTTTAGGAGAAGTATATACAGCCCTTATAGAAAATGAATTTGGGAATCTGTAGTTCAAAATGCATCCTAAATCAGATTTTACCAAGACTAAACAGCTAAGCTAAAAATAACCAAAAAAATAAGAGAACAAATTCAATATCATTATATTTCTCTGAATTAGAATTTCCTTGGCATATTTCTTTTAAGAGATAAGCCAGGTTTAAGATATAGAACCACAAGTATTATAACATTTTGATATTGGCGGATATTTATGATCCTCAGTTTATTTTGGGGATTTTCAGATTACAGCAATTTCCATTACACATAATGCAATTATCTTGGCAACATTTTCCATTTGCTTTGTGATTAAACCGAAATAAGAAAAAGAGGATGTAAAAATCCACTAGTATCTAGATTTTAAGTAAGTAAAGTTTGCAAAGCTGATGAAAGTACTGAACATCTGTTTTTTCATTAATTTCTGTATATATATATATATATATATATATATATATATATATATATATATATATATATAATGGTAGTTTATGTATGTTTTAACATGTCAGATGTCTACATATATTTTTTAAGACTTTTATTTCCCTTGCTTTTTTTAAACCCTCCAGTCAAATTAAAATAAAAGATAATCTGATGCAATATGGTCAAAGAATAAATGTATCATTTAACAATATTATCATCACCAAACCAAGATACCCAGAGCTCTTTCAAATTAAAAAAAAGATAAGATCAGAAAAAATCACTGCCTTCCTTGAATCATGAAACATGCTTTCGAAATAAATATTTTATGACATTGAACAGCTTCCAAACTTTTTTTCAAACATTGGTAATAAATACTAAACAATAAGTGTACTCAATATAAGAATTCAAATAAAGCAACTACTTACTTGATATAAATCATTTGCAATATCTAAGAAATCAGGATGAGGTGCTAACTGAATGAGTGGGAAGATGATGTCAGACCTGGCTTCCACAACAGCTAAGTGTAGAATCCTGTACAAGAGAAAAAAAGTGTAAATATAGAGTAAAAACTTAAAAATATTTCAGCTTTTTCTAAAAATACATTTTATTAGCAAAATTTTATCCAGTAACTTTATTATTATATCTCCTATAATAAATACTATGAATTTTAATATTATATTTTATATTATTACAATAATCTTTTAACTATAAGGCATGCACTTTCATATGGTGGAAGGAGACGAGGGAAAGTAAATACATTTTAACTTGATATCAAAATTAAATAAAAAAACCCCCATTTTTTAAAAACTTTAAAATGTAACAGAAATTTTTTTTAGGCGCGTGCACACGTACACGCACACACACAGCATGGAATTAATTGGGAGGGGGAAAGTCAACTACTTTGAATTAATTTAATATTTTATAAAAGACCAGCTTTTTGTGTGCCAGATCCATTCCTCCAGAAGAGAATATATTTGATATTCAACATGTAATTTTTTCTCATTTTTTTCATTCAAAATCTATCTATCGTCATCATTACAACTGTTACAGAGAGAGAATGTGGGGTGTAGAAATATTTTAGCCCTTAAGAATAAGAAAAATATACAAGATGGTAGTAATAGTTGAATTGAAACTTAAAAGAAGGACGATATTTGAGGAAAAAGTATGTCACTTCAGATGAAATGAAAAGCTTCGGCTAGTGAAGAACCCTTATGCTGCATAGATATTATTTTATTTATGACATTACAATTTGTTTGTTTCTTAATTGAAATTATTTTTCATAGAAAATATTTACAAAATATAAATATTATCATTCTTTTATAAGAAAAATTGAAACGAAAGTTTTAAAAAATGTGATATTATTAAAAAGAAAATTAAAATAGTAAAATTTCATAATTTACATTGACTTCCTAATTGAAAAGTAAGTCTAAATTTTTGTTAAAAAAAAACAGACAGCCGTTATTTACAGCGCCAGAAATAAACAAAAAAGAAAAAAAAAAAAAAAACATTGCCAACTAAAGTCTAATCTTAAATTGCCAAATCTTGGCATTTTATATAAAATGGTATAAACTGAAAATCACTGAGTAAAACCTGAGGTTAGAAATATCAAAAAGTATAAAAAGTAATAATTGAAATTAGAAGTAAAAACAAACAAAAAACTCACGTATCACCATCTTTGTCTTGGGTGAATATATCTTCAAGCATATATTTATCCTTTCTGTAGTGTGCTTCTTCATAAGTAAATCTTCCCGATTCTGATTTTTCGGATGAAATATTTTCTGAACTTGTAGGAGAAAAACAGTCTGATACCACACCACTGTCATAAGTTACACTTTGGTCCAATTTTTGTGGAAATTTCAAATTTGATATGGATTCACTGGTTGAAGAATGTGTGGAGGCAATTTCTTCAGATTTATATTCGCAATCTGCTGCTGAATCAAATGTCAAAGATATAGAACTGTCTGTTTCTGAACTGGATATTTTAGATTCTGATTTTGATTTGTTTTCCATTGATTGTTTTTTAACACTTTTATCTTGCTTGATAGACTCCATTTTCCTGAATATTTATCAAAAATTTCCTCTATTGCTTAATCTACAAGAAAATCATGCAACAACCATTAAAAAAATGTACAATAATTAATAAATTTTAAAACATTTTTATACAAAATTACATGTTGATTTTAAAATAACTGTGTATAATTACCAATATTACTCATTAAGTAAAAAAATTTGGCAGTTTGGTTCAGAACTCATGAGTCAATTGATGTTTATTTAGAAAAAAACTGAAAATTTCATGAAATTTTTATTAACTAGTTTAAAAAATAATAAAAGATATTTTACTGAAACTATAATCAATACAAAAAGCACAATCAAATAGCAAGATTTAAATATCTTATCATAAATCTATTAATAATATGATTTTAAGGAACAACTAAGCAATACATGATTAAAATTAATAATAATAAGCCATAAATATTATATCAAATTTAGAATATAAAAAATAGTTAATATCTATTTTAACTGACTGTTGCAGTCAATAGTAGTACAGCGAAAGTAAAATTATTTCTAGTTTCCTTCTTAAAAAAATTACCATTTTTATTCGAAAATTAATTTCTTTTTTCATTTGAGGAATATTGCATATTACTTTCATATGGAAGTACAGAGAAAAATAATGCCTCAATCATTAATAATTTTACAAGTTAAATGATTTCTGATATAAAACACAATTAGTATTAATGCAGAAATTCGTTTTTGAAGCTATAAACATGAAAAAAAAAATACTCAGATACTTTATATGCATGCAACAAATTCAGGATAAATATGCTTAATGAAGAATTTCACACACTTAACACATTTGATTCACATTTCAAGGTAATTCTCTATTTAGAATTCAGTCGTTATAAGTATGATATCATTGATTAAATATACTTAGTAATCTACTTTCCATAACGGATATATTAACAAATAAAATTATCTTTTAAAGATAATCGACGTCATATATAAAATTTGAAGATCTATTTAACAGCTTGTAAATCAACAACAGGAATAACATTAGTCAAAGCAAATTAGCAGAAAAATATACAGTTTCATAAAAAAAGTGAGATGAAATATAGCGAATAACTTTTTACTTCGCAGGAAACCATAAAAAAGAAACTGAGAATTAAAGGGACATTACCTTTCTCAGAAAAATTAGATTTCCATTTCAAATGATCAGAGAAAATACAGTAAGTGAATAGAGAAAATTAAAGAAAAAATATATAATGAATGATGTACAAAAATTAAAACTGTTCAAATGAAAAACAATTAAATGAAAGAGAAAATGAAATTAGCAACGACAGAAAGTGCAAGGAAGATAACGTCCGTCCTTAGCCATGGGAAAAACCCAAACATTGGAAAAATCAGAAATTTTTTGAAACAGTCACAATCATGAGTAAACGAGATTTAAGCACTAAACAATTTTCATTTTACATTTATATTTTTCAGATTTTAAACCAGTGATTTACATAATTGAAAACAAAGAATCCTTATTAAATACGGAGTAATTTACTAATAATACTTTTATGAAATATAATTCAGAAATATGATTTTTCAGTTTTTTTAGCAGATAGGAATCTTTATTATTTTTATAGAAGTATAGGTAATTTTTGTATTTTAAACAATATATTTTATTTTTATATCAATATTTATAACTGAAAAATAATTATAAAATACAAATAAAATATCTCTATTTTTGTAACTGCAACTGCAGGTAATTGAAATCGCGCGGAACTTTAACTTCTGTTGTTCAACAAATTTGTTTCGGTATTAGATTGTTTATGTTTATTTTTGTGAATCATATATCTTAGTTTTGTATATATTTTTTTATTAAAAATTAATTTATTTTTTAAAATAAATATTTTTTAAATCCTGTGAGATAGTTCAAATGGAGGAAATGCGATATGCCCATTGTGATGGGCACACTGATATTTGCTATGATGATTCTGGAAAGTAAGAGTCTATAAAGATTTAAGCAAGTTTGCTATGTTAACATTTTTTTTAAAGTCACCAATTTTATTATTTGTATTTTAGCTGATTTTAGCTATCTTTAATTGTAGCTACATCATTACTTGTGGTACAGACGGAGATATAAGAATTTGGAATGGTTTTGAAGATGATGATCCGCAATCCCATCAAATGGGAAGTAGCGTGTCTGCTGTTGCTTTTAAGGTATTTCTTTATAACCAATATTTTTTTTTGTACAGAAATTAATTTCAATTGTCACCAATTATTTTTTGATATTCTGAATGCCGAACAATATCTTTTAGGCAACAAAACAAATTTGTCAAGACTATTAGAATTTTGTGCGAATAGTCTTGTTGTTAAGCTATACCAAATTATATTTCATGATATTAATTTGGAGTTTTTAAATTATTTCATTTGCAATTTTATTATCTGTTGTTAGTATTAATATTGTTTTATTAATGAAATTAGATCTATTTATCATATTTCTTAAATTAAACAGAAAAATAAGATGGTCTTCCATTGAGCTTTTGTCATATATCTCACTCTAAATAATGTATTGTGTAATAATGCTAATCAAACCTACATTTATTATTGCAACAAAATGAAATAGCTGTTATAAAATAATAATTTTCAATTGAATAAGTAATATCAACTTCAATACTCATACCATTTATTAAGAATAGATATTTGCTAATATTTTGTAAAGGCACTTGCATAATAAAAAATAATATAAATCTAATAACATAAATATAGTAAAAAAAGTATAACTCAATCTTACAGAGGAAGTATTTTAAATCAAATCTAGCAATAATCTATAGTTATAGTAAAGCTTAATTTGTGTTTGCATTTACCTCCACAGGTCAGAACGTTCGACCTACAGCTACTAAATTTGGCACATGCATACCTTAGAGGCTGAAAATGTGTACCTGAGAGGGATTTTAAAATTTTTTAATTAAAATTTCAATTGATTAAAAATTAAGTAAAATTTTAGATTTTTTTGCTGAAATATTAAAAAAATTATATTTTTACCTACAAATCAGGTTTCTGTTTTTGATGAATTTTAAAATTAAATGATAACTATTTTTCAAAAATTTGCTACACAAAACCCCCCATAATTTCATCTGCACATGCACATTACATGTGAGTGGAAAAAAATTAACTTTTATCAGCATGTTGCCAACATATTAACAAAAGCTGAAATAAAAATAAATAATTCAAATTAGGCATATAAAAATGTAATTATCAGCATGTGTCTGTTAGAAAAGAAATAAATATGAAATAAAAATTTGAAATCTGCTATTGCATATTTCATGTTATCGTTGGAGAGCATCATTATTTTTCAAATCATTCTTTGTCTTTATTAATATAAATCATTAACCAGTTTGAAACAATCACATGACTATCAGATAACGTGTGTAAGAATATGTAGAATAATGATGGTTCCCACCCCCACATCTCAAAATCGGTAGAGCTCCTAAACTTTTGCATTAAAGCCAGTTCTTTTCTTTTCTTTTTTTTTTCTCAAAAATATGGCTTGAACTCATTTGAGATGATGCATGACTATTGCACAATTTTTAATTTTAGGAAAAGCTGTTTTTTTTCCCCTTATCTCAAAATTTTACCAAGTTTTAATTATTTTTTTGATCACTAGAAAATTTAAAATGATTTTCTAAAAAAATTATCTTTTTTTAATAATTATAATATAATTGTATACTTACACCTTTCGATAATTTCCCTTGATGTTTCATATTGATTTCCATTTTCTCTTTTGTGCTTCTTCAGGCGATAACTTCATATGATCCTGCATTTTACTGGCTAAACAGGTGAATAAAGTGCATGGCAGATATTCATGCCAAATTATTTTTTGTTAGTGATAAGTTACCACATATGACAACCTCATTGATCATTTTCTAATAACAATAAATTGTAATGAAAGCGATAAATTATTAATTTTCTGTCCATGCATTATGTTGCTTCAAAAGCCTCGGGCCAAGACAATATCCTGTTCTCACGTTATTATATATTTTCTGAAAAATAAATACAAGGCAATATTTTCTATGATCTTTCATGATACATTTACCATATTAATTCAATTAATCAGCTTTAAAGCAAACATGTTTTAATGTATATTCATTCTATTCAGAATTTGATTTGTGGACATTTCATAGTAGAAATGCATGAGTTAAAATGGTCTAAATGGAGTTAATAATTATATTTAATGCAACTTGGTTAAAAAAAATGCTCTAATAATAGAGAATATTTAGCTTTTATCTAGATCCTCTATTCTGTCAATCATATTTAACAAAATATTCTTGAAACAGCAATATTTTAAATAAAGAGAGTTGCATTGCAATTAATTTTTTCAATCACTAAAACTAACTGATTTATAGAAATTTGAATATCATTATTCAATAAAAATGGGAGATTTAAGATCACTTTATCAAACGTCTCAAAAATGATACCCTAATCAGTGCAAAGGGTTTGTAAAGACTGATTGTCCTATGATTATGAAAATGTTGATTGTTTTAAATTATTGTATTCAAAACTACCTAAAGCCATCAGATAGGATAGCAGAAGACAGAAACATACTTTTATTTATTTAAAAGTTAAAGTGTCAAAAATATTTTGCAGAATATGATTCCCAATACATACATGCATACGCATGCACACACACACGCACATATTGTTGACAACACACACACACACATATAAATAAAAATAAAAACTTTTTCATTGAATCCGTGAAATTTTTGCTCAATAATTCTTTCAGACATTATAAATCATGAAAATTATTATGCAGTGCGTATAAGACTTTAATACCAAACAACTCTGTTTTCAGTTATTATAATTTTTTTCAAAGGCATGCTGAACTTCGCTAAGTACATTTTTATATTAATTGTATTTTCATTACTTCCATTTTTATTTGAAATCAAACTTTCTGAGTGTTATAGAAAATTAAAGGGAGATGCATAATACAACGAACAGAACTGCTTAAGGCCTACATAAAAGTGTAAGTGAATTATATATGACTAGGAATTTGAAGCTTCAAAACATTTTGCTAATTAAACTATTACGAGAAAAAATTACATAATATATTAATTGATTTTTTTAGCAAACATTAATGCTGGCTAATTGCCAAAGGCGGTTAATTTGTCAATAAAGACCAATTCAAGAATTAATGAAATCATTTAAAAATTCTTCTTTAAAAAAATATATTTTTTACATTATAAACCATGTTTAGAAAATTTTAAATGAAAACTAATTGCCACTTGATTTTACTAAAGTGTATTGAAAATTATTTCAAACTGCTTTACAAATTTTTGATGATCTCAAATGAGTTTTTTTAAATTTTTGATGAATTTTTCTCTACAAATTTATATTTGCAACTATTAATTTTTATAGTGAACTGAATGAATTTATTAAAATTTTTGACAATAATTTTTATTTATAGAAAGGGTTCATCTACTTATCAGCTGACAGTTTCAAAGTATCTGCATATACCTTTCCAGATGCAGAATTTGATCAAATTGTTGCCCAGTTCAGTACAACAGTATATCATATAGCATGCAGTTATGATGGAAAACTAATTGCTTCTGGTGGTGGGTAAGTCTTTTAATTTTATTTCAAAACATAAGTGAACTTCATATTTTATTTCTTTTGAAGTATCCTACTGACAGTATATGTTTAGTAGTTTTTAATAATTTCTGCTGCTACCAGTTAGAGTTTTCTTTTTCACATATTGTCACTTTCTGAAATTTTTGTTACAAGTGAATAAAACTTGTAAACAAAAATTATTTTTTATTAAATTTTTTTTTATATTGTAAGTAATAAAGAAGCATAATGTTATTACACTTTTCTAAAAAGAGCTATTTCATATGTTCAAACTACATTAATTTCATAAATCATTTGAACTAAATTCTGATAATTTATTTATTTTCATCTATGCTTTCACTTCTAATCAAATTGTTGCATCATTATTTATAACAGTTGCTTTGAAATCTTTGCAGTGATTTCATCATAAAGGTTTTTGATTCATCTGATAAATCTTTGGCTGAATTTAGAGGTCATGATGGCCCAATATTAAGTATAGCTATTGATCCTAAAGGAAAATATTTGGTAAGTATATTTATTTTAAAAAGTTATTCTTTACATTTTAAATATTTAGTATTTCTATAAAAATATACTTTCCTGTTCTTATCCACTTTAAAATAAATTGGTCCCCAAATGTTATTTTGTATCATGTAATTTGTTGTTTTTATATAATGAATGCTAGCACTTATGATTTTCATTTAAGGGGAAAAAATGGATTGAGAAGAGTAATATTTGATTAAAATTTGATAAGATATTTATATATTTAACATCAAGATATTTTATTTGTATGATTTATAAATAAGCAGAATAGTCATACAATTACTTATAAAAGAACAATCTATTATATGAGAGATAAAAAACATATCTATTATTTAAAATCAGTTAAAATATAAAAGAATAATTTTATATAGCCAAAGGTATAAAATATTTAAAGTAAATTGCTGATTTAAACTTTTAAAGTAAATTTGTTTTTGTAATTCTATTCAACCTGATATCTGTGTACATTATATTCCTTAATTTTATTTCTCAATGTTTAGAATGATTGAATTTAAAAGCTTTGAAAATTATTATTTTTAATTAGGCAGATAATTTCATTATTAATTAACAATAGACTAAAATTATAAAAAAATTAAATTAGAAATTTTTAAATTGGTTTAAGTCTTTTTCCTTCCAAATTTAATCAGCATCCTATTTCAAGTATAAATTCTGTTGTTTCCTAATTGAAAACGCAAATATTTTGGTACTTATATATTAGACCGTTGATGTGGCAACCACCTCGAGCTAATTTATTTAAATGGCCAGAACTCTTTGATACATTACACTGCCATTATTTGTTCGTTTTCACATATAAACTCATCTTATGTCAATTCAAATATGTATTTTTAAATGCATTAATCCCATAATTTTGGAAATACTTCACAGAATCTTTTTCGTTAGTCGGCAATTGGCAAATTTTAAACATTTTAACAAGTCAAAAAATCAGAACAGAAAAAGTGCTTAATAATCTTCTGAGAAACCAGCTAAATGGTGGACGATAGCACAATTTCTTAAGTAATGACGGTTTAGCAACTCATTGGCGACACCTTCAAATTTGGCAATAAAGATGGACAGCTTAATATTTAAGTACCAATATTTTTTGGGCTAGGAATAATACTTGCCATTCGAATTTAACACATTATTAAACAGGTGTTTAATACAATTGATTAATAAAAATAAATATTTTGATATATATATATATATATATTTCAGGCATCATCTGGTTGTGATGGTACAGTTCGTCTCTGGCTCTTATCTAGTCAAGAATGTGTAAAGGCTTTAAATTTGTTTAAAAAAAGTAATGACTTCAAGTAAGTAAGAGTTTTCATGCCATTTTTTGTTTTAAAATTAATTTTAAAAACATAATGAAAAACTTATATGAAACATTACATAAAAGCTGTTGTATCATGATCTTATGCACAAGATATTGATTACATGATTATCAAGGCTGTAACTATTTTTGAGCTTAGATTGTATGTTTTTTATTCTTTTTCTTGAAAGATTATGCTGGAATAACTTGAAGTGTATTTAACTTTCTGTAACAATTATCTAATATACATTTAAAAAGTAAATGTTGTGATGGATAATTTTAGACATTTCAACAAATTTATCAGTAGTAATATAGATAATTTTTAAATAAACAGTTAAACTTGCCATCAACCTGATATCTTTCTTTAATTAAAGTCATTATTGTATCTGGAAATCATGCTTACTATAGTTTACTATATCTTATTTATTGCCCATTATAATCGCTTATTGTAAACACAGATTTATTAATCTCTTCTCTAAAAAAATTATTTTAAAATTTATTTTTTCTGATTTCTTTATGTTAGAAAGAATTAAAATTAAAATTTTGTTAATATAACTAATAGAATATTAGTTATATTAATAATTTTATAAATAAACAGTTATATCACAAAACCTTTGGTTATAGTACATCAAAAAATGATTTATCACAGGTATATATTCATTTATATTGCTGTTTTTAAATATTGTATTTTGTTATATTAAGCAATTTCTGATTCCTGTTTTCCTTATTCAATTTTATTTTAGTACATCAACAACATTGTGCCGATTGTCTTGGAGTACTGATGGGCAGGTATAATTAAATATATATTAAAAATTATGAAAAATTGAAATAATCTTTATTTACAAACATTTATTTTCTATAGAATTTAAATTTTTTTGCTCTTAGTTATTTTATTTGCTAGTAATTTTCCTTTCTTAGGGATAAAAGTGCACTTTAGTTCTATTGAATTTTTTATAATGTTACATTTCGTTTCCATAAATTTTTTTTATTTAGTTTTTCTTTTGACAGTTTTGAACACATTTTACTTTTTTTTTTTTTATGATCAAAGATATTTTTCTATAAATTTCATATGTTGATTTAATCATGAAGAACAGAAGCATTAAGAGTATATGTTTGGTGTTTTTAATTTTATTCATATGCATACCTTTATAGTTAATTTGCATTAAAGTATAGCTTATTAATATTGAAATGTTTAGAAATTTTCACCACACCAATACGAAAATCTTTCAATTTTGTTCTTTTTTGCACATAAATATATTAATTTTAATTTTGCAGTTTTTAGCTATCCCTATTGAGAAAGAAGTCTGTTTTTATCAACGAGACACATGGCAATCAAAATTTTCTCTTTCTGATGAATGCATTACAAAGGTAATGACTTTTCATAATATTTTCAATTAAAATCCTTTTCATTTTCAAGAAAAAGCATTGAATTGTACATATTTATATTACAGAATTTCTTTTTTTCTTCTTCTTCTCTTTGTTTTTATATAGAGGTTTTAAAAAAGACTTAATGCAAAATTTTTATTTTCAAATTAAATTTTCTTTTCTTTTTACTCTATTTGATATTCTGGCATGATTTTTTTAGGGATATACACAATTTCCCAATAAAATTAATAGAGGATTTTTTTAAAAATGCTTTTTCTTTTTTTATTGTAACTTTTATTTTAAGGATGAAAATAGAAGTTTAAGCTATATATTTTTTTAAAAAAAATATTCTTGTACATTTTCATATATCTCCCAAAATAAAATAAATACTATTGTAAGAATTTTATTTTTATGTGAATGTGTTTTCATCAATGTGCATTGGTGGATTTTTTTATTGATATATTACTCTAAATATATGTTTATGATGCAAATAACTGAAAATTGATAGATATTACAATTTTATATTATCTGTAATCAATTTTCTTTGATGAATGTAGACTCTTTCCATTGTAACATATTCTCCTTATGGAAAATATCTCGCAGCTGCATCTATGAATGGGCAAATGCTTGTTTGGGATGTAGAAACTAGGAAATGTGTTTCAAGGTTAGTTATTAAAATTTAATTACATTGTAATTTAAAAAATAATCATCCTATCCAAAAATAGTATTTTCAATAACCTAATATTTTATAAATGAACACTTTGTATAATTCTGTATGGTTTTATATAAAAAAAGGAAGATTTTTGTTAATTGATTATAAACAAAATAAGAGGGAAATAAAAAATTGATTTACTGTGGATAATTATTTCAAGTTATTTGATGTGGTTCAATGGAAAGGAACAAGTTAGCCTATTATAAACATTTTATCTGTAAATAATTTAAGTAAATGCAAAACAAAAATTTGGTTGAAGAAATTCTTTAATTGGAATAATTTATTTTATACAAATGGAAAACATTAGGATTATTTCCATTTTGTTTCTTTAAAATTTATTCTGCTAAATATATAATATTTTTATTATTTTAATCAATCTATGTTTAAATAATTTACAAATAAATTATTACAGATTTATTAAATATTTGCTAAATTCTAGTAAAGGCTATTCTCTTATACTGCAGAAAATGTGCTTTAATTATGTTTGTCGATTATATTTCTAAATCCAGGAAACTACATGAGAAAGAATTGGCTGTGTGTGGTCTTGTATGGCATCCTTCTGGGAAGGAATTAGCATTTTGTGACATTGAGGTACAGATTTTGAAAATTCAAATACTTATATAGTGTCATTAAATATGAATTGTTTGTTCAATTTATAAATAATTATTACTTTATGATATAAAAGTTGAATTATAAATATCTATATTATAGATTTATATTTTATTAATTACATATTTAACAGGTTATCCAAATATGTTAAAAAATTTTTTTTATTTGTGGATCAATTTTTGTTTTTGAATACAATTAAATTTATCACTTATATTAATATTTATTTCAGGGCCAGATGGGATTATATTCTAGCCCATTGAATTCTGTTCCTGAAAAAGTATGTTATGTCCAATTTTTTTCTGCTATAAAATGTTTTTTAAATGAATTTTTTAAATTGTATGCTTGATGGAATTCATTTCATTTAGGTTATTGATGTTCAAGATAATTCACAGCCAGCCAGCGAAGATTTTGAGATGAATGATCTCGATACATTAGTTGATGGTGCAGCTGTTGAAATTGATGATGATAATGGTAAAATAATCTTTACCATTTCCTACTGACAAATTTGGCTCTAAATGCATTTGTACAGATTTAAAATAAAAATTGTATAGATACAGTACTTAATGTGTCATAAAATACTTTTACTGTTCGTAACTACTAAAATTTTTAAAAATATTTGTAGCTTAGTTACTAGTATTGTTTCCATCAAAAGATTCTATTTAATATTTATTTATTTAAAATTATCAAAGTTCTTTGTTCTATTGTTGTTAGTATTTTACACTTTTAGTGACTTTCTTATATTCTGACCATAATATTTCAAACGTATGACAGAAATAATTTCATTATGTTTTTCAACTATTTAATCCATCTATTAAATTCTTTTTTAGCATTTGATATTGGAGCCATTAAAGCTTCCCTTGAGCCAAAAATATTTGGGGAAGATTCTGAGGATATTCCCGAGATAATAAAAACAGAGCCTGAAACAAAAATCCAAGTTTTAGAAGCTCCCAAACCACCTGTTCAAAAATCTTTTCAGCCAAGTTCAACCCCTGTAAATTTAGATCGGCGTTTTATGGTAATTTGTTGTTTTTAAATTTTCTTTGTTTGCATTTGTGCCAAATAAAGATTTTTGAGGATGCTAGTCTTATCTGTAATATCTACATTATTCTTTTGTATTAGTATAGTGATATTTTTTATCTGTTGTTAATAATAAGGGATAAAAAAAAGCATGCAGTATTTATTAAAAGTAAAGACCTATTTTTCTTTCTTTTTCGGTAATTATAAATTAAAAACCTCTTAGAAATTGTAAATGTCACATTTTATGAAGAGTTAAAATAATAACTTTTATATTTTCACCTGTTCTTTTTATTTTTATCATACCAGAACATGATGTTATTTAGGGAATGAGATAGACAAAAATCTGTAGGCAAAAAATTGAAATTTTGTTATTGCCATCTCATTTACAAAAGCTCTGATTAAAAAAAAGTGAATAACTACAGCAAATAAAACCCAGAAAAATGTCATTTTGAGAACGTAATTATGTAAATTGAAATAAATGGGAAATGTGATATTTTTTAAAAACAATTAATGCAAGATAAAGTTTTTTGGATCATTGGCAATACTAAAGTGACTCATTAAATGAAACAAATAAAAGTATAATTTAACTTGCACGAGCATGTTGTTCTTGGCCATTCAAGAAGTTTTCCGATATGTAAAAGCGCATAGCAAATCTCATTTTAATCTTTATTTATTATCATTATTTTTTTAAAATTTTTCTTTGAAATATTCTAGTTATGGAATAATGTTGGCATAATTAGATGCTATGATACAGAAGAAGAAAATTCTATTGATGTTGAATTTCATGATGCCACAGTCTATCATCCTTTACATATAAACAATACTCATAATCACACACTTGCAGCCCTGTCAACAGAAGCATTACTTTTGGGTTCACCCAAATCGGATGAAACTACAAGGTATATTTTGTATTTTTTGAGACATTTATGTTTGTTCAAAATAAATATTTTATAATCATGATAAATGATTATGATTATATAATTATGATATCATAAGATAGTTATGATATTTTTTATATATATTTTCCAATATTTAATTATAGTCCAATTAATTGTTTTCAATCTTGTATTCATGTATTAAAGTTAATTTTAAAATATTTTTCTTTGCTTTGCTGTGCAGTTTTGTGCATAATTTTGTGCATATATTTATAATCATTATTTTCATAGTAAATTAGAGTGCCTACACTTTGGAACATGGGATTCCAATAAGGAATGGATTGTGGAAATGCCAGAGAATGAAGAAATAGAGGTGACTTCTTTTTAGAAAAATTTATAGTTTTGGGAAAAAAAGTTATAATTATAAAAATACTGTGGGAGTATTATTTTGAATACTTAGACTAGAAAAAATACAATAAAAAAAGTTAAATTTTAAATGAATTTTAATACCTTGATACTATGATCTTAAATTATAAATAATAAAAAAGCATATTGGAAACAAGTCTTCTTTATTTCTAAATAAAATTTTAAACCAAAATTGAATATTTTTTTAGTTGTAAGACTTTTTAAGGCCTTAACCCTCTAATTTCTGTTATTTTAACTTCACCTGTGTTGTGATTGGTAAGATAATAAAATGGATAAGTTATGTATGAGATGTTATCAGTTTTTAATCTTAATATATTTTTTATGAAAATTCTGAAGGGAACATGCATAAATATGAATTAATTGATTTCACAATCTATTTAAAAAATGAAAAAAGAACATTGTAGTGATTATTTAGTTGATCAAAGAGTTTGATAAAAAAAAACTATGAAGGTAAATAATACAAGAACTATTTTGCATTAAAATAAATGAGGTAATCTTGACTATATTCTTCTGGGGAAGATATCAATTTTAAAACTAAGTTATATAGTTAATTAACCAATATATTTTGATATTGTTTTGAATTTTGTGTAAATTAGATGTAAATATTTATGGATTTGTGTGTAAACATTTTAAATAGTTTAATTGTATAAAATTAATTGTACTGGAATCGCACATCAACGAGAAAAGACTGTTCCAATGAGTTTTGCAGCAGGTAATCTTATTTGCCGATATAGGTGTGTTGGCGGCATAATGGGGTCGCTAATAGTTTTTACTACATGCCAAAATGTGTAGTAGAAGCTGAGAAATAAAGATTTATTTTTAGCAAATGTCCGGGAAAATTTCACATTTGTTTGGAACGAGCACACCGTTTCTGTGATTGCCCCATCCACTTTATTAGGACACTGCTTAATGTGCGGCTTAAAGGTGGGGAATCAGATCAGTTTGGAGAACGAACTACTTTAGTTGGCTGAGCTTGAAATATTTTTTTTCTCTGTGATGTGTGTTCTGGGCTATGCTGCTAACTGAAATTAGGAGATTAAATAGAATCAATTCGCTTTGAATTTGTTTGTATATATTTATTACATGTTTCCCTAGACAATAAAGTCTGCATCTTCACATCATTCTCCTGTGAGAATTTTCATGGCAGTATATATACAGAAGAACTTAGCTTTGTTTATATATATATATATATATATATCATCACTTTACACCATGATAGTGAAATAGTGTTTCCCAAAATTGAGCATGAATGCAAAAATTTAGTCAGACTTGTCATGTCAGGGATTGAAAAGTTTTTTTTTAATCTAATCCATCTTAATATCCTCTCAGTCTATTTTCATCACATCATTTGAATGAGGCATTCACTTAAAAAATAGTTTCATCTGCTAGATCTATTGAATTGTGTGAATGTATTTTCTTCCCAGCTTCATTATTTTTCACTTTTAGCAGAATACCCTGTTATCTGGAGATCACCGTAAAAGGTTTTCCTTCAGTTCAGAGAAGTACTGCTGTGTAGGGCAGTTATATTCCTTTTATTAGCTTGAATCTTTTTTCATCTACTTTTGCTTGAGCAGTTAAGGGAGGAATCATCTATTTTCAGAGATAATTTCTCTTTTAATTTGTGGGTTGTGAAGTGACATGAATTGGTTTTTATGCGATTTTGTTTCTTTTTTGAAAAGGGTTAATTCTTCATTTTTTAAAAAAACATTTTACTGGGGAAATATAACTGTTTGAGAAATTTCATATTTAAAATGTTTCTGATAATTATTGCTTGAAACTTTACTAAATAAGTGAGCAAATTTTTGATTCTTCCATAGGCTGTTGCATTAGGTGATGGTTTTGCTGCTTGTGTAACCGATAAGAAGTTTATAAGATTATATACAATAAGTGGAATTCAGTGTGAAGTGTTCCTGACACCTGGACCTGTTGTTTGTTGCACAGCCAGAGGCAATCAATTGCTAGTAGTGTTTCATAAAGGATTAGGTCTGTTGACTTGTTTAATTTTATGAATTAAATCATTTACACATATATAATTTTAAATCAAATTATAAAAAAACCTCCAATATTTCCATTCATATGATGGCTTTGTAAATATTAATTTATCAAATTAATATCACTTAGGCTTAAAACTATTCTAATTAGATTTCACTTTGTAATAGAGTTGGAAATTTGACAAAGTAATTTTTTTAGATTATATTTATAAAATTATTATTTTTATTTTCTGAAATTTAAATAGGTTTGTAAACTGAAAAAGTAAGATTTTGTTGATTTTAATTATTTTTACCATGTTATTCATTGTAAAGAATACATGCAGAATTGTTCAATCATCAATATCCACACATATAAATAACCATTGGGATTAAATAGAAGTTATTTTGTTTGAATAAAATAAAATAAATCATAATGCAGAATGCTGATTTTATAATTGAACTGAAGAAGGAAAAGTTTTTTCTTGCAGACTAAATATTTCTATTTGAAATTTCATATATTTTGAAAGCTAATAAACTATTAAGTGAGTAATTCACTAATGATAAATTGTTTTTATAAATTAATGGCAATTTTGTATTTTTTAAAAAAGGCACAAACATGTATAATAAAACATTTTTTTAGTGAGTAAAAGGCAAACAATTACAAATAAATGTATTCTTCATAAACTGAAAAATGAAGTGCTTGATTATAAATATTTTCTTCCATAATTGGGTGTATATATTCAGTGTTTAGGATAACTAGTACGTTTTAGTTTAGTACTTAATGCAATAAAGAAAAAATATTCTGAATGGTAGTGGGAATTAAAATTTTCTCAGAATGAGGGAGGAGAGGCAGGCAACAATTTTGGATGTAATGTATAGTTTAAAAAATTCTTATTTGAAAGTTTCAAGGAAATGATTTGTTAGAGATTGTTCATTAATTTTTTTTTTCAGTTTCCAATGAAAATTTGTAGAATTTCTATTTGAATTGTCATAAATGATTGTGCAAAAATTTGACTTCAACAAAACAATTCTAAAATTGATTTAAATGGATGTTTTTCGTTTCAAATCAAGAATATGTTTCATTATTTTCTTAATTTAGGAATTGATGGTGACCAATGTTTAAATATGATGATTGTCAAAGTTAATCTCGAAAGGCATAGTAGTGTGAAAGAATGCTTTCTTCCTCTTAGCTCCAAATCATTTTTAAGTTGGCTTGGGTGAGTTCACATTAAGTTATTTTCTTAATGGGTTCCCATGGGTTTTTTTTTATATAAATAAATCTGACATGTAGGAATTTTATGATGCATCTCTGTTTGTGTGGCAGCTGTAAAAATTATTCCTGGTTGTATTAAGTATAATAATACTTAAAAATATTTGTGCTTGTAAAAATATTTAATGTCTGTTGAACATAGCTCTTTTTTATTGTATTATTTTTTTCATACTTTTATACTATTTTAATTTTTTTTGGATACTTTCTTACTTAAAAAACATCAGGTTATTATATCATTTTGCAATTGCAATGAAATAATTTTATCATTGATTTACATAGAAAAAATTTATTTAAATAAAAAACTAATGAAATATTTGTTTTTCTTGAAGCTTTCAATTTCGTTTTATTTTGCAGTTTTCATTGAAACTATATTTTGGGCCATATTTGTGTAGTTTTATTGTTGTTACAGTGCCTGATATCTGTATATGAAAAAGTAAACAATATATATATATATAATTAAAAGATATATTCATAAACACTATACATATATATGCTATTTATTTGTGAATAATTTTGATTATTCTTAATACCCTAATTTTTATTTATTTTATTTTATTTATTTATTTTTGCTTGTAAACCTTTCCCCCTGCTACTTAAATATTAATAGAAAATAAAAAATGGGATAGTACAAAAAATTGCTTTGCTTTTTTTAAAATTCAGTATTAATTGCATACTATACTAATCTTTCAGATTTACTGATGAAGGCACTCCTTGCATTGTAGACAGCTCTGGAATAGTTTCATTGTTGAATACGTCTTGTGGTGTCAAGTGGATACCAGTTGCAGATACAACTGCTAATGTAATATATATATTTAATATATTTCACAATTTCTTAATTATAATGGGAACTAATGTAGCTTGGACATTATATACCTTGTATGACTGTCCTTTGTTTCAGTATTTACTGTACCTTATAATGAACAATTGAACTATCTCAAGCAATTTCAGTATTTAATTAATCTATTATCATTTACCTTTCAAGTCTTCTTTATGAGTGCGGTTCTAAGATTATTATTTTTTTTCTTTGTAAAAAACAATTTTTTAAAGAATGAATTTTTATTTTTAAGGTTTGTGGTTTAAGGTGTTAAGGTTATTTTAAGGTAGGCTTACTTCTATATTTTACTTTGTGTTATGTTATACAGTAAGTGAAATTACATGTTGATTGCAAGTTCAAGCATTATTTGTAAAAATTACATTGTGTTAGACTTCTAAATTGCCACCTCTTGATCATAAATCACAATGTACAATGGTAATTATTGCGGTCTTTCTTCAGTTTATTTTACATTACATATGGGAAGAAGTGGGAGGTAGACTCTCCTTATGAAAATATTATTATTGATTCCAAAGCTACAGAAAATAATTGAAATTATATATGCTAAAAGAGAAAAGAAAATGTTAGTTAAAGAATCATTCAAAATATTTAATGTTAGGTTTAAATTAGTTTGACATTTGTTGACTTTAAGAAGTTTGAGGGAATATAAATTCAAATATAATGTTTGATCTGATTTTCAAACAAACAAGTTTGTTAAATAGTGACAGTTATCCACCCTACTGTTGTTGAAAACTTCTTTAAAAACTTGGAAAGCGTACAGGTAAATTTAGGTATTTTTTTCTTTTCATCAACTATGAATCAGAATTGACAACAATAAAGATAGTAATATAATTATAGATACAAGAAGGTATGATCCAAGTTCAAGATCATTTTATATCGTAATATAAAATACTTTCTATGTTATTATAACATTTCTTTATTTTATATAATATAATACTTCCTTGTCTGTTTGCTTATAGGCAGTGTAAATCAGCATTGGATTGATATTACATAAAACTGGATTCTGAAATCTAAAATAGAAACGTGAAGTGTTAATTTCTAATTGTGCAATAGAAAATTTGATCCAATTTATAATAGTCTTCTATAATAAAAAGAATGTAATTTCTTGAAATTATTCTAAAATAGACCTGCAATTTACTTTGTGATTCCTCATTTCATTTATATAAAATAATCAAAAGTAGGATAAGAATTTGATTATTGAAATAGTTATAATATTTATTTAGCTTTTGTCCAGCTACATTTGCCTTTATTCTAAGTTTAGACCAGCCAAAAACCTTTTCTTAAATTAAAATGACTTTTTTTATAGATGAAGGGAAAATCTAACACTTATTTTGTTCTTGGACTGTCTGAAATAAAACAAGAAATCAGGTATGCTTTTTGTTCTTAATTTTTTTTTCATTTATTCAGCATTTGTTTCAATCCTTGTATTTCAAATTTTGATCCTTCTTTAAAATTAAATTATAAAGGGTACTTTATATTATAAAATTAATTGCTATAAATTTAATTTTGATTTGAAAGTTTTCTCATGACTGTTGTGTTTGGTTTTATAGAATATTTATATTACTTATTTCAGGTGCATTTTGTGTAAAGGTTCCAAGTATCCTTCTTTATTGCCTAGACCCAATATTGCTGTTCTTCCATTTTCATTACCTTTCTGTGAAATGTCTACAGATAAGGGAAGATTAGAGGTAGATATCGTTATGTTGCATTATATTTGTATTAAAAGTTTTTATCATGATTTTTATAAAAATTTACTTCTAAAATTATTTTTAACTACAACATTTTCCTCTTCTCAACTAAAAAGAGAAATTAGAATTTTTAAAAAAATCTTTTTTACAGGGAGTGAATACTAATCATCCCCCCCCCTTATTGATAAATAATACAATTTTAATTCTACCTTTCCAGGAAGAAAATCAGAGGTATGCCATAGCTCACAAATGCATTGAAATATTGTTGAAAGAAGGTTTTGATCTTGATTCTGAATCAAATGCAATTCAGAAGAAGCGAATGGATATATTGTTGAAGATGTTTGCTGTGAGTATAGGTTTATTAAATTGAGTTTAATAAAGTTACTAATTTATTTAAAGTTAATACTTTAACAAAGTTTTAACTTTGTTAAAACTTTATTAATATCTTTATTTTTATTTTAGGTATTGTAATATTGCATGAGTTGAAATCAAAACTTCTTCCACGATTTACTATTATATATATATATATATATATATATAACTACAAAATTATAAAACAAAAATAAAATAACTTTATGTTTAGGACAGCAGTATTATTTGTATTTTATTTCTTCTGAGATATAATCACCCTGACTGTTAATCATACAGACACTTTTCTTAACTTCAGATGTTTCATTTATAGTAGCTAGAATATGATTAATTGTAATCATTTTTTAAAAATTCTTAGTTTCTGTTTGATTTTTGTTACATTATTGATATGCAAGTATGATTAGTATGCAATAGCTATTTTACATCAAGATTTTTATTCGCATAAAATCAATGAAATTGTGTGGAACTTTTTTGAGAAATTATTTTTAATATTTGTATAAAATTTACAATTGTCAGATAACTGTATAATAATATGATTTTGTTAATTTTTATTGTTAAACATCGTTATTCCTAAATGCAAAATTTTATTATTTTGTTTTTAAAGAATTATCTTATTGATTGTTAATCATATCATGTTAATCTTATATAATGCATTATATTACCATTTAAGGCAGTATTATAAAAGCTGATTGTAAAGAGGAATTGTTATTGTAATGTTGTAAATTATAATTTAAAATTTAAAGAGGTAAATGTTTTACGATTATATTTGTTTTGTGCAATAATTGAAAATTTTAAAAAATGTCTCTTTTTCTGCAGTTTTAGAAATCTAAATAAAATGGAATGAAATTTTTAAATTTGTGTGTTTTGCAGTTGGCAACAAGAACTGATAGAGAATTCAGGGCATTGAATGTAGCAGAATTGATGCCTAATCCTGTAGCTGTTCAAGGAGCTATTCGATATGCTACTCAAAGACATCACATTGCTCTTGCAGAACGTTTAGGAGAAGTTATGAGTCAGAAAATGGCTAAAGAAGCTGAACCTGAGGAAGATGATGATGAATTTGATCTGACACTCAATGAAGATCTATCAACATCACTCATTTCTGGAAATACATCAATTCCAAAGTAATATTTTTAAGTGCAACTTTTGTAATTGTTATGTCTGTTAAATTTACTTTAACCGGGCTTTTTAAACGATGAGATGTAATTCTAATGTCAGTAACACATTCTTTATATAAATATTTAATTTATTAATTTTTAAAAAATATATTTAGTTCTTTCAATAGTTTGCTCTATTGGAGGTTTAATTAATTATAGCTTTAAAGAAGTCTAAAAAAGTAAGAAATAATCTGGTTATAAAATAGTATTTTGCAATAGTTATTTATCAGCTACAAAATAGTATTTTCCCCATTTTACTGCATTGTAAGTTGATTCAATTTAGTAATCAGATTCTAAAAGGAGAGAAATGTATTGAAAGTGCAATATCTACTTTATAAATTTTTTTACTAAGTAAAGTTAATTTTTTCTTTTTTTTTCCTTTTCTTACCTTATTCAGAATTTTTTTTTGTTTTACTTAGGGAAAGTTTCTCACTAATTAAGTTTCAACTATTTTGATTTATTGAAAATGGCTGCTTTTATAAATAAATTATCCACTTTATTGTACACATTTTTTTATTTCTTATTTTTAAGGGAAAAAAACACACATAACTTCAGAAGTGTAAAATTTTTTGATTAATTTATATTAAATTTATTAAAATGGCAAACAAGAAGTTTTGAGAAATGAATTGCTTTTTTGGAAATCCTTTGTGTGTATTTTAACTGCATTATTGTTAATTCTGTATTCTTCAAAGGAATTAATTTATTTTTAGTAAGCATAAAATTTTTATTTGAATACTTTTTTCAGGTTTGTTTAGAGATGATTGTAATTATTATTTATGTTAAAAAAATTGGGTAAAAAGCAATTTTAACTTTGGATTTAAAAAAAAAAATTCAATTAACCCACCTTTTTTTGCATGGGAGAAATTTCTTATATGGTGTATAATAATATTCTTTCACTTTTCTTAATATTTAAATTTTCTTTTTGCAGTTTGAGTGTTCCTTTGAAAGAGGACTCAGTCTTAAAACCCAAGCCTCTCTCTAGAATGAGAAGTAGTCAAGGCTCAGGAAAGCAGTCTGAAAATTCTGACAACAGTCAACCTGATATTGGTAAATATTTTATTAATATTTCCTCATCCCATAGTCAATTCTATAATTATTTATGTTATATATATATATATTTTAGACTTTTTCTTCATTGTAGAACTAATGAGTAGTTTTTTTGGACTTTAAATAAATAAATTTCAGCAATTAAAGAATGTACCTCAGAAATTTTATTCATTTGTTTCAGCATTTGAAATAATTTTATAAACTTCTAATTTTAAATCCTAAAATTGCATAAGAAAGATCATAATGGTATTCTGATCTATTATTGTATCACTGTGATCTTTAAAAAGATTTTCTTACCTTTAAGAATTTTGTATTTAATTGTTGAAATAGCTATCATTATCTAGCTAATATCTTGATAAGTGTATTTATATTTCTTATCATTCGCCTCAGGCAGCCAACTGTTCCTCAGAAATATTGGATATATTTAATTTCTCATTAATTATTCTAGATATAATTTCATGTCCATAACATAATTTCCTTTCCACTAAATTGTCTGACATTAATAGCCTTATTTATGATTTTTATTATGTGCAAACTTTAATGGAAACAGCTCCATAGCATTAATAAAAATGTTAGTATCTTTCATATATCTTCTACATTTGCTTATTTGTCTTGCAAATTACACATACATGAAACAAAACATGTCTTCTTTAACTTTCAATAATGGCAGAAAAAATTACAAATAAATATTTGATGAAACATTATAAATGACTTGAATTTCAGGGTAGCAATCAGACTTATTACAGAAAATTTGAAAGATATTTTTAAAAATTGCTAAAATTCATTAAAAATTTGTATTACTATAAATTGGTATCACGAATTTTTAATTTTTTTTTTGGCTGTTAATTTTTAAAAATTTATATTTTGTTTTCTGTAGATGAGGAAAGCAATGCATCTTCCAGCAAAGACAGTTCTTTACATGCCAAATCTTCTCCTCACACAAATCCTTTCAAGGTTTGCAAGAGATTTATCTCAATAATCTATTAAATAGAATTTTTATGTAATTATTTTTTTGTAAGTTATTTTGATGTCAGTGATGCTTGGTACAGGATAGCAGCAAAATGGGATATCATAAAATTTATTAATCTGGAAAAATTAAGGGAGCTCTTAAAAACATCTAAAAATAAAAAAAAAATGTAGATGAGAGATTTTGCACAAAGCATGTGCACAATCTTCGAATTCACAATATCGTTTCTGAAATCTAACGTTGTCAGAATGACTGTAACCAGGGGTAGCTTTCTTTTAAGAAAATGAAATTTTTGGAATTTCATTATAATATGAAAAGTGATAAGCTGATGAATGTTGCTAACAGCAGTCCTTATTGAATTTTCTACAACGTCTGTCGTTGCTTTTTAAAGAACAGAAATAGTGAATAAACTTGGTTTGATTTGCTCTCAATTCAAAATCTCGCAAAGATACTATATCATTGTTAAAGGTAACAGCAATACTTTATTACAGCAACAAAAATGCTGAGAGAAGAGTTTCGATTAATAAAGGCTGGATGTGGGAAAATATAGGAGGGGGGGGGGAGAGTAATGACTCAGTGCAAGAATGGTTTTGGCAGCATTCGATAAAATAGTGGTGTAAGTAATTTTGAAGTTCACAGGTTTTAATTTAATATGTGAATAATTAATGAGCTATGAAGAATATAAGGAGAAGAAAAGAAGGTATACAAGGATTCAAGTTGTGCCAGTTATTGTATAATTTATGGAATTTAACTCTTAAATGCAGTTTGAATTCACCACTTTCAAATCTGATGCATAATTAAAACACATTACAACTATTATAGGTATTGTCAATTCTATAAAAATTCATCAAAAACATTTAGCTGCTTGTTGTGTTGTGTTCAACAAATGGCATACATACTGCTGTAAATGTTTAGTTTAAATCTATATTTTCTTTATAAAATAAAGAAAAAAACAAATATTAATGTTTCTTTGTTATTTTTTAATCTCTCTCTTTTTGCAAAGCTTAAAAATACATTTAGAATAAAATATATATGCATTTTTATGTCAATGCAATAATTAAAACATGCAATAAGCCTAGATTGAATTATTAATAGTAATTGTTTATGATTATGAAAGCCTTTGTTTGTTGTAGTCATATATATTATTTTCAGTGGCATGCATGCCTTGGAAGACTGCCCTAGTAGATGCATTAGTGGCAAAACTATAATACATTTACTATCCCAATATTTAAATGAAATGAGAAAGTTAATGAGGATTTGAAAAATTATAATCCCCAAGAACCATTAACCTTAATTAGATTATTGATAGAAATCTGAAGTGAAATATTTATACTATGAAACTTGTAAAATGTATAGTAAAGATGGACTTATTTTCTTTCTTTTAAAATGAAAATGCTAAAAATGTTCGTATTATCAAAAAAGGCAAAAAACAAAAATCATCTTTTCCCAGTTAAATAGGTAAGTGATTAGTAACTGTTGCATTGATTTAAAAAGAGAGAGAGAGAGAGAAAGAACAGATTAAGTTTGTAATTATAGTGGATTTTTGTATTAAGACGATTTTTTGATATGTATATATGCAGAGTAACTCCAAACCTCAAGCCAAGAAAATGGAAATTGGGAACCTGAACAGCATTGATGAAATACTTAATAGTAGTATGAATTCAAGAAATTCTAATGGAATTTCTAGTGAAAAGGTACTTTCTTATTATATTTTATTCAGATCTTTCATTGTATTTTTTAAAATAAAAAAATGTATTATTTCTAAGATGTTGAAAAGGATTTAACATGTTTTTTTTATTAGTTTTACTCTGAAAATTTTTACAAATCATTTTTTTAAAGATTACATAACTATTATAAAAACTGCTATACAAATATAATGTTAACTAAAGTATATGATGTATTATAAAATTCTATAAGCATTTCTACATAACCCTATATAAGGCAATATTTTGAGTTCACTTTGAATATCCTAAATTTGATCATGTAAGAAACTAATTATTTCCAAAAAGAAAAAAAAAAGTTTTATTTATTTAATAATAGACTAACAAACAAAAATCCTTTTAGGATTAAATCCAACATTTTTTAGTAAGATGATAGGATCCTTTTCCCTCAACTTATTTATTAAAACAGCTTGTAATATTTCTATAAATAAATACTTTAATACTGTATAATTATAAGTATTACAAGAAATTTTAAAGCTTTAATTTTTTTATTATCTATTAATAATTTGAATTGATTGGAATTTTAATTTTCATTGCAAACCACAATTTGATTCTACATGAATTGTTAAAAAATTGATCAAGGACTGCTAAAATTAGTGCTAATTTTTTGCTAATAAAATAGTGTCCCTCCCCCTTCAGTCTTTTTACAATTGCAGGGTTTCAAAAAGTATTATTTGAATAGTTTATCAATATTGCTTTCCAGTATATAAATTAATTTGATGCTGTTTAAAACTATTCATAAGGATTAAAAAAATTTTAAGGCACTTTTATTTAAAAATATTTTATATGTTTATATTTATTCATATTTTAACAATCAAAGGCTCTCTTGCAACCAAAAAAGTCCAGATTTACTACAAAGAAAAGCATTGCTCAAAAACCATCTGCTAATGGCACTGATGAGAAGAAACAGAAATTTGGTTTTGATCTTTACCTGGAGGAAAACCGAGA
Source organism: Argiope argentata (assembly GCA_026289955.1). Taxonomy (NCBI): domain Eukaryota; kingdom Metazoa; phylum Arthropoda; class Arachnida; order Araneae; family Araneidae; genus Argiope; species Argiope argentata. Next base: position 2,177,516 of record JAOUZG010040955.1, on the reverse strand, counting down.
AGAAATTAAAGCTTCAGCACCACCTGATATCAGTGAAACAGAATTGGTTAAGACAGCCTTGAAAATGTTTAAAGAACTTTCAAAAGCTGAAAAACAAGTAAGGATGATTTTTTTGAATTTCTAGCTTATAATACTCAAGTATTGTATACTCACTGATTTATCTCTTTCAATATTTCTTTATTTGTTTAATATTTCAATATTCCTATATTGAACAGTCTTACTTTAATTAGAAGCAGACTAGATGGAAAAGAATAGACCTTTCAAAATTAGCTATTAATCTCATATTTAGTAGCAACATGTCATAATTTCCACTAATCAATAATTGCAAAGACTTTGATTTAAGGTTTTTTTTTATATAAAATATATCTTGATAAATTTCTGGTGAGATTGTGGAAAATTACCTAATATTAATTTCAAAAAGGAAAAAAAGTACTTGAAATCATTTTATGATGTTATATAAGAACTTAAACAGTAAAATTATTTTTATACAAGAAAATTAAAATTCAATGAAGATGCAGGCACAAAGAATAATTGTTTTTCTGAGAATCTTTGATTTACCATCAGATTAAGACTCAAATATCTAAATGAAGAGATTTTTCAGAAGAAGAATTAGAAAGCATTCTCTAAATTTCATTTTATCAAAAATATTTGTTATTTCTTTTCACACTTTTTAGGTCGAATTATTCATGCTTCTCTTGGTTGGCAATGTGATAGCTATCATGCTTGTGCAATTATTATAAACAAAAAAATGATTCTGCCTTGTTTTAGGAAAAAAAATTATAAAATTAGAATTAGCTCTTACGACCTTTTGCGGATTTTATGAGACTTTCTCCTTTATTTTATGAATTTGAATAATTTTTTAAAAAATTTATCACATTTTTTTATTACATTAGAAAATAGCAAAAAACATCATGAAATATTCAGAAAATTCTTTATTTCAATAAAAATTTTGCTTAAAAATGTTAAAAATAATTCCTCCCCCTTCAAAACCTAAGCCCTGATGTAGAATAAGTTTGGTAGTTTTAAATTTATTCTAACTGATCTATCATAAAATTTGTAGAAATATCAAAAAAGCTGCATTTCCAATGGTACTACTGAGACAAAGAATGAAAGTTTGGATAATAATGGAAATGCATCTGATGTAAAGGAAAACATTTGTGAAGAATTGTCAGAAAGCCCAAAAAGTTCATTAGGAAAACGCAAAGGAAATGAAGAAACATCGGAGGAAATTCCAATCAAGTCTAAAAAAATTAGGACTGATAAATTATCAGATACCACAATCAGAAAATTAACTCAATTTGCTTTTACAAAAACTCCTAAATAATATTGATTTTCAAGTATATTCTCTGTATATAAAAAAGTGCCTTTCCATGTTTTAAAGTGTTTTTATTTATTTTTATACAATAAAAGTAATTCTAAGTGTTGTAAATGAATGTGTGATGCTGAATTATTTTTAATATTAAGATTAAATGTGAACAGTGCATAGATTTTTGAGTCAGTAATACATAAATCAACATTGCAATTTTATTAAACTTATTGCTTTATTTTTGAGAAACTTATCAAGTACCCATAATTATTTTTACTCATTTGTGTAAAAATAAATGCCTAAATTGAAAACTCAGTAAATCTAAAAAAGTTATCACAAATATGAGTGCATACTTTCTTTTACATACTAGATATTTAGTCAAAAAACCATTATGATAAAATCATTGATAACAATTTCTCGAATCCTACAAGTTAAATATTACGTTATCAACATGGTAAGAACAGTAGTTTAATTTTTTGCATAAGTTTGCTGTAGTGAATAGTTATTATAGATCATAGTTTATCACAAAAAAATTTAAAAGCAATCAAAGTGTGGTTATATATATATAATTCTATCAAAAAAATATCAAATATTGTTAAAGTAATTTTATTTTTATTTGAGGAAAGTTGTATTGGTATTATATTACATTGTTAAAAATCATGACATTCATATATAACTATTACATTGTAATTTTTACAAAATGCAATATAGAATTTTAAGAAGAGTGAAATAATGGATTCTGAGAAACAGTATGCATGTAACTGCTCATAATTATTTGCTAATGAATTAAACATAATTTTTATAAATTGTCAGCAATTATTTCAAGTTAATCTAGCAAAATCATTGATTTTTTTTAAAAAAATAGACTGCTATGTAATTTTTTGATTTAAATTAAAAAAATTTTTAGAAAAAAAATATAATATTGCTTTTATTGATTTTGAAAGAAGGACATATATACATGAAATTTTTTTGAGATGCATGAACTTAATAATAAGAACAATGAAAGTGATTTGAAATGCAATTTGTATTTAATTCCATCATGTCTGAATAGTAAGAGGATTCTTTCAGTTTCTCGACAAGAAAATAGTGCAAGTATTTTAAGTAATTCATTTGACAAACATTGTTAAAATACATTAATGATTGTTTTCTGTTGGAACATCATCTACCTCTTTATGTCTCATAGGCAAAATGTAAATTTCATATGAATAATTAGCATTTCACTTGCTCTTTTGTAATTCCTGAGTTTTTATGCACAATATTTTACATTATATTTGCAACAATAAAATATCCATGGTGCATATGAGAGATGATTACATACAATTTAATCAGTGAAAAATCTTTAAATAGTTTCAAGGTTAAAAGTTCAAATACCCTTTTCAGCAATATATATTTTTGAATTTTTCTACTCTCGTAGCAGTGCTATCTCATAAAATTTTAAATTCTTCAACTGCCTAATCTAAAAGATTTGTAGCATTTGAATGTGGGAGCATTATATTTTACAGAATTGAGCCAATGAAAAGCAAGTCATTAAATCTAAAATCAGAGTTTTGTCATGCTGCTCTGCAACAGCTGGTTAATTTCAAATTCTGTATTTTTAAAACCAACTCAATATCAATAGCCTCATGATAAATTTATCCTGTCTAGTAGTTAGTTGATCAAAATAAAATAATTTTTCAAAATTAACAGATTTGTTTACTAATTAAATTAAACATTGCATTGTTTTAAGCCAGTTCTGTATAAAGGAACTTTGTTCTTGATTTTGACATTTAACTAAGTAATAACAATTTATTTAAAGTTATAAAGAAGATATTTTTTTCTAGAAAAACCGATTTTTAACTAGAATTTGAAATAATCATATGATTTTCCAAAATTGAAGTTGTTAAGAAAATACATTCATTTGAGTCACAATATTAAATATTTTGAATTAATTGGGAAATTTTATCTTATGGAATATTTTATTTTTTAGCGTTAAGTGATTTATTAGTTCGTTCATAAAAGATAGAAGTTTGAAATAAATTCAAGCACTTTAGTTTGTTTCTAGATGTCAGTGTAATGGTTAATAATAAACAAACTTTGTGCACTGAAGTCACAAAAATTACTCTATTTTTGAATCCTTTTCAATGAATATTCCAACATACTCATACTGTCATGGTTTATATTAGTAGAAACATTTGAACTATAGGTCCAGGCTGAGGATGACATCATTATTTGAAATTTCAGAATAATACAGATTGTGCAACAATTTTAAGCCAAAAATATATGTCAGCTTTAAACCTTTCATCAAAATTACATATATAAAAAGACTGAATTTGGTTTGATTCAATTAATTAAATTTTTAACATTGTCAAGTCATCTTTACTATTTTTATTTCTGAAAATGTAGTTAATGTAGTCATGAAATTTTATGGAAAAGGGATATGAATGATAAAAGTTTAGTTATACTAACGTCTCGACTTCCAGCAGCAGAAAAATTAATTTGAGATGGGCCTCGTAGTTTTGAACTGTGATCTGATGATGAGGACAACAATTGGGATGGCTATCTTGAAGTTTTCACACCACCTATTGGACATTTCAATCTTTTTATCAGATTTAATGAGCACTAGCTCCACATATATGGCAGTTCATTTTTCTAACCCAAAACTCCCTAGTCAATTAAGGCTGGCTCGAAGCCATTGTGATCTCCTTTAAATTGAGAGCCCTGTTATATTGAATTCTTTTCCTTTGGTCTGGTTCAAACTTCAAGTCACTAAATGCTTTCTTTATCCTCATGGATACACATCTGGATTGCTCTTGATTGGATTTGAATCTGAGCACTTGTAAGAATTAGTAATCTTCAAATTTCGAAGCTCTTTGGAAAAACAGTTTTGGATGAGGGCTGTCAGCTGACGGAGTAGGGAGTCATCAAGTGTTCCAAGACCACTTGTTTCCTATCTTGCCGGAGAATGCTCCTTACAATGTCCAAATGATCCTGGATGTAACGGACACTGGGGTGCAGCGCCAAGGTGTGCACAAAGCACTTTTCTGCAGTCTTGAAATCTTCTCGTTCAAAGTGAAGCACACAAAGATTGTGCAGAGCTTTCTGGTTGGTTGGATCCAGTTTCAATACTTTTTGATAGCACTAAAGAAAAAGACAAAGAAGTGTATTTTATTATTACAAATAACAGTTGAAAATCTGAAAATTTTGTGCAAAAATTTGATATGATTTCAAATGTTTCAACATATTAATATGGTGGACATAGATGCATACATTATTTTTTTCAAAACAATTTTATGTTTAAAAAAGAAAAACTTAAAAATTTTTTTCTCCTCGTTATTTATTGAAATCAGTTACCGAAGGAAATGTCAATCAGCTGTTCAATAAATTAACCAGAAATTTTTTTCTCAAAGCATACATAAGAATTATTTTTTTGAGTGAAAAACTTTCTATATTATAAAATCAATTCAAATTCGTCTATCTCAACGGCATCTATACCAGGGGTAGCAAACCTTTATGGATCAATATGCCATTTTTCAAAAAAAAAAAAAAAAAAAAAGGTTAAAAATGTATAGACGTGCTGCCAAATAATTTTGACTTGTGATTATTGGGAAAATAATAAAACTGAATTCTAACAACTCTTTATTTAATATGAAAAAGTAAATTTTACACTTTGTAGTGCAAGAATTTCAGTTACACATGTAATTCATATTAAAGTAACAATGTGACTTATTGTTGCAGTTTAGATGACATATAATATTTATTACAATTGCAAAACACTACTTTTGGCAGAATGCATGCTGAACTAGAGTCATCTGTCCAATGGTTTCTAAGAAAGTTTTTAATGTTATTCATTTCTGAAAATAATGACTCACATGCTTAGGTAGATGAAAATATGATTAAAATAGCATGAGCCAACTTCTCCCAACAGTTAAATGTGTCCGGAATTGTATTCCATGTTTCCAAAATTTCGTTGCTGTTGTTTTTACATATATTATTTGTTAATTTTTCTGTTTCAATCAATTCTAACTTTTTCCTTGTTTCAATCAATTTTTGAATCCATATTGAATTAGACGGGAAGTCAATCACTTGCATTTCAAATTCTTCAATTTCCAACTAATCGAATTGGTACAAGTTCAGTATATCAAATCAAATCACATCAGGGTATATAATAAACTTAAGCGTTTTCGATTATTCTTTGAACTGAGAAAATCTGGCTGAAAATTCCTTGGTTGACGAATCAATTACGGAAATGAATTCTTTAATACATTTTCCTTCGTCTGGTTTCTCATGTACATCTCTCTCTCTCTCTCTCACTCTCTGACTTCATCCAACAAAGCCTCAAACTTTCCCTTATTCAAAGCCTTCGGCGAGATGAGGTCCAATATTTCTGTCATTAACGCCATTACATTATCAAGAGATGTCAAACCACTCTTAGAGCACAAGGCTTGTAGGTGAATAATGCAGGGGAGTTCAAGAATAGATTGTACTACGCCTGTTTGATATAAACTAATGTAATCATTTTTTGCCCACCATAGTTGGAGTTACTGAAATTTTTTTTTCCAAATCAATTTCTTCCTCAGCAAGCGAATTTTTAACAGCCGTACAAACATATGTGCCCTTTTTTTAAGTGGAATGGGACCACTCGCGTTTGTTCGTTATACTTCATTGTGAACTTAGTTATTTTGAACTAAAAACGTGACGTGCCCGAAATATTGTGTCCCGTACCAATGTTTCACCATTATTGATCTAGACTATCAATTTTAACCATAGAAAGGTAACCTTTAAAAAACTAACAAGAATGATAACCATTCGTCTCCTAGACGAAGTGTATTTAAAATCAATTTTTAAAGCTAATTTAAATAAAGGCATACTACCTGCAGATGATTTCATAAGTCTTGATTGTCAAGTAGGATAAAAATATTATTTATTCATTTTTGAAGCAATATTTTCACATATATGCGTGATATTTCCCGCACATTGCTTTTGATTATAACTAACAAAAATTGTGCGTCATTTTGCGCAAATTATATGGGCACAATGCCCAAACTTTCTTTTTTTAAATTTCGGATTGTTCGGGTCGTTGAATGCTTAAAGTCAGTTTTAGAAGTTCACTTATAATAAACCTTGTTAATTGGGACAAAGTTGATATGTTGAGACGCTTCTGCATCCATGGAGCAAGAAGAAATTTTATAAAATCTTCGTCTTCCGATTCATTCTCGGAAGTAGAATGATCTTCCTCACTTAATTCTTTCCATGATTCACGGATAGCTTCTGGTCTACCCCACAAATTTTCTCTGTGAAAACGCTTCGACATCTCCAAACATACACCGAAATACCTTCTTAATTCTAACGGGACAGATAACCATTCGCTTCTGAGACGACTATTGCTCTGGATATACTACAAACAGAAATATGTCGGGGAAAAGGATTGTCCTCATCTGTAGTTTCCAAGGCTAGATAAAGGTACTGAGTAGAATGATCCATTTACCGTTATAGAATAGTCAAAGTTATTTCGTAAGCGTTCGTCCAGGAGACGAATGGTTAGCATTCTAGGGTTAATATCTATATTTTTTCAATGCCCTATTTTAATATCCTTAATGCTATTCATATTTGAATGTAGTTTGCAACGTCCATTCCCAATATTATTTCAATTGCTTTGAAGCCGAACTGTAACGTCACAAATACCATAAAATCAAACAAAACTACAAATGCCTTTATTTATCTTAAATAGACTTGGTAAAGGAAGAAGACTCATGGAATATAAGCTGAAATCTGTTGGACTGTATAGTGATGAAATTTCTGATAGACATATTAAAATTTTTATTTGTATTATATCTGAAATACAAGTAAGATTCTGTAATCTACTGTGGAATATGATTTTCCCAAGAAGCAATATTTAGGATTTGATTTTCTTAATCTCATTAGAGGTTTAGGTAGACTGTGGAAGTAAACTTCCAATTTGCTGATGGATGTATTAAAGGTGTTATTATAATTGAAATTTGTCTTCATGTAGCTGAAGCTTGGCTTCAATGTAATAAATAATTTTTTTATTCATAAATGATTGATTGACTATGAATATTTATCTTATCTATAGTTTCTTCAAAATTAAAGAATAAATAAAATAAAATAAACCTGAAGATACTTTCCTGTGAGAGAAGGAGAGTAAAAACTGGTATAATCAGAAGAAATAAGAGTAGCGATAGAATGTTGCGGTACAAACCTCCGACGCTAGGGCCGGTAGCCGAGTAACATAACCACTATACAAAAAAGTTGACTTCGGTATCGTAGATGTTATCTAACTTATAAGACTAGCGCTACAGTACTCCCCCACCAGTGAATCAGCGGAGAAACGAACGATTTGTATTGCGCCAAGCGTTATGGCGAGTTGCTGCTTGCTTACGTCAAATGAGTCTGACGATTTTGCTGCGGGTAGATGGTGCCACGACTGTTGCCGGAGGTTTCTTTGTCAAGGTCACCAATGTAGTGATAGAAGGTCGCGGTACAAATCTGCGACGCTAGAGTCGGTAGCTGAGTAACATAACCACTATACCAAGAATTCGACTTTGGTATCGTCGATCTGGTTTATAAGGTTATGCTAGCGTCGCAGGTTCGTACCTCGACTTTCTATTGCTACATAAATAATTCTTCAAAGAAAATCAGTTAAGGAAAATACCAAAAGGAATTTAAACTAAAAGATTTTTAACCAATGAAATTCTAAATTATTAAATTTTTACTATGAGTGTCGGGAAGAAAACCCTATTATAAAGCACTATTACTTAATTTAAAGATATTAAAGGAAAGTTCATTAATTAAGTTACCTTCTCTGCCGAGTCAAGGTTTTTCAAATAATTGACATGAATGTCAGCAAATAACAACAGCCCGCTGATGTGATCGGGATAGAGCTGCAAGAAATTTGCAATTAAACATATGAATTATTTTGTGCAAAAATATTTAAGTACATATATATTTGTGTAATCATATTGATAAAAAATATAACATATTAAGAATATTCCTTTTATTCAAAAGGGTGAATAAGTGAACTATATTCCGCTTGATGACAATTTAAGATAGCTCTGATCATCTTCGTATGAAATAGAAATTGTCAGAAGTTTGGTTAAGATATTCATACATCTCTTACGAACGATATCGGTGATATCCTTGAGGATTGAAAAAGTGAAATTCTGATGTTTATGAGATGCGAAATCTGCTGTTCAACTCTCAAGGATATAAGAAGTGAAATTCTGATGTATATGAGATACGAAATTTGTTGTTCAATTCTCAAGGATATAAGATGAAGTGAAATGCCGATGTTCATAAGATACGATATCTGCTGTTCAAAGAACGAATAAGTCCGAAACTGAATAAATAAGCAGATTACTTTATGCCTCTATTTTGTCATTTGTCTAGAGATAATTTTTTTTCTAAAAAAGGAAACTTGGGAAGACTACGGATAGTTAAAAATAACTGGAAACAGTACAATAGAGTTGAAAAAGATATGTTCGTCACCCACCTTCAGGAGTTTGTCGAGGTAAAAGATTGCTTCTGCTTGTTTCTGCTGCTCAGACAATAATAAAGCCAGGTTGAAAAGGGCCTCCCGGGATGTGGTATCTTTCTAAACAGGAAAAAATTTACAGAATACTAAAAATTTCCGAAATTCTATTAAATAATAAATTGAATTTAGAAACTCAAAATATCTCGAATTTCCTGTATCATGATGAAAACAGAATTTTCCAAATTGAATAATAATTTATTCTAGTTTTTCAAGCACTGCTAAAAATAGACAGTTAATAGTATTATTATTAAGGGTGATTATAAGGGGTAAAAAATGCAAAAAGAAATCTGTAATGGATTTTATTTTAGACTGAGCCATTGTATATATTTATTTTTTCATTTATTTACTTTTTTTCCTTTTGTTTATTCATATTTTTCTCTTTGATTCTTTTTTTTATTTTTCTGTTTTCTAAATTTAAATTACCTATTTTCGGTAAATTTTATCATTTACTAACTATGCTTCAATGGCACTGTTGCTGTGGAATACTATGCAGGCTCTTCTGCCTGAGCCATTTAATGCTTTACATTTTTTCTTTTAATGCTTGCACCTTTTTTGTTGTTGTTGTTGCTCCGGTTTTTTTTTTCTTTAGCTGTTTTTAGCCTTTAATACAGTTTAGCCTTAATAAAAGTTTTTTTTTTTAAAAAATAGCTACTCCTTTGATGCTATTTAAATTCTATTTTTGTTATTTTAATTATGATTTTTTACCGGCTTAACGCCACTTTTGGCCCACACCTAATCATGATCACAATACATCAGGATACAGAAAAGTACAGAATTCTTTATGTTATGAAACAGAACATGTCGTGGAGAAATGACACGTTATGAAAGTTGAGAATACCGAAAAGGGAATAAATTTTCATAATTTCAAAAAAAAAAATCCATTTATATGAATACTTTGTATGTCTTTATTAAAATAGACAAATTTATAAAAATCAACTGAACTATAGACAGCATCAGAAATATCGACAATTAGATAGTTCTTAGGCTACATAGAATAGATGGAACGCTGATATTACTGTTCACATATCCTTAATTGAACCAGTGGCGTAATGTTTGTGCGATTGTAAGGTGAATTTAAATGCTCCAAGTGCCAATCTTAGAAGGCACCAAGGGGACAAAACACTAGTGCAGTTATGACTTTTTAAAGATGAATGTTATGAACAGGCAAAAAAATACTGTCATGGTTCGGGCATTCCTCACTCTCTCTACGCCACTACATCACACACATGCTCCAAATTTCTTTATTCTATTGTGTTATCTGACGAAGTATTGTGAATTAAAAAAAATATTGGCACCATCAAACACATTTGCTTGAACAGCACACATCGACAGCGACATCTAATGGATACTCTAACTGGTCATTCGATTATATTTAACTTAAAATCAGTATTCCAAAATCTTAATAATATAAACTTTTTATATTGTTACAAGCGGGCAATCGCCGCGAAAGCGCACTGGAGAAGGGTTTGGCATCGGCTGTCGAAGGGCTTGGCGCTAGCCGGGTTGGTTTGGCGAAAAGAATAGTCTGGTAGCCGCTGGATCGTTCATGAAGCTCAGCGTGTTTCCACGAGCTCGCTCGGCTCTATAAGAGACGGGCTTCCGCAAATTGGCAGAATTCCTTTCGAAGGAGTAACGACTCGTTGGACAAGCGGATTGCTTTTCATTCTTGAGCTGTGTTGACGTTTGCTGTTAACGTTGTATAATTGAGCTCGCTGTGACTTACTGTTTGCTGTTAACGTTGTATAATTGAGCTCGCTGCGATTTGCTGTTTACTGTGCTATACGATATCTGTTTTGCAGTCTGTGTTTATTGTGCGTAAGGTTTGTATTTACGCTGTTAGTGACTGTTGACTGCTGTATTATTTATTTTATCTGAAGTTTTCTTTTATCGAGTCATCCTGTGAATACCTGTAAATAGCTGTAAATAAGTCCTCGAGTAAAGTCCATTCTAAAGTACTGTCCTCGAGTAAAGTCCATTCTATCCGAACCCGCTGCGCTAAAAACGTAACAATATTATTAATGTATTGATATTAATACGAAATCTTAATATATTGACTTATGTTTTTTTTTGTTGATATTATGACTCATCGACCAATGTTTGAGGCATGCTATTATGGATATGTGATTGTAAACATTAAAAGTGCGTTTGCAGTAAAAACTTGTATGATGACTTCGAATAAAAGCTTTTTTTTTTCGAAGACCATTTTATTAAAAGACATAATAAACACGCAAAAAGTTTACGTACTATTTAAACTGTGATAGCTGCAGCTATTATACAAATCAAGGATTAGTCAAGAATTTTATCATGTCAGAACATGATGTTATTTTGGGAATGAGGATTGTGACGTCAACGAAAATCTGTAGGCGAAAAATTGAAATTTTATCTGCTCGAGCATCTCAAAAAATCAGCTTTTAATAATGCATTGTCATTAACATTACATTAAAAAAAGCTCCGATTTAAAAAATGACTTAATTACTACAGCAAATAAATGTCATTTTCAGCGCGTGATTCTATGAAATGAAAAAAAGGAAATGCGACATTTTTTAAAAACATTCAATGCGAGACAAAGTTTTTTTTGGATCATTTGCAATGCTAAAGTGACTCTTTCAATGAAACAATTAAAATGAATAAAAATATAATTTAACTTGCACGAGCATGTGGTGCTTGGCCGTTCAAGAAATTATGTTCTGACATGATAAATTGAAATATGGATAGCAGATTTTATTTTAATCTTTATTTGTTAATTGTGTCATAAAAATTTAAAATAATCCTACAGTTCAATAGCACTCTCTTTTTTTTTTTTTTGAAAAAGCACCTTATTATTTCAGACTTTTCCCTAAATACATAAATTTTACATCTCTCTTATACATTATAGTTAATTTGTAAATGTATCATTAAAAAATGCGTAGTTCTGAGACTATGTATTATTCATCGCGGTAAATTTATTGCAAAAGAAAAAAAATGTTATCAAAATATGTGTACTTTCTTTTAAAATGACATGCTCTAATAAAGTATGCCAACTGAAGTAACCAATCAGAATCTTAGAAACCATGGATAAATAGATATGCATGATAAGTCAAATAGTGGAAATAACTGGTAAATAATTTAATATATAGGCTAATTAATATTCTTATCTTAAATAAAGTTTCTATTCAGAAAAACTTTTTAATCAGAAGAGCTTACCTGCAGAGCTTTGCGGAAAAAATTTTCAGCACTCAGAAAATTCTGGTTGTTGATTGCCAACAAACCTAAATTGATGTATATTCTCTCCGTTTCTTTTCCCCTGTCCAATATCTTTTCAAGCCTAGAAAAGTAGAAAATTTGTTATTATTAAAGATGATTTTATTATCTTAAAAAATCCAGCAGATGAATCTATTGCATAAACTGTGAAAGCATTTCTCCACAATTGAGGATATTGATTCGAAGCCGTAAACTATGCATGTGCAATGGGAATATCACCTGATCATCCATCGGCTAATACATTAACTAACTGGTATTTGATGCAAAACAGCTGCAGCAAAGGTCTCATTTTCAAGTAGGCACAGTTAATAAATGCAACAAAATAAAATTCAAAGCCTATGTTACTCTTAAACTTTCACAAAATGGAAAAATAAGAAGAACCATGGTAATTGCATCATCCACAATAGCTAATAAAAACCCAGGATGAAATACGAGTAGTAACAATGAAATATAAGCTTAATTCATTAATGAAATTATGTCGTAAAATATACTTCACTCTTGCTTTTAAAAATTAATTGAAAACAGGAAAAAAAAATACTTTAAAATTTAGTGTCATTCATAAGATACTTTTTGAATTTAAAGTTGATATAAAACAATCTTCAAGGTATAATATTTCCGGAAGTTGTAATATGGGAAAGTCAAAATGCGAAGAATTTTTAAATGATTATATTCCAGTTAAAATTCACACACCCACTTTGTTTTTAAACTAGAGCATTTTTACTTAATAATAAAACATTCGGTTACAGGCAAATAATCAACTTACCGTATTTTTGCCAAGTTTCTGTGATTAGGAACATTGGATCTGTGCATCAAAAGGGCCGAAAATTCTAAAGATTTCTGTAAAATAATAAAGGTTTCAAATCAAATTAATCATGAATAACACTTTTACTAGAAAAAAGTATGAAGGAATGACGCAGTCTCTGACCTCGTGATCGGGTTCCAAGTCTAGAGCTTTGTTGAATGACTCGATAGCTTCCGAATTTCTACCTTGATCCATTAGAACGACACCTAACTAAGAAATAAGAATGAAACAATCATTCTTAGTTATTAGCACTAAATTTAGCTAGCTTATTCTATAGATTTTAAAGGAATACAAAAAATGAGTCGAATAAAATTTATTCATATAAATATATATATATATATATCTTAACTTTTCAACAGTTCATTTCTTGAAATTTTTTGTTGAATATTTTAGCTTAATAGTACTTTAGAACAATGCCGCTTAAACTGAAAATCTCAAATTAAAACAGTGACAGATAAAAATCTATTGTGACAGATAAAAATCTAATTGGGTTTTTTTCATTTTTCTAAATAAAATTTTAATTAAAATTGTTCTACAAATTCTATTTTAACAAAGCACTCCATTAAAAATTACTAAATTTCGAATTAAGTCTCCTTTTTAAAATCTTCTGTTAGTTAATATTTCCTTTACCTAACAATTTTCTAATTAGAAAAATAGAACAATTTTTTTTTTGCCAATAATACTAATAATAAACTTGGGTTTAAAAGTAAAAGGAAACTTGCAAAATTTTTATTTAAATAAAAGGTAAAGGAACTAGTTGAAGATTCTGTTGAAATAGTTGACTTTAAAAAAGGATTTTTCAAAATTTTTTAAGACTTTTATTCTTTAGTTAAAATTTCCAGATAAAATATCATGTTTTAGAATACACCATGAAAAGCTTGGAGTTAAAATCATCGCTGTGCAAATTTTATTTTCCTTTTCTCTTTGTTGAATTATATACTAATGCTTGTTTAGATTTTATTATGATAACATCTTAAGAAATCGACAGTATATTTCACATCCATTTTAAGTTTTCATGCTTTATAAATTGCCTTGTTAGATAAAAAAGATAAGGGTCAAATTGACAAGTGGGACAAAATAAAGAAAGACAATTTATGTTCATACAATTAAAACTTCAAGCTTTCCATATTGTGTCATTCTATAAAATTTATAGAATGACGCCAGCCGTTTGTCGTATGATAGCAATATAGTATATACAGGGATACATTAGATGATATCCCTGTATTTTCACCGAAGTTTAATCTTCAATATATCAACATAAGTTCCCATTGATTAGTAGAGAAGATATTTTATTATACTGTGCTACTCATAATTCCTTTAGACAATATTCTTTTCGTAATAAATATTCATTTTCAAATGTTTTTTTCTTAAATGAGAAAGCTTGAAAATTATATTACATAAAAGCAGAGGAAAAAAGAGAAAGAAATAATAAAGATGAAAAATAAGAATGACCGTATTATATTTTTCACTTTATTTATTTATTTTTTTAATGCTTTTATAACCTATTTTTTTAAAATCTTTTTTCCTAGGAATAAGTGGCATGTAATCGTTTGGTCTTGGATATTGCCGTATTTGTGCACTTTAATTGCAATTGCCGAACTTTTTACCGTGATTGTTGCTGTCATACGAAAAGCAATTATTGCGTAAAATTCAGTTGCATATTATGTAAATAATTCCTCCACATGGAAATGATTGAATGTATATTTTCGGGTAGGTTTCAAAAACATAATGTAAATTTTATTTCAAAGAAAAAAATCAACTTCGCGGTATCATGGCTCAGAATTTATTTTAACCGACCGAACAGATTCTTCAGATAACAGATTCTTTAACATTTAAAAAAAATTATTATTCATTTGAAGAATTGATATTTTAAGAAGGAAATATCTTTTTATTTGTTTATAGAATATTTGTTTTTATTTTTGGGCTCTATTCTTTTATTCAAGTGAAAACAGAATGAGAAATGAATGAAAAAAGCTATTTGTCAGACTTTTTTAATAATAAAATAAAGCTATTAAATATTTTAAATGCAGAAATTTTATATGGGTAAGAGAGACTCACATTGAAGTATAAGTCTGGATTCGTATCGTCATACTCCAGAGCCCTGTGATACATAGCTTCAGCTTCTTTGCTCCTAAAAGATACAGATACGATTTCAGGAATGTTAAAAGAAATGAAAAAAGGAAGTAACCTCAGAAAAATTCCAATTATGTTATTTTAAAAGAATTTTAGATTCCGAAATTTGAGATGTCATTAAAAAAGGCTTAAGAATTTTTTTAAAAAAAATTTGAAGAAAAATGAAAAATTAATATTAAAGTTCCGATTCTTACTTGTTCAGTTTGAGTAGAACATCGCCTCTGCTCAAATAAGCCTTGATAAAATCAGATCGAAGAAAAAGGGCTTCTTTGTAAAGCTAGAAATAATAGTAATAATAAAATGTTTAATAATTTTATAAAAATAACCATTTTAATGAATCAAGTTTATATCTCAGAACTGAAATTAACAATGTGCTAGATTTATCAGCATTTAAAGATTTTGAAGCAAAAGTTTTCTTTTAAAATTAAGTTATTTTTCTTCGAAACTCATATGCAAGAAAATGTAAATATAAATTACTCTTATTCAATATTTTTTGCTAAATGTATCAGTAACTATCCGTTTTCTCGATATTTTTGACCCCCCCCTCCCTTAAAAAAGCCTCCCAGTTAAAAATGCTAAACAAATATTCGATACTTTTAACGACACCATCCAAAGTATATTGAACTAAATTTAAGAAAATATAAACATCAGTCATTACCTTAAGTAATTGAACTGCACAATTAGAAGATAAATAAAAACAAACGTATTTAAAATACACATTAGGAATTTATAAATAAATTGTTTGAAATGAATAAATTAATTGCCATAGCTTAAGGTAATTAAGTAATTGTTTATTTACATACACGTTTATGTGTAAACTGAACATAGCTTTTATTTTTATGAATATTGACTAATTACTGACAAAAGTTTTAATTCAATTTTTAAAATTAACATAGTCAGAAATTATTTTCTAGACAGATCAATAAAATCGTCTGAAGAAAATGCGGGTCAGAATTCCGAGTATTATTACTTAATTTCTTTGCAATAATTATATTCTCGAAATTTTTTTTTATTGATTGATTTTTTTTTCTTTTTTACTGAAACAGAACAAAAGATAATAGTTTACAGATTATTTTGGATAAAATATACTTAAACACTAGTTTTTTTCCCTAAAGAATATAAAAAAAACTCAATTTTTTAAATTCATTAATTGGAAACGATCGTTTTTATCAGCAAACGATTTCATTTATGGAATGAAATTCGATGTTTGTTGATAATTATTTTTTATTTTCAGAAATGGATGGATTTGAAATTTTTAAAGTTATATGAATTTATGTTGGAGAAAAACGGAAATATTGATTGCTTTAGTGAAATATGGCTACTTTCATACTAAGATTTTTCTATTACACTTAACAGTACATAAATTTTTAATCAAATAATTTCAATTAAGATTAATTTAGTGAGCACTAAATTTTTTATTACTCATTAAATAATGTCATTAATTTTCATTATAACTGTTCTTTTATGAATTCTTGTAAAATATAACCAGATATATTTTTAGATGAACTCTGTCACATATGTTATATGTTTAATTAATTAATTATTTTTATCAATCCATAAATATCATTTTTAGCAAAAATTTTTTAATGCTTTTCGCCAATATAATTAACTATTATTCTACATCAAACTCTTACTTTGTAATTTTTTATGCGAGCTCAGGAACAGTTGTTAATAAATCATTACGTAATTCATGAATATTTAAATATTTGAATAATATGTCTTAACCTTCGAAAACCCAAGCTAATTTTCTATATTATGCCTAAAATCAAGTTAATATTGAGAGAAAGTTATTTTACATTTAGGAGATCACATGACCCCAACCAGCTTCACATTACTGCCAACTGACATCAAATGTTTCTCAAATTAATAGTTGATTTATGGAATTGAAAATTTCTCTTAGGCATTCTTTGATAAGAAAGGATGCTAAAATGTTATTTTTAAAGAAATTCTAGATATTATTTATTAGATACCTTCTTATTTTTCATGAATAATGAAAAATGAAGTGAAATTTAGTAGATTGATCGGTTGTTATAATAAAAATTGTGCAAGTTTTAACTGGGTTTTTATCTAAAAGATATCATTGAGTTTATTATGCTAAAAAGTCTCAGTTAGGAATACAATTACTTTAAAAGAAATTTATTTTGTCGTTTCTGCATCTTAATTAGAAATTTGATTGTAGTATAACAATCTTGAACTGTCAACATTTCATTTAAACCTACCGATAAGGGTTTTTTTTTTTTTTTTTTTTTTTTTTTTTTTAAATTTGAAGCAATCGTATCTCAGTATTATCAAAATATAATATTATGAATTAATGAATGAATTATAATATAACGAGGCTTTATTTGATTTCTTTTAATAAATGTTTGGATTTAAAAGTTTTTCACTTTTATTATTTAGTTATATAAAAGTTAAGCTTAATTTCAATGAACTAAGTCTAGAAAATATCTGATAAATCAGTATGAGTAAAAGACGATCAATAAAAAAATGTACATTTAAGAAAAGAATAGAAGTATATGCAAAAAAGAAGAAAAATATACAAAAATGAAATCTACAGTCAAAAATTTCACGTTATCATGTGAGAACGTTATTATTTTTAAGTGGTTATTTGTTTTAGTTAATTTAAATCATTAACCACTTTAAACCGGTTTGAAAAAATTACGAGACTTCTTTCTCAATGATAATTTTTCCTGCAAAAAAAGTTTTGGAGCTCGACCGATTTTAAGATTTAAAAAAATCCATTAAGTTCGACGAAAAGTTCATTATTACTCTCTCTCTTTTTAAACTTTCATTTTCAGTTTTTCTAGCTGGGAAAAAAAGTTTTGGTGCTCGACAGATTTTAAGATGTGAAAACACACACACACACACACACACACACACACACACACACACACACACACAATAATTTAGACAAATAGTTCACTATTACTGAAAGCTATTGTATATGTCGTAAAATCGAATGAACGTAATGCAGATTGATATTAAAATTATATTCTAAGATTTAAAGTATTTTGAGGAATACAATTAGTAAGAATGCGCTTATAATATCATTAAAGAATAAATATAAGTCGCGTTTTACAAAAGTGCGATAGTTAAAACTGAAAACAACAACAAAAAACAACGATAATCTTTTGAGTGCGAGAGTTATTATTTAAAAGCAAGAAATCGTAAAGAAACTGCAAGATGACGTCATTTCCCAGAAACGACAAACAAAAAGTAATTGATAAATTTAATTAAATATCTCAAACAATACTGGCAAAACCAACCTCAAATGCATGAGTCAGGTGACTCACTATCAACCAATTAAAAAGCGAATACTTTTTGCTTTCAAATTTCGGTGATACCAAAACCTCCCAATTGACAAAACAAACCTTAAATGTCATAGGTTACGTGACTCTCTATCTACCCATGAAAAAACGAATATTTATCGCCTTCAAATTTAGGAGACACCAAAACCTCCCAACCAAAACAAAATCATGTTCTCACATGATAATAAAAAAATTTCTAAAAATCAAGTCATGAAGAGAATCATGAAAAAGTCTTTTCTTAGATCAAATTAATCTACGGCAAACAAAATGAATTCATCTCACAGCATCAGCTTCTTCTAGCCTACTGCGGTTCTGTGATATCAGGGAGGCCAAATTGAGAAACAGCTGCAGTTGGCTCGGGGTAACATGGACTTCTTGCTGAGAATGGATTTCCGAGCTGGGTAATAGAGATTGCGCCTAACAAAATAGATATTTTATTAAATGAATAAAAAATAAGAATAATTAAGGTTTAAAAATTTTGCAATTAGCTTTTCTACATACAAATTAAAGTCTCATATTTTCTATATAAATAGTTAAAATTCTAAGCGGCGCTCATATATTTGATTTTTTTTTCTGTTTAAAATAAAATAATGGAACTTTTCAATAACTAAATAAAAAAATTCTCTTGGTAAATAAAATCATTAGTTTATCTAAAAATCTAATGGAACAATTTCTTCGAATGACTTGGGTTAAAAACTGAATTGTACTGAAATGTGCGATGCAATTTCTAAACGAACCTATTAAAAGATTTGAGTCATTTCTATAAATTTATCCTTTTAAATTATATCATATCATTTAATTATAAAAATAATTCAATAAAATGTATTGTAAAAGATTTTTGATTTATTGATTAGAAATAAAATATATTTGTTGAACTATTATGCCTTTGATAGATTAAATAAATTATAAAAGGAAGAATTCAAAATTAAATTACAGTACATTTATGATTTTAACATTATATCATAATTTAATTATAAAAATAATTCAGTAAAATGTATTGTAAAAGATTTTTGATTCATTGATTAGAAATGAAATATATTTATTGAACAATTATGTTTTTGATAGATTAAATAAATTATAAAAGGAATAATTCAATGTCAAATTACAGTACAGTATATTATTTCTAAATATTGAAGATAAATCCTGAATTTATTATAGAAAATGCCAAAATTATTTATTGATAATTAAATAATAAATTATTTATTGATATAATAATTTAAAATATTATGTTAAATGGCTATAAAAATTTTAAAATTTGAGAAAAATTTCTTAATTAATAATAATTTTTTTTGCATAATTTTGAAAAATGACTTTTTAGTGTTCTGTGAAATAAAAAAAAGAATCATTAAAATTTTTAAAATTAAAATTAAACACATTTCAACGAAACTTGATCGCAGAGAAAAAAAATAGATGTATCTCAGACAAGATCTTTTTTTTTTTATTAAGTTATAAATAAAATTTAGCTCAATTATTTTCGGAAAAGAAAATTAAACAACATTTTTTAAACGAAAAACTTACCTTTCTATAAATATCTTCAGCTTCTTCGTATCGATGTAAATAAGTGAGAACTCGACCAATGTTAAGATAGCTTCTGATGTCATTCGGCTCTATGCTGTAGAGAACTAGTTTCATTATACTACAAAATATTTATTTTTAAAAAAAACAGTCCTCCCCTCCCGATTGACGATAAAAAAAAAACTTCACTCAAAATGTAGACAAAAATTCTTATACATTCATTTTAAATTTAGACTAAAAATCTAATTTATATAAAAATCAAATTTATTATCTTATTTCATTTAAATTTAATACGACATGAATAAAATCACCGTAAAATGAAAGAAAGTTTATTCTTTTATATTTAATACGATGCAAAAAACGCACACAAAACTTTCTAAACTTAAAACAGAAATAATATTCGACTGTTGTAATAATAATTCCAAATAGGCTCAATAATAGTTCAAACTTTCATAAAAAATTAAATCATTATCTGGAATGGCGGAATTAAATTAAATTCGTGTGAAATATTATATATATATATATATATATATATATACTAGCTGACCCGGCAAACGTTGTTTTGCCATATAAATAATTTCCTAGTAATAAATAATTTCCTAGCATTCCCGTACCCGGCATTGCTCGGGTAATGGAATTAGTGGGGGATAACAGTGCTACGTGCACTTAGTTACGAAATTCCTCTATAATAATTACTTATTGTCTATAATTTTTTCCTAATTTTGGGAGGGTCCCGGCGCCCCTGGATTCCTTATATATATGCCCTTGTCCTTACCGATCCTTAAGGATGCTTTAAAGTAATTATTTTCTTTTCAAACGCAGGCCATCTACATTTTATTGTTATACCTGTGTTTAAGCAAGAACTTCTTTGTATACAACATTTTTTTGGAGTTTTTTTTTCTGTTGATAAATTCATTAAGCTGCTAGATGAACTGACTCGGGAGAAAGCTACATAAAATTGGCCGTTTGAAAAACATTCTCCTCTTAAATTGATCCCTGCTACTTTTAATTTCTGTCCTTGTAACTTATTAACGGTTATTGCAAAGCAAACTTTTACGGGAAACTGCACTCTTCTAAATTCAAAAGGATAGCTCGACGGAATTAGTGGACTGCGGGGTATTAAAACCAACACTCCTCGAGCACATCCAGTAATAATCGTAGCTTCGATTACATACTTATTAAGTCTAGTCATTCGTAGTCTGGTGTCATAGCATAATTTAGGTGGAGGAAGGTTTCGTAGTTGCATTACTGGTGTCCCAACTTTCAGGTGAAGTATGCGAGGTGGAAAAACTGGAATGAATTCATAAGACGCGTAATTTTTGCAGGATTGTTTTCAAAATTGATCAGGGTGTGCCAAAGCAATGCCAAATTATACAAAAAAAATTTAGTCTCATTTTTATTTATCAATGGATTAGATTTGTAATGTTGAAGAGGGAAACCCAATAAACGACAAAATAATTTTTAAATGCGCAATTTTCTATCAGATTTTTTCAATCTTTCACACGATTTTGAAAAGTTTATCGAATTTTATGTAAAAAAAATTTGATTGAGTTATCTTGAAAAGTTTCGGCGTAATTCAATATTAAAGCGAAATTTTGCCTCTTCGTTAAAAAATTCGTCAAAAATTCAGTTTTAAAAATTCGATTTTTTAAATTATATTGCAGAATACTATATCGTATTGCCTTTCAGGAAACATATTTTCTGTATTTTTCCAGCTAAGCGTCTATTTTACAGGGCCGTTCAAGAAATAGACCCGCCAAAATGGAGCTTTTTTTAAAAAAAATCGATATTTAATTTTTGCGTCGACATTTCGTAAAATAAATTATATCTCCGTGGTCTACGATAAAAAGTCCATCCGATTCCACAGCGATATTGAGTATAAGTTGAACGGACGCGTAACGATGGCAATTTTAAAAACGCGGTTTTACTGGACGAAAAGGTACTCATGAGCGATCGCTTCTCCGGAAGG
>JAOUZG010040955.1:2071180-2125718 GCA_026289955.1 Argiope argentata | reverse complement strand
GAGACTAGACGAGAGAGCTGATCCGAGACGAGCTGTGAGCTGTAAGCTGAGCTAAAGAACTGGACCGTTGAAGAGATACCACGTGATCTCGAGTTATTGATTAAAGATCTACCGGAAGTAATACGTAGATCTTCTTGAGCTACTGCAGTAGCTGAATAAACTAACAGCCTGCAGTTTTCCCTTGCAATCGTAGAGGAAATATTATCCCATATATAAATATTTCCCATCATATTAACCTAGAGGACGTGTTTTTTTTGTTATTGTATAAAGCTATAAATAAAACACTTGTGTTTAAACTCTACCTCTTTATTTGATCGACCAAGATCAAATCATTACAGAGGATTAAAGCTCAGATATCGTCCTCCTCATCAGACCGCAATTCAAAATTACGAGGTACGTCCAGAAACAGCAATAGCGTTGCTTTAAAAATGGAGAGTTAATAAAATTAAACTGAGCTAAAAATCAAGTTTTGATGGTTAACATTGGGAAAAGATCGTTGAAGGTTATAGGTGAGCAAACAACAACAAGAAACACGCACAACCTACTTGTAGAAGAGATGGCAAATAAAGGCGTGCAGTAGAATGTTGACCAAGTGATATCCCACGGGTTGCAGGCCGTGGACGGCGTAGTTTAGCCGGAAACTCAGGACTGTGAGCGGACGGTAGGATTTGTGACTTTGTTCCTGAGGAAGAAGAAAACAGGAAATAATTGCGAAAAGGGAGGGAATAAGAAAGAATAAAAAGCAGCATAAAATGATTCACGAAGAAAATCTTTGCAATCAACACAAATAACTTATCCGGATGAATTACAACAAACGTGAATAATGTGTGGTTGGCCCAATAGACGTCGGGTTTAGTATAGAGCTATATCGGAATTTCTCTCATTCATTTAAAATACATAATGTGATATGATAAGTCTCATTATTGAGTTGAAGTAAATTAGTATAATGACCAAAAATCGATATTAAACCGGATACATATGAGAAATAAAGTGGTAAGAAGTGCATTAGTGACCCAAGAATTTGGAATAAGCTCTCATGTCCCAAAATTCTGGAATATCTTGCGTTTACATACCTGGACAGAAAGCAACCTCACTGTACCTTCACCTCTAGAACTGGAGCAGCACTTATCTGGTTTAATATAAATGTTGTTGTTGTTACTAATGGCACTTGCTATGGACGCTGATACAGCAATAGATTTAAGCTGGAAGGAGGGTCTCTTGTTTTTGAAGTAGCGCCAACTAGGGCCAAGAGTACGACTTAACTACAGGTTCACCATATTTGCTTGCTCGTACCCTTTTTACAGGGGGGCACAGTCACACCCGGGACTCCCAGAACACGAGGAAGACGCGCTACCTCTGCGTCAGAAAGCCGGCAATATAAATGTAGATGGACTTTTCATCAATAAGTAAAGATATAAGCAATAATCCGGATCTGTCTGGCATGAATTCTTTCCTATAAATACATAAACATTTGTCTCCTCCAAACTTTCAATTTAATTATATTTAAATCCATTTTTAAAGCAACACGATGGTTGCATTAAAACAACAATTTTGAAACATCGTCAGACTTGGATAACGACTTTTGAGCAAGCACATGCAGTCAAAGTAATGCATATTAAAGTTAACCGCGGACCGTTTAATGAAAGTAAGAGTCAATATAATTAGGATACATGTCCATCTTGCTTTGTCTCCTTTTCTTGATTTTGATTTCCGAAACCAATATATGTGTAACAAAGAAATTGTTCCATACATCTATAGAATTGGTCGATTTCAACAAAAACGAAATTTTCACATAATCAAGTCGAATGTTATAAAATTATATGTGCTGTCAAAAACCAAAAAGTCATTAACTAGGATAAATGCCACTATAAATATTTTGAATGACAGGAAAAAAATATGCCATCGGCTTTCACAGACTGCCTGGTGAAAACTTGTTGCATCCAGAACGTTATATATATATATATATATATATATATATATATATATATTCCTTAATTTCCTTTTAGGTCGAGGGATTGTCATTAGGATGGTATTTAATATTGAATTTCCTCAGATCAAAGCATTCTCAGTGGTCTAATTCTTTAGACATTAAAACGAAAAAAAAAGTTTAAAAACATTTAAACTAAAAAAAAACATTTTTTTAATAAAAATACTAAGCTTACTATAACGTGTGAAAGTATTAGGCGCAGATTAAAATATCCTAAGAGCATAAAAATTTTACTCGCTTTTAATTAAAACTTTAAATAAAGTTAAGTTCTATTTATTTTGGTATTCCTTACGGCTTCGTCTCTTTATAATGTGGTTTCAGTTCTTCACGTGTTTACGAATTTTATTTACTTTTCATATATTTGATAAAAAGGTATTTTCTTTTTCGTGAAGAATGTTGATAATAACTTACTTTTAAAAGCTTCCAGAGTTCTAAAACAGTATTTTTTGCATGGAAGCAAAATGTAATCATAATAAGAGAATTAATTTTCAAAGTCCTGAGCTCTTTGAATATCAATAAGCGAATGGAAAGTCGTTTCCGAAATTCCGTTTTCACAAATTAGAGAATTCCAAAACATAAAACTTGCAATTAAAATAAAATTTTATATAAAGAAAATGAAAACATGCATTCTATAGCGGTTTTTAGCGAGAAAAAAAATGACATACGTAAATAGATATCTTGATAAAATTAAAATGTAAATTCGCTAACACAGTTGTCAAAGAATTCAATAGAGAGCAAAAAGAACGCAGGGAGATATTTCACTTACTTTTTTAAGAGGTGTCCCCCAGAAGTCATTCTGAAAGACATTTATCAGAGGGGTGTAAGGTCTAACATCTTTATTCTGGGTGATGGCAGCGATGTCGTCAAATACAAGACCACATCGCAGGGAATTGCAATAACACACAACAACTAAGGCAACCAGAACTAAGGGATAAGTTTTCTCAAATTCCATGATTCTAAAAAATACATAAAATATTTTATAAATAAAATATAACGTGAATGGCAACGAAGATCATGAGCAATTTAAGGATACCACAAACTCTCCAGAACAAACTTTGGGGGAAATTTTGTGTTTTAAAGCCTTATTTTATTGAAGGAAAAAATTGTGCCGTTTTCCCTCATGTCGTTTTATAATATCGAAAATTTAGCAATGCGGTATTTTTAAAAGCGTCATAAAAATCTCAAAATTTTCCCTTATCCGTAGTATCGAAAAACTGATAAGACTATTCTGCTCCTAAAAATAATAAGGATAAATTTATGTACTTATCTCTCTCTATATGTGTGTTTGTGATTGTTGTTGTTCCATGGACAAGACCATTTGACCTAATTCTCTCAAATTTAGCAAATAGGGTATTCATTAATTATTGACAGGGTTTCCGTATTTCCTAACTTTCGAATAAAAATATTTCGCAAAAACCGATTACATATTCGTAAATTCCAACTCAAAGAATTTTATTAATGATGTTAACGTGCACATAAAAGCTAATTAAAAGCTTATATTAAAGCTTGCACTTTGTAGGCATTCAGCGGAAGGCGGTTGTGAAGAACGTTCCATATTGTCGTATGCGGCATATGTAATTGCACAGCTGATTATCTCGTTGATTTTCGTGGACTATGAGGTAACGTTTCTTGGATCAACTGGTAGCAAAGACGATTAGTAATCAATAAAACAATCTACATTTAATTTTTTTGCCTTAAATAAATGTTATTACACATTTGTTTTCATTTTGCGTGCATGTGATGAAAATTTGTCTCACTTCTTCTTAAAAAGGTGTCTTTGGCATATTGTCTAATAAAGAGGGAATAGTTAGCAACTAAAATAGCACTGATGAATTCAAGTGCATTGAAAAATAGTACAAAACACACACTTATCACCCGAAATTTTGTTTTGTGTTATCTATCTAGCATGTTCTATTATTTAAATATTCGTTACTAGTTGTGAAATAAGAACAAAATCCTTTAGATATATCGGTAATTAAAAATTTGTATAAAATGGGTTATAAAAAATACATAAGAAAAATTACAACTTTTTATTTATTTCTTTAAAAAATAGATTTTGCAATAATTCCACTGTTCTACCCTATTTCTTGTAAGAGTGTGTGTTTTTTGTGAAAAATTTTTATATCTTGAAATTGATTTTTTTTATTTCAGTTATTTTTAAATCGGAAAAGAGGTGATTTTCTTACTTTTTGTGTTCTCTGATTACTGAATATAAATTTTTAAAGCTTAATTTATTACCATTTTTCTCCAATCCCTAAAAAATGGGATCTAATACAATATATAGAGAACAAGAAGTTTGACTCTGATCATAAAATGGTACCATGGATAATATAAATATAAAATATACATATAAAGTTTTTGACTTTGCAAAGCTCGGTTTCTATGGTTTTTTTGTTTTCTTCTTCTAGAGACGTAGCTATTCTGAACTTTTAAGAATTATTTAAATTTTAATTCTTAAAAAATTTAATTATATATTTTGTAATTAAATTACATGGAATGAATTCAGTTATTTTTTTCAAGAAAAATTTAAGATATTGTTTTGAATATTTGCCGTATCATTTCATGACGATGAGGCATTGAAAGCATGGACAGCAGATAGTGTGTCTAATGGAACATTCAGTCAATTATAAGATGACCTGTAGGTAGTGTTGGTACCATGGCAAGTACTTGATCCGACGGAGCAACAGCATGCCGTTGTATTGTGCTTTTTTTTTTACTGCGCATGCGTTTGTAGAATTTGGCGTGAAAAAAATTGGTCATTTAGACTTATAAATTAATTCTGAGATTTTCACTCTTTGTTTTTTCTAATACGAGGTTGGGCTTTCATTTTATTTGCCATTTTTAACCCAATATTTTTATTTTATTTAGACCTTCCTTTATTGTATTCTTTTGTGTAAATATCCACCATTTTAATACGACAAGCAGTAAAAAAGAAAATTTCAGGGATACCAAAACAGAGAAGAAAAACAAACAAGAACGGAATGCCTTAATCTATCTTATGAAGTGACAAATATAAATCAGTCCCTTACAGCGCATTCTTTGTGTTACGAGCTCCTTTGGCTAAAAAATACATTTTATTTTAAAGCATACTAGAGCTAGAACCTTCTTTAAGAACTCTAAAGTTGGAATTAATTGCGCTCGAAACCAATATACTGTTTTTGTGTATGGCAACATCTTGTGAATAGAATTGTAAATAAGAGAAAATAAAATGGAGTCAGATTAACTGCGAGTGAATTATTTTACATTAAGAAACCACAGCTTTGAATCTTAGAGAAGAAACGACTGAATGAAATGAAATTCAGATAGAGTCTCAACACTTTGTGTTTCTGGCAATTTTATAACTGGACGTTTTAAATCCACATTCACATATAGAACATTTTATGGTGAAAAATAGAATAGCTCTATTATTTTCAGATTTACAAAAGAAATACGCATTGAAATTTACAAAGTTAAAAATATATAACAAATATAATTAAGAATTTACATAAGGAAGAATTTGCTTAAATTAATAGTTTTTAAACAATACATTTTCACAATCAATATACATATTATGCGATAACCCTGTATTTTAACTCATGATTTTGAACAAAAAACAGATGATATATGACATTCTCCACTGCCAAGAAACCGCGCTTTAAAAGAAAGATGTTACTTTATAATAAATAAATCATGTTCCAAAAAGAAAAAAAATGAACTAAAAGACAAAGCATACTATTCCTATCAATTCTCAACAATGTTCGATGTTTCCAGTTCTTCATTTCTGACAGACGATCACTTTGTCTTTCTCTTCCATTGCCAAAAGGAACAAAATAAAAACAGAAATAAAGAAAAATCGTTTGATAAAGAACCCGCCTCGGTTTAAGTTTCCTTTGTTACTATTTCATATCATCTCTTCAGGCGAAACCTTACGCTTATTTTTCTGATTGGAGGGACTGGGGGAAGCAAAAAATCGATTCTTCTAAGAATGCTGTGCTAACAGTCATGCCCTGAAATGTTGTTCTACGTATGATCCATTTTGTTCGCTTAAACGTTCTTATCGTTTGTCACACACGACAGATCAGCTGCTCGTGTTTTTATTGGTTGAATACTACCCTGCTTTTAGTTTCCATTCTTATTGGATAAGAATTTTATATCGACGAATTTTTCTTTCCATTGTTGTTCGATATTATTTTATTTTCCGCCAAAAAATTCAGAATTATTTTGCAAAGGCATATAATATTTCCGATCAGATTCCGATGTCGGAAAAATATATTACTGGAATTTCGGACTATCATCCCGTAAACACGTTTGGAATTCCACGAATTTTTTACAATTCTGAATA
This sequence comes from Argiope argentata, assembly GCA_026289955.1. NCBI lineage: Eukaryota > Metazoa > Arthropoda > Arachnida > Araneae > Araneidae > Argiope > Argiope argentata. The sequence goes on along the minus strand of JAOUZG010040955.1, from coordinate 2,119,410 downwards.
TTTCAAGAAGTAGATTTAAGTAATTGGCTGCTGTAGGAAATACACAATATTTCCTCATTTTTAAGAAACTGATCAATTTAGTTTTTCATTTCAATATATTTTTAACGTAACAAATTATTAATACTTTATTTCGCTTATCATACTAACTTTATGAACATTTACTATGCTAACTTTGTTAAAATGCACATTTATTTATAATGATTCTTAGCTGTAAGGTTGGTTGGTTGGTTGGCTGGTTAGTTGAGCTGTGTTTTCTGGTTTCAAGAGTCATATCTGATTGTGCAGCGCCTAACACGAGATAATATGACCACTTCATTCTTTAATTGTCAATTGAAAGAAACAATGCATTTTATGAAATATGTTTTAAATGATCTTCCAATGGAATGCTAAAAAAGGAGGCTCAAATGAGTTTGTATCTGTACCTTTAAGAAAAAGAAAGAGGTTTGATGGGTATTTTCACCCACTAAGTCTTTTAAGGTAATATCATTCTTACCAAAATAATTATGTCTTCTATGTCCACATTTTGACATTCTATTATTATTATTAATCGAAAGAATACATTGGTAACTAGACATGAAGGAGAGAGGTCTGAATAGAGTAAATGCTTATTTGCCATTCTGGTATGACCAATTCTTAGGCGAGTAAATATAACATCTTCTTTTCAATATAAATTAAATTTATTCGAATATCTGAGAGATGGATGGAACTCATGCAATGTGTTGCATTATTGTTCATCCATTAAATCACCATTCACACCATTAAATTCTTGATAATCTGTATAGCATCATTTAAAAGGACAAAATCCGAGTGTTTAGCGACTTGCGCTCGTTAAATCTGTTCGTGGTGGCAAAGTTCTCCATGTCGAGAGTAATACCACTGGGGGTATTACTGTTCTGTTACAGTTCTAAATTACGATCCGAGATGAGTGAATGAATTTGCATGACTGAAGTCTGCCCCCTAAAAAGGGTTGCGACGTGTGAGTAGCTAAGTCGTACTCTTGGCCTAAGCCAAGAGATACGCTTAGTAAGGTAAAACAGAGATTCTTCTTATTTCTTAGGCTTAAATCATCTGCTAATCGTATCAGCGGAGGCTTATCCAAGGCAAGTGCTATTAGCCACAGCACAAAAGGACAAAATTTTCAAATATTATTGAAGCTGCTTTTGAAGTCCGATCAGTATTTTCGTTGCCTGAAATACCTGCATGTCCAGGAATCTAACAAAAAGAATTAAGCTTTCTCTTGTTTGTTAAATAATGGGACATCTCGTCACACTTGAGCACTATAACATGGCTGGCAGAACTTATATTTCTTAGTACTTCAATAACACTTTTCGAATCCGTATAGACAATAAAGTTTGAGTTAAAATCTTCCAATTTTTTTGTAAAGCTAAGTACAATATATTTCCGACGTAAATACCGAAAGGAAATCATCCAACCTTTTAGCTATAACTAAATTTCCAATTACAGTTGCTGTTCCTAAGTGAAATACATCTTTAGAAACATCATTGAAAACAGATTCATATGTAGAAAAGCGCTATCGACAAGGCTTTTATATTTAACAGGATATTGGGGATATCGGTAAGTGTTCAAATTCCTTAATAAAACTACGATAATTGGCAATTTCTTAGTAACACTTGAAACATTTCCTCCGTTTGTTTTGAACGTACTTATCGTTTTGGTATAGTGTAGTTTCTACTTTAGGATTTGTTTTGCTATTGCACTATATTGGAGATTTTGTAGGTAATGACAAAACTTCTGCTTGTATAGCTGTTATATTTTTACAGAGTGGGCAGTTGTTGAACATTGAGGACATTCCGACAGAAGGAGTTCTGGATGCTACTATTTTTCACACATCAGCAAAGGAAATGATTTGTTTGAATTTCTTTCTCCTGAATCTAGTACATTTTCGGAAGTAAGGTAAATGGTGTGCTTTACAGTCACTACACTTAGGGAAAGAAGTACATATTTTACTATTGTGATCAAATTTTGAGTACCTGCCTCAATTTTCCTTTCCACGACAGGCTTCTGTAGAGTGGCAAGTTTTTACCTCTTAAAAACATCTAAATGGAATGGTTATATATGGCATTACGGGGAAGTTTATGTAGGTTATACGAACAAACTTGTGAGTTGTAGGAATACTGAAAATGAGTATTAGATGCTTAGTTGGAATTATATGGCCATCATGTTTAATAGATATTCCCTTTACGGATGTTACGTTAGGATTTTGCAAGCATTCAAGAATTTTTATTTCAGAGTCTGATTGAAACTCAGATTCAGATATTGAGCCATTGGAGTTATTTAAGGATTTATTAGGAATAACCGTGGCTGTAAGTTCTCTGATTGATTTCATTGTTTCTAATAATTGCGTTTGTTCTAGGGATTTAAGTTCAGTTATGATGTCACCGATTTCAGTATTTTAATATATTGAACTTCCCCAATCATTCCCAAAATGGTTTTATGTATCAAAATAGGGGAAACTGTTTTAAAGTTACCTTCAATCTTTTTAATAACTCAAAATTTATATAATATATGTAGGATATCCCACAGAGATATTTTATTTAACCATCATCTGCCTTCATTTTGTTTTGTCAACACCCGATGATAGATGTAATTCAAAGAAAGAATTGTAAAAGGTTAGACCATTTCCCAGAGTACGATACTTTTAATTAGTGCAACATTCCAAAACAACGCCATCTATCGAGCTTTTGAATAACTGTCCCAATTAATATTGATCCAGAGGCCTACTATCAGCCGTAAAAGAAAGACGTCTGTCTCCATGCGCTGGCGGTTCCCGCTCTCAAAGTTATGCGGTTACGTGGTAATATGTTTTCAGTCATAATATTTTCCTACTTCTAACGTCCTGCTAGAGAAAATAATCTAACTTTCTGTTTATTTAATATCTTCATGTTTGAATTCTTTTGATATTTCCCTGTAAATACTCCCCCTGTAAATATTTCCCTTTAACTCTAAATAAATTCTTTTATTTTTTAAAGAAGTCTCTTCATCCTTCATTTGCATTATTTTCATCTTGGTTTAGAAACTAACCCATAAATATTGGAAAAACCCTAGACATCACGCCACTAAAACCACGCTATCTGAAGAGTCTAACGTTTTTAGAAGATTTGGTTAGACACCTACATGTATATGGTGCTTCAAAAGATAGGTTGATGGACGCATGTTACCATCGGGACAAGAGTTTAGTAAAACAATAATTTTTAAAGCTATGTTCATCCCAGTTCAGTCCCATCAACCGTGCAGTCCAATAAAGGAAGGACGGCTCTGGTTGTTCTCCTGCCATTGCACTTATCTTAGGAGTGGTACCGGGATATAGATGTACAAAGGCTACAGACCTAATTCATCAGCATTACTCCTTTATTCCCATAAAAAGACACCATTAGCAGAGCCTGGCTAAGGCAGGAGTATTCGGGGCAGTTGTCCCGAGCCCCCACATTATAGGGCTCCTCTCAAATCGAAAAAGAAAGTTTGTTTTACGTTTCCTTCTTTGATTAACATTTTTTAACATTGATTTTAAAAGAGAAAAAAAAAGACAGTGGGGACCCAAAGAATTATCTGCCCAGGACCCAATTTAGGCTAAATCGGGCCCTGACCCTCAGACGATTAACAGAACCTGGTTCACTTTTGCCACCCGACTTACGGAGCAGCGAAGGTCAAAGAGAGCGCCAAAGGACCCCAAGATCCTATTTTTTAATAATGAATGTCATACAAGACCAACATATGGGTTTAATGTATAACTCAGATATGAAACAAAAAGTCAACATAAATAGAAATGAAATATCAATACAAATCATATGAAAATGAAAATTAGAAAAGTAAGAATAAGAGAAGAATAGCTATGGAAACCCGGGGACGAGACACACGCGTTCACCAAAGAGAGTAAACCCCTTGGGATGCGAAAAATCCCTGGATATCTCGGATTTGGAATGCCTGCACTCATTCTTAAAGAAGGTGGGCCCCCAAGCAGATAGATGTAAAGCCTCTATCTTTATACGCAATAAAGTTTTAATATTTTTTTAGACTAGATTTCACTTGGCGTTTATAAATATTGAAATAACTTAGTGAACTTAATGAAATAAATAGGAAATGATAATAATTACAAGTATTAATATTTTATAGTTGGAAAGATACGTATTTTTTAAATAAAAATTTATTTATTTAAACAACAAACCTAATAATATTTTTTTGAGCAATCATTTTATGGTCCTTTTCAATCCAGTGGTCCTGAGTAACTGCTCAGAAATCTTCTTCGTCTCTAGATATGAACATTTTTATGGAATCTACTTATATTTTGACTTCGAAAACATTGTTTGAAAAGATAATTCTAACTATTACGAAAAACATATATTTCCAGAAAAACTGCTCCGAGATATCTTTTCAAATCATTACATCATTAAATAATGAGAAAAATTTTAATTTATGTTCAGAAAATAATTGCAGAACTAGGATTTTTTTTTTGAAAATCTCTTTTTTTAAAAGAATATTTTAATAAAATAATGTTTACAGGTTAGAATGTTCTTCTTCAGTTTTTTCCATGCACTCACAACATTCTTCTTCAGGACAAAATTGTTTGACCTAGGGCTACCGAATTTAATAATTTCATGGTTAGTAGATACTCATTAAGAAATGGTTTGTAAAAAATGTAATTATATTTTTAATTAAAAATAAATGGATACTATTCTGTTATTATCTGCACGCTATTTTCTACTAATTATTAACTTACTATTAAAAAATTAGAAAAGTTTTACAATGATATCAATTTTATTTCCACTAAACTTTTTCCTCTAAATTAAATAAATTTATAAAAACATTTTTAATATATTTTACATCACATTTTTTATATTCTTTTAATAACTGGGTACATCAAAATGGTATTTAGTGTATTTTTTACTTTTGTATTATTGCTATTTTAGGATTAATAGCAAATTTTCAAGCTCTAATGTAAATTGGTTAATCAAGTCTAATGCATTATCTTACTGATATTTTGAATTATTCATTAGAGTTTTTAAAATTAAATTAACTTAATTTTTTATCAACAGTTATTGTTATTTTTTATCAGCAGCTACTTTATATTACTTATATACAATGCTTATTAAAAATATATTTTAAATGTCGAAAAATGCTATGAGATTCTGTATTGATTTAAAAAAATAAGTATCTGTTTTTGTGTCGGACACTGTATCTTAATTTCTGCTTATGATATTTACATTAATATAATAATTCTGAAACAAATTTTGTAATCAATAATTCCTGGGGACCAACTGATTATCAATTGTAGCTAGTAATTTATAAGAGAGGTAAATTTTAAAATAAGTTATACTATTATAACACTTTAGTTGATTGAAATTATGATTTTAAATCCAATTATGATTCATAACAGTATATATACTTCCAATATTACTATGTAAATCCTATATTATTCATCATAATAAACCAAAAGAAATAATTCGCGAAAACGGATATTTGAGAGTCATTTGCTTAAAAGCTTATTGTCACAAAGAGGTAATATTAAAAACCACGAGCACGAAATAAAATAATATTCTTTGAAAGATTCAAAAATGCTCCATAAATACCATTTCGTTTCAAGAGCGGAAGACCCATTTCCATTTACTCTGTTAAAAGCAAGGAATTACACTGCAAACATCACTTTCAACTTCATTGTTACGATAATGACTACAATTTCGCAATCATTATCCACAACCATTACCTAGATTGGAGTTTTTTCTCCTTATAATGAAAGGTTAAGAACCTAAAATTAGATGCCTTTTCCTGATTCATCATAATAATGATCTGCAAACGATTTTTTTAAAGAAGGAAAACGGAGACGATAAATTAAGCTCCCACATAGTCTATGAATTGGTTACAAATTATTATGAATACATAATATCTTTACAATAGGGAAAAGATACTCCTAATAAGGCATAAAAGCCTACCTAAATGAAAAAATACGAATCAAATTATATTCGGTCAGTTTTGAGAGAAGCTAGTTATTGCATCAATTAGTGGAAACAATTTTTTTAAGTACTTTGAACGCCTATTTTAGATATTAATTATACGTAGTTTTACAACGTTCTCCAATGCGACCACAATCGGAACTTTAGATATCCAATATTAAATATCTTTTGTATAATCAATAAGTAATATTTTTTAAAAATAAAATTTTGTTCTTTTAGAGCAAATTCTATTTTTTTTATTTCAAATTCATAGTTAATCTGATTCTTTTTTGTACGGTCACATTTCAGGTTAATAAGGAATTAAAAAAGCAATATTTGTATCATGTATATAAGAATATTTGCATATTTCCTAACTTGAAAAACTTCTTTGTGTAGAAGACATAAATACGGAATATTTTCCACTTTATTTAATTTCCCCAAATTATTTACCAATGATATTCAATTTCGTTCCCATACAGTATTTATACACAGAAAAACGTATTTTTTATACAAAATTTAGTTTCAAATTTTTTTTCCAAAAGAGAGGCTTGATTCATTTGCTTTCATTTTATTAAAAAAAAACTTTCTTCATTACAATATGGCCATTATAAAGAGCGCAAGAAAATATATTTAACAGTTTTACAACGTAATACATGTATAAAAATGAAATTTAGTAAACAAATTGTTAAATATGCTAAAAAATTATAAAATTTGAAGAGAAACTCTGCGACCCCCCACCAATTGCAGTAAGCAAGCACACATTTTTACTGATACTTAAAAAGTAACAATGCATTAAATTTGATTTGTTAGCTCTATTATTTAAAGATAATAACTTTAAAATTTATCAAAATACTCGCCATATTTATTTTTTTCCCATTGAGGATTATACTTAGAAACTATAGTGATAACTTCATGGAAATGGCTCTAAAGCTGAAAGTTTTTCTTTTAAACTTAAATTATGTTTTATATTTAACTAAATAAAAATCTTATTACAATATTCATTTAAAGTATAGCTTGGACAACACAAATACCATTCGATGAGCGTTATTACCCATTTACGTGATCTTAACAAAGTAATTTTCCGTATGGATTTGAAAACAAACCACTCATTCTTTGACTTATTCCCCTTTACCATCGAAAGCATAGCAATTAAGAGCCATTATGGGGATGGTCTCTGGTGCTGAGAGGATGGTTCCCCCTAGATTACTGCTAATTGGTTGGGAGGGGGGGGGATTCAATCTGTTGATGCGAGGGTTATCGCTTCTCTTGAGATTCCCAACGTTAAATAAAAGATAAACTCGGAATCCCGATTTTCTTTTCGGGCTGCAATAAAAACTGTTAAGTAATTACTAAATCAATATACGGAGTCTATTTACGGATTGTTTTTCTTCGGACTATGTTTGATCGTTGAATCGTGCAGATTAAATTTGGCTGTTTCTCGTCAGTATATAAATATCCTTTGATTGCGCAAACAAGACAAATGTTTTATTAATGGATTAAGTCTAGAAAAAAAAAAGAAATATAAGAAGAAGAATACCTTATCTAATCAAAAGAATCAAAGCACTTCGGATTTAAGAATTTTGTTCGAAATTTTTCAGAAAAGTCGAAAACAATGTTTTAAAATTCTGTCGTATGAAAAATGTTCAAGAACTCGTATTTTACAACAAAGATGGGGTTAAGAAGGTATTTGAGGAACCAGAAAAGGATGAAGAAACGAATTATTTATCACCTCAATTACCCCTTTTGCCAATATTGTTATCACCTCAATTACTCCAAAGTAATAAATCCTTATCCTCCTTATCCTTCAGTAATCTGCGTGATTTTTTATTACTAAGAAAATAGATATCGCTCTTACAAGTAAGCTATAGAACAGACTTTCCGACCCGCCACGAAGGCACATGATTTAATCATCAGCACAGAATGACCGGACCGTAGCAACAGCAATTAGAGGGAACTCTGGTTGAGTCTTAATGGCCGTCACCGGCCTTGGTAAAATCCTTCCCGTAGGAAGTACGTCCCGTCATTAATGGTAGGAGCCTAAACACCACTTATTAGTGTATCCATCAATGGCGGCAAGATCCAACCACCAATCCGAAAACAAATTCAAGACAGTTGACAATCACTATCAGTTATCTGCGAAACATAATGCATTAAAATCGTTTCTCTCTGCATGATTTTCTGGCCAATTCCTTTAAATATTGTCTTGTGAGTATGACCCTCTGTCAACAAAAAACGTAAACATCTGGAAAGATAAAATTTGGCATTCAATTTCAAGGTCTAAGATATATCAAATTTTGAAACACATCTGTTACAAAGTTGACCGCTTCTTGGCAGAGGAAATTTGTCCATTCGAGTATACATAAACATGAGAACTGTAAAACAGAAACAGCTAGATTAAGTCATAGACGGATTTTCCAATCCGCCACGAAGGCACACAGATTAACCATAAAATGGAATGACCGAACTGCCGCAACAGCAACACTGGCGGGAGCTGTGGTTGAGTCCTAACGGCTATCACCGGCTATGGTACAATCCTCCTCGTAGGAAGTACGTCCAGTATTCGATGGGAGGAGTCCAATCTCCCCACCTATTAGTGTATTCTCCAAAGGTAGTGAGATCCAGCCACCATACCTGAAGCACCACATCCTCAAATACGAGGTGTCCCCCTGGGGGTTTGAAACAGCTAGGTAAGTCATAGAACAGATTCTCCAACCCGCCACGAAGGCACACGGATTAATCAACAACACTAAATGAGCGGACCGCAACAACAGTAATTAGCGGGAACTGTGGTTGAGTCCTAATGGCCATCACCGGCCACGGTTCAACCCTGCCCGAAGGAAGTACGTCTTAACCCCTACCTATTTGTGTATCCACTACGTTGGCGAGATCCAACCACCATACCGGAAGCATCTCACCCCCAATTACGAGGTGTTCCCGGGGGATGAAACAGATAGATAAATAAAATTTGGTACTTATGTTTAATATCTAAAACATTTATCTGCATCAAAGTGGAAACAAAAAGTTATCGTTATCAAAAACTATTGCAATCCTTATTAAATTTTGAACCAAATCTGTCACAATATTGACCATCTCTTGGTAGAGGAAGTCTGTCTGTCCGTCTGTCCGAGTATAAGAAAATATGATTACTGAAAAACATAAACAACTGGATAAATAAAATTTGGTACATAGGTTTAGTATTTTAACCAGCAAGAACGAACGAAGATTTGAACCAAAAGTCTGAACTAAGGGTTGATAATTTGATACTCTGTAGTTTTGTAGGTATATGAAAGCAAAACAATGTTGAATTTTGGCTACAGTCGACAGGAAGAGAAAAAAAACATATATATTACAAAACATATATATGACTTTATGGTACTTATGTATAAACCGCATACCAGCCTTTAAAAGCCAAAAAAGTGGCCAGATATAATACATCAGATTCATGCTAAAAATCGATGCCGTTACAGCTGTATTCCAACGCCATGCATTTTATACAAAAGTGCCAGTGTTCATTTCTCTACTGCGAAATACGTAAAGCCCAAGTATGGATATCTAAAAATAAAAATTGAAACACTCGTGATATTCAAGGCCTTATTCAACATCCATATTAACATGCCAGAACATGATATTGTGAGGTTTTTGGCATAAACAAAAATCTGTTGGTGAAAAATTGAAATTTTATTAGCTACACAGGTATGTCAAAATAAATAAATAAATAACAATCAGCTTTTAATGACGTGTTGCCATTGCATTTAGAAAAGCTGTGATTAAGAAAAATAAGTTAAGCAATACAGCAAATAAAACCTAGAGAAATGTCATTTCGAGCACTTGATTTTATGAAATGAAATAAATAGGAAATGTGATATTTTTTAAAAACAATAAATGTGGGACAGAGTTTCTTGGATCATTTGCAATACTAAAGATACTCGTTCAATGGAACGATTAAAATGAATAAAAACAGAATTTAACTTGCACGGACACGGGGTGCCTGGCCGTTCAAGAAACGATGTTCTGACATGATACTTTGAAATATGCATAGCAGATTTCATTTTAATCTTTATTTTTATGTTCATAGGGATGGGAGAAAAACTTTAATCAGAGAACTTGCGATAAAGTTTTGGGGAGACCATTCCAACTGATTTACCTTTTGTTTTTCTTCTTCATGAAAATATTTTATCCTTACTTTTTAATTTCTTAACTCCTAAGTTTGTGCTTATAGAAAAAGTTACAAATTTTTGAAAACAAATGGGATATAAATAAATAAATAAATAGAAACCAACTTAACAAAATAAAAGATTTACGAAATAAATAAATGGATGGAACTTCGCACAGCTCTCGAGAAATAAAGCCTTAAATATTTATTAAAACCTAATACAGCAATCCGAGAGATGCGGATTAAATGAAATTTGTTTATTTACTAAAACCTGTTCCTCACAAAATCCTTCAGCAGTCCATGAAACTTTTAAAACCTTCCAGAAATATCATCTTCTTTCGGAACTCCAAATTCTCCACCACAAAATTCCATTACTTACAAGATTCCGAACTTTTCCTCGCGATGATTAAAGTTTAAAACCGAGCCGGGCTGGCCAGGACCGATTAAATCGGTTCCCACGAGCACATCGGAAAGAGGAGGACTTCCAGAAGAGCTTGGGAGGGAAATTCGCTCGATTCACTCGAGAAATTTCTGTCTGGTCCCGAAGGGGATTCTTGTCCCGAAAATCTAATTCTTCCACCAGCAAGAAAAGAACGAACTGTTGCTGGAACCTCCTCTTGGGAAATGGAGGTGGATGGAAGAGATATACAAGGGACGCGTTCCAGCGAAACACGGACAGCAATTACCAAACCGTATTTCTTCATTTTTTTTCAAGGGAAAATGAATTCTCCCGTGTTTCCAGTTGGAACTTTAAAATGAAACAGTGGAAAATGTGATCCCAGTATTTTAAATAGCTGTATTATAGACGAAAGTTATAAAAAATATACGAAAAAGTGAATACCGTTTCTTGCCAGATTCGGTCTTATATTAAATGTTAATGTACAAAAATTAGCCTTTTATAAAATGAATGTTATTAAAGTGCAATGTTTTAATTTATAAATTTTTCAAAATTAATTTTTGACATAATTTATATAAATGTTTTTTACTATTGAAATGGAATTCAAACCCTTATTATTTCCACTAACAATAAAAACAAAAATGAGTGTGTGCGCGCTTTATAACCAGAGCATTTGACTTAGAGCCACCATTTTTTGTCAAAAACATCTTAATGAAGGTGGGAATTAGCACCGTTGATAGATTTGTTTTAAAACTTTAATTCATATTGCACTAAATTAAAAATTAAACGAAATTTTGATGTTTTTTTCTATAACTTCTGCCAATATTACAGCATTAAAATTATTTTATCTCCCCTATCTCTCTCTGTATATATATATATATATATATATATATATATATATATATATATAATGTCTTTTTAATGATATTCATTTAATAATGGAAAGAAAATTCCTAAGGTTTAGTACTTTTTGAAAAATTCTTTAAAAATGTTTTTCAGTAATGTACGATAAAGAAAACATCCGCGAGGCTATTAAGTAATCACGGCTTTAATATGTAGAAATAGGACAGTATCATAAACATGAGATCTTAACTGAGCAATTTAAATGAAATTAAATACAATCAATAGGCCGGTGAGCCAATAGCGACTAGTTATTTTTTAAATCGTTCTCTCGGTTGATTTTGTCTATATTTCTTTCATAATAAACATACTTGAAACATATTTCTCACCCCTATTTTTTAGTTCTTTAATAATTAGATGAAAAATGTTTCTTTTAGACTAAATTTCCCAAAATAAAAGGTTCACTTTCTCTATTATTAGTATATTGCATTTATAATGCAATGGCTGTTGAAATCAGTCTGGATCAAGACAGAAGTTTTAAGCTTGGGATGTTATGATGCTACAATTTTTCTAAACAGAAATTTGAATTTGTTTGAACTTTCTTTTCCTTTTTTCATCTTTTTTCCCTCTATCTTTTTTTGATATAACCTTCACCATTTTGTAAATGAAACACAAGGATTTAAAATACTGTTAAGGTTAGATTAAACAAATACTGGATACTGAAATACTGAAATATACACTTCAAGATAATGAAAAAGAAATTCTGATAAGATTATTTTTCCGGAAAATTAAGATGAAAATCATCAAAAAATTATCACACTTTAGTTTAATTCTAATTAACTGAACGCTTAATTATGGATTTGTATAATCGATTAGTTGATTATCATTACCTTAAATATGTTTCGTCAAATTCGATAGCTCTAAGTCTAACAATCTGTTCTGGAGATTGCCATTAAACAGGCATTAACTTTGGTTATTGTAAATGATGAATTAATTTTCAATATAAACAGCTTACATGACATAGTATATAAGCAAGTAAATATTTAAATAGTTTGCAATGAGAAATATTATACACAATTTAACTATAAATAAATAAGTTCTAATTTTTTAATGAAATGAATTAATTTTCAGTATGCTAGTATAAATAACTTAAAAAAATTGGTGTAGGCAAATAACTAAATCGTCTGAAATGAAAAAATGAAAAAATAAATAAATTCCAATGACATAATTTAACAAAATGTTCTCGGTAAGATATTTTTCTTTTCTTCTTTTTAATAATACTGAGTCGGAAAAAAAGGCGTTTCATTAAAGCTTTCTCAATCAGATTTTATTTTGCCATTTTCAATGAAAAAACCTTGTTCTTAACAAATGAAAGAAATAATGCTGTAAGAAAAAAAATTGCTTCCTTTAACTATTTGAACAGAATCCGTTCGCATTTAACCTTTACAATAATATAACAGCAACAGATCCCAGTATGGCAATAAAAGCAATGTTCTGAAAAAAATTATATAAGAAAACCCATTGATATTCTTGCAAAAGCTTTTGCATGTTATCCTATCATCCTGGATGACATAACACATTTCTTAGGCGCATAAATAACAGAAAGAAATAGCATATATATCTGTTTCATACATATTCTGACTTACAGAATGTATTGCCGTATATATAAGAAGAATGAATATAAACATAAAGGGAGAAATAAACTAAGTTTCTGTTAACAATTAAGATATTTTTTAAAAAATATATCGCTTTATTACTTATGATAAATTTTTATAAAACAAAAAGTTTATCAATTAGCAATTTCAGTAATTCTCAGTGAAATAGGATGCATTGGTATTTTATATTTTATTCCTCTTGGACCAATGCTTCTGAATCAATGGGATATGTTCTTTTAGGAACTAATAAAGAAAGAGAATGCTAAATTGAGAAAAATTACAAATAAAAGCTAGGGAAAAAACACTAGTACTAAAAAATATGTACTTTTTATGGTAAATGAAATTATCTATAATGTAAACATCGAAATATCACATATATTTTAAATAGATAAATACTGTTGATTTTACAGAAATGCATTAAACAAATTGAAATTTTAATAACAATTTAAATTTACCTCAATTGTCAAACATTTAATTTTTTAAATTGATATATTTTATTTTTTAAAACCTTTAAAAATTGTCGTTCGCATGATATTCGAATTTTTTAATTTCTTTTTTCGGCCGTTCTTGAATTTAGAGTTTACTTCCAGATTTTTTGATAACTGATTAATGATGATTTTTTTTATGAATGGTTGATTGGTAATGGATGACAAACAGGCAAATAATGTCTTTGAGCTTTTCAAACAATGATGTAAGCAATATTCTATGATTAAAAAATTTTTTTTAGTTAATATAATTTCTACTTCATAGACTTTTCTGTGCTTCATAAGCGAACCTACAAAAACACCATAGGTTTTTAATATCAATTTTAGCAAATTTATAACAATATGCAATTAATCATATGCAATCAAACCTAATCCAATTACCATTAATTAAGTATAATATTGCATTGTCATTTATCACAAATATTTATTTCGAAATTTAGAAAGAAATTCTCCAACAAAAAGAATTTCAAATCCTGTTTAATTTTAATCAATGACAAAATATCAAAGTATATATATTGGTGATAAGTTATAGGTTTTGTGTATGATAATTAGAATCCCCTCATCAACTTACAAGAATTTCTTCGCTTTAGATTACCATATCATTATTAAAATTCGCTACTAATATTAATTTTTCATAAATTATCAAGAGCTAAATCATTAATTTTTATAATTAAAAATTTTTGGTAACTGTAAGATAAATATGTAAATGTTAGAAGATAAAAATATATAATTCTAAGATTTTTAAAAATCGAAATTTAAATTATTTATCTTCCTTAGTTTTGATAAAATGTTTTTCATTAAAATTATTCGTCATAATATTAATAACATCGAAATAATCACCAAAGTTGACGAGTATTGATGAAAATTTAATGTTGTCAATCACTTTGATGAACTACATTTTGTCACAAAAATATTTTATAATATTTTAAATCCCACTTGAACTATAGTTATAAACCATTATGAGTGATTAGCTGTACTTCACTATATATTTATACAGTAATTCAAAAAATTGAGAGTACCTTAATTTTACTTGATACATCCGACTTTCAATACATATAACACATTAACGAGAAATACAAACGTTTTTATTTCCACACACAATAAATGGTTTAATTTAAAGCAAAAATAAAGAAAAATCAACGAAAAACCTCTAAACAGAAATTTCAGAAACATTTTAAATAAATATTAGCATATTTTTGCATCAAAAAATTAAGAGTAACCAAACGAAATTTTTGTAATATCTCGCTAGGAAAGAAAGTCTAAATATTTAATTGCATGTCTTTTGGCTTTTATAATGACTTTTAGATGTCGTGGTGCTGATTCGAGCAATTTTCAATGGTATTTGAAGATATTTTACCCATTTTACTTGCAATAATTATTTTAAATAGGATTTTTCTCTAATTTTGTGCTTTTGAACCCCTATTTTGAATGTGGCCCATAGATATTCAATGTCATTGATGTAAGGGTACTGAGGTAATGTGTGTAAATGCTTTTTACAATAAAAAACACACCATTATTTTAGCGTTACGTGCGTTCGTTTTTGGGTCATTGCCTGCTGGAATTTGAAATTTCCACCTAAACCCAAATTTTTAAGTCTTTTCTTCTGATTTAAGTAAACCGTATGGTTCATAATGTCATCAATAAGAAATAAGTTTTCTATGTTGGATGAAGCCATACAACTCTAAGTCACGATAGAGTCCCCACGATGTTTAACTGTAAAACGCAAATTTTAAAAATCCAAATCAGTATTAGTCTTTCCATATACTTTGTAATGGTTGCCCTTACCAAAATTGATGAATTTTCTTTCATTATTAAGTATAATTTTCTTCCAAAAGTTATTTTTCTTCAATTAATGATTTTTTTTGAAAACTTTGAACTTTTTTCTTCTGAATTTTCAATCTGATGAACGGTTTTTATCTAACAGTTTGACTTTTATAACTTGTCTAAATACATTTTGAGCAGCTTCAGCACTTATATTTCTGACTATGATTTATGAAATTTCTGGTGCAAGTTGGATTTATCATATGATCATATGAATCTAAATCTGAAGGAAAGTGCTAAAAATGTGGTATTGGGTGGAAATTTCTTTTTCCTGCAGGACAATGTCTCCCCTCCAAAAAAAAGAAAGCACGTAACGCTAAAATAATGACGTTTTTTCATTGTAAACAGCATTTACACACATTAGCACAGTAACCTGACATTGATAGTATTAAATATCTGGGGACAACACTCAAAATAGGGGTTCAAAAACACAAAATTAGAAACAAATCCTATTTAAAACAATTGTTGCAAGAAGAATGCGTAACATAGTTTCACATACCACCAAAAATTGTTCGAATCAGCACCACGACGTCTAAAAGTCATTATAAAAGCCAACAGGTATTCAATGAAATATTTACACTTTTTTCTTTGTGAGATATTACAAATATTTTATTGGTGTATTCTCAATTTTTTGAGGCAAAAATTTGCTCATGTTTATTGAAAATGCTTCTGATATTTCTCAATTTAGAGGTCTTTATTTTTCTTTATTTTTGCTTTAAATTAAACCATTTGTTATGCGTAAAAATAAAAATGTGTTCGGAATTCTCGTTAATATTTTATTTGTATTGAAAATCGGATTTATCAAGTAAAAGTAAGGTGTACATTTGCTCAATTTTTTGTGCCACTGTATATTGGAATTTCAATAGCTAAATTATGCACAAAAAAAAATCTGTTATTCCATACTTTTCTGTAACCTAACAATATTTTCTTTGCTGCACATAGATCAATTTATTTCAGGATTGAAGATATTGAACAATAATTAGATCATGTATATTTTCTTTTGTCGATAGTTCAATTACATTGAAACAATTTTTCAAAAATGCTTATTACATTTTTTTATTTCTCCTCTATCAATTCTTTTGATTTTCAAAAATTATCAAAACACTTTATTGTTATTTCTGTATACATTTTAAATTCTAATGGGGGGATTTTATTTTTATAAGAATATATACTTTTATCCCCTTCCACATTTTTAGTTCATTGAATTGTTTCATGCGCGTAAAGATAGAATTTTTATTCATGCTATAAAAAAAACCCCAAGTTATTTTTGTTTATGAAATTTAAAATATTTCTTTGCTTTGTTGTTCATAAAATATAGAAAAAAATTAATTCGAAAATGGCTTAAATCAAAAAACGACCCGAACCGTAGGCTCAGATTTGATAAAAGATGGATAAGCGTTATATAAACATAACCGCAATAACCAAATGAATCTAAAAAAAAGAGATCAAATTTGTGGGTCAGCCTGCAAAAGCTTTTCCATGTTTAATATTCTAGGGATGATTGAGTGCTCATGTTTTCCCACCCATAAATTACAGATGGAAGTAAAGACGTATGTCACTTACCTCTGATACAGATGTCAATTTAGGGAGGAATGCTTTGGAAGATATATCAGAAAGAAAATGAATAAAAATACCGGAATTTTTAGAATTAGGTTATGGTTGTTTTTAGCTTAGTACTGCAATTTTGAAGAAGAAAAATAAATATTTGCTAGCATATTTTAAGATTTATGGTTCTCAAGTGAATTTTATTTAGATTAATTGGCGGCAAAAATTTCACTTCTATTGCCCTTCTAATATAGTAAACAACATCAAAATACGTATGCTCCAAAGAGCAAAAAAAAAGTCGAAATTGGAAGAGTCGAATATAAATTTAATTTTTGGGAATTCATTGCAAGAAATTTAAATTAAATAATTCAATCAGGGAATTATTCTTTCAAAAAATATCACCATACTATATAATACGAATTACCATACCGTGTAAGAAAAATGAATTTGAAAAACAAATAATGTCATTATGTTTACTTATAACTGAAATATAAAGATTAGTGACACTTTGAATTTCAGAACAGTTGCGTTTTACGATAAGTACTTGTTAGTGGTACATTTATATTTGCAGTCTCTGAATTCGCATTTTTTGAAACCCTGCCCGAATCCAAGGGATTGTTTTATTATCAATACAGTACAGGATGTTGTTTTGGAGATTTTTGTATCAACAAAAATCCGTAGGCGAAAAATAAAAATACTATTATCTGCACGAGCATCTCAGAAAAATCAGTTTTTAAGAACGCGTTGTCATTGCATTTACAAAAGCTCTAATTAAAAAAATAAGTTAATGACTACAGCCAATGAAACATAGCACGTGATTATATGAAAGAAAATAAATAGGAAATGTGATATTTTTTAAAGTAATCAATGCGAAACCAAATTTTTTTTGGATCGTTTGCATTACTAAAGTGGCTCATTCGATGAAATGAATAATAATAAAATTTAACTCGCACGAGCACGTGGTACTTGACCTTTAAAGAAATTATTTTCTGACATGATACATCAAAATATGTATAGCAGATTTCATTTTATTTCATTTGATATAAATTATTTATTTGACACTGAATTCAGATGTAGCCTGCAATTGTTTTGAAATGTTAAACTCCCCCCCCCAAAAAAAACAACCTTTCAACATGAAATACACTGAAGCCGCTAATATGCACAGTGCCTAGTTAAATTACGGAAAACTCTTGCTTTCTCTCTTTAATGAAGTAAATCAATTAAATTGCAGATTAGATTGGTAAGCTGCACATTTATATAAACTGCATATTATATATATATATATATATATATATATATATATATATATATATATATATATATATATAATAAATCTTCCAAGAAGAAAATAAATCTTCCAAAGTAGACTCTTCAGATAGCGGGGTTTCAGTGGCGTGATGTCTAGTTTTTTAAAAATCTTTAAGGGTTCGTGTTTAAACCAAGATGAAAATAATGCAAACGAAGGATCAAGATACTTCTTTAAAAAATAAAAAATCTCATTTAGAGTTAAAGGGGAATTTTTACAAGGGGGAGTATTCACAGGGAAATATTAAACGAATTAAAACATGGATATATTAAATAAACAGAAAGTTAGATTATTTACTCTAGGAGGACGTCAGAAGTAGGGAAACATTATGACAGTAAACACATTACCGCGAAAACACATTATGGCTTTGCCAGCGGGAATCGCTGGCGCGTGGATACGTCCGTACCGAGTCGTTGTTGAGTAGCCTCTGGCTCAATATTAATTGAGCAGTTTTTCAAAAGTTCGATAGATGGCGTTGTTTTGGAATGTTGTACTAATTGAAAGTATCGTCCTCTGGGAGATGATCTAACCTTTTACAACTCTTGCTTTGAATTACATCTATCATCGGGTGTTGACAAAACAAAATGAAGGCAGATGATGGTTAAATAAAATAGCTCTGTGGGGGTATCCTATATATATATATATATATATATATATACAGTAAGACCCCGCTTAACGCTGTTTCGGTTTAACGCTCTTTTATTTCAACCCGGAAATTCCCTTTTATTAACCGAGGGATGAGCTCAAGGAATTAACTGAACAAGAAGAAAACAAAAATGTCGACGGCAGTGATTCAGAAGAAGAGCAAAAAGAACTTGCGATGGCGTTTGTAACAAGGAGTTTGTCTACCATAACTGAAATAATGGATCAATTCATTGAAAATGATGCGAATTTTGACAGGAGCTCAAAAGTAAGGCGTGGTGTTAGAGATGCTCTATCCGTTTATCAAGAACTTTTAAGAGAACAACGCAAAAGAAAAAGGCAAACAACATTAGATGCTTTTGTCGCAAAAAGGCAGAACGCTGAAAACGCGGAAGGCTAACTAAATATGACCGACTTAGAATTTTATTTGTTTTTTTAAAGAATATTCGTTTTGTTAATTATATTTTGTTTTTATTTTTGCAAGAAATAATAACGTGGTATTAATTTGGGCTTTAAAAAATAAATGTTTGATTTTATTTTTATTAAAAAAACATACTTTTTAAATTTGATACCTAACCAATTTCCTAGCCATCTTCCCCTAACCCCAATATTTACATGTAAAGATAGCCTCGTTTAGCGCTGTTTCGCATTACGCTCTACTTTGATGGAATGTATCCCCCGCGTTAAGCGGGGTCTTACTGTATATATTATATATATATATATAATTGATTTTCTTCCAATAAAAAAAGTTACTGTTTATGTATAATTTTCGGTAATTCTCATGAAGAATAAGACAGTGAAGCGGAAGACAACGTTCAGAAATGGATTGCTCATCCATTTTAATTTTCAGTGGCATTCTCAAGCGTCAGACTCAATTCCATCAGGGAGATTCATGTACACAATTAGCACTAGGTATAAGACTTAAAATCAGCATGCTTCTCAAGTTTTCCCCAATTTGACACTTAAAGATTCTTTGTTAAGAAGTAACGAATGTCAGAATTGTGTATAAGAGGTTTAATTGAAATTAATTGCATGCAATATTTTTCTGACATATTAGCTCGTCAAGAAAAGCGGCTTGTTTGAAATTTTAAAAAAATTAATGCATTTATCTCGTTTGAGAGAGAACGGAGAACATCAGACTTATCTGAGGTAGGAGCCTGTATTAGCTCAAATATAGAACAACAAGAAACAAGTTACGTTCAAGGAGGAGTTTCAAAGGAAGCTTGACCCACATATGTATTTTACTTTTAAAAAAGCCCTTCTTCAGAAGTCAACCAACTCACACGAAACAGTTTCAATAAGTATACTTACTTACCATAGTAGACATCAATCTGCTAATTTAGAGTAATATTGCAAAAGGATCAAACCTATTAAATTCTTCGTCTAATTTGCTTAATTTGACCATGAGATGCTATAAGTAACCAGAGGCGAGTTCCAAACTCCAAAGAATCAAACTCAAATAGGAAAAAAACTTGTTTGAAATTCAAAAATATTATTGTGTTTATTCCATTTCAGAGAGAATGGAGATTATAAGCCTTAGCCAAGGTAGAAGTCTGTATTATCTCCTATATAGCAATTGGAATAGACTGCTATCATAGAAGACTTTCAGAGGAAACTGACCAGCATCTGTGGTTCACGTGAAGAAAAAAGTCACACTTCTTGATCCCAACCAGTAGTCAAGAATCCATTTCTTACTAAAGTATAGATCAGTTTACCATTTGTTGAATAACATTAATTTCACGCAACACTGCAAAATGATGAAACCCACAGAAATCTCCATTTAACTTAATCATATATACCACAGCCATGGGATGCTATAACTAACTAGGACTCTACAGTAACCCGATATTAAAATATAATTGTTCCTAATTTTTATTTAATAATAAAATAATTTTCATCCTTGCGATAATTTTTTCACTAGTTCAGACACCATTATACCTTTAATATTTAGATTTCTTATGATTCTTCAAAGATAATTCACCCCCAAACCGATTTCCCCCATCCAAGTTAATGCCTCAATTACGCAGAGTTAATTTATTAGACAATGTAACACATTTAATAAAAGAAAACTCCACGGAACAATGCTGGAAGGGGGACTCTGTCTCCGGTTTTCCGAGATAGCATAAATCACCTTCATCTGATGAAACGTGCCAAACAACCTTTTCAAAAACGATATGCTTTGAACTTCATCATCCCTAGATCCTAGAACTGTAATTAGACCGAGTTATCTCTCTGCAAACTAACTGATCGAGCTCAGATAACGAGCTAAAGTTCTGGATGAAACAGAGCCGTCCATCCCCGCATGCGATTTGATGAATTACCCCTTCATAACTCCACCTTCATAGAAAGGGTTGAGGTGTGGTCGGCTTTCTAGGCGGACTGGAAAGGGTGGTCATTAAGGAAAAGTTGTCTGTCAGGGTAGGTTTGGCAGGTGCGTCCATTTAAATTAAATCAGCGAGATGGCAGCCCTTTCAACTGAGAGGTCTCGCAAAGTTTGCGTTGATTTGAACTGACGTAAATGTGTTTGATAAACGACTATCAATCTCAATGTTTGTGTATTTTAAAAGCCTTTTCTATTTATGCTAAATTTTGTAAATTGTAAATAGATGGGACTTTAATGATTTTTCATTATCCCATTAATATATCCCTTCGTTATAATAAAAATTCAGGGCAAATTAATTTGCGAATATTCATATGAAAGAAATCCATTGCCATTATATAAATCTCACATTTCCTCTGAAACAACTAGACTTAATTCAACAACATTTAGAATGTTAGGAAAAGAGAATAAATACTGCTAATTTTTTTTAAAAAAAGTTAATAAATATTTAACCCATTAGAAATTAATTGACATTATGTGGAATTTTTTCTATGGTGATTTCAGAGCAAATATTCCAAAAAAAAAAAGAGAAATGTTTTTATATTATCTTAAAATAATTTAACCTCTTTACTTATGCCGATGCCCTTTCCAAGCAATGCTTTTTTATTTTTTAACTTTTCAAAATTTAAAGAGTAATTGAAAAGACGCAGACGATTTTGAAACGAGGATATTTATAAACATTGCGTTGCTAGGCAACGACGAAGTTTGCCTTTACATTACCCGAACAACAGAGAGAACTTTTTAATATTTATCTTTTATTTTTTAAAAAATATTTTCATCGGCGCTTGTTATTTGTTTTGAAAGCGATCCAAAATTTGTTAATTAAAAATAAAATTGCAGTCGATAGAAATATTTTGTGCATTATAATATTTTATATGATACAGGTAAGCTTTTGCATATAAAAAGAAGTTATTTAAAGGCGATTATTTATGGACGCTAGGGGATACCGTGTAATTCTATTAAAAAGATTCTTACCTTTTAGTATACAACACATAATTAATATAGTGGGAAGAATATTTACACATTTTAATGAAAGTTTTAATGAAGCTTTTAAGATAGTTAATTGCACCTTTTTACTCATGAAAGTTTCGTCCTCAATATCACTCAGTATTTCAACTATTATTATATGATCGAAAAAAAAAATTGAACTGAAAACTTATCTATTTTTTTATCGGTCTTAACAAATATCCTAAACTGTGGAAACCTCGGTAATCATAATTCGTTTAAGTTTATTATTAGAATTTATTTGTTTATAAAAATTTTCACTTTTGTTATGATTGATTCATATTATCCGTAACATTTCCTTGAATCTGTAGTTCTCCTCATATAGTCTTAAATGTTTGTGAACATTTTTTCTAATGAAGGGATTTTTAATAAACTCTTCGCATTCATATTTATCACTTACAGTATTGTATAATAATTTTGTAACACTTTGCAATACTTCATGCTCTTTGAGATTTGCAGCAATTCTAATATCTTCTTTATCTTTACAAAGCGCAATGTGTGTCTGTTAGCGCTTTACAGGCCAGACCGTTCGATCTACAGTTACCAAATTTGGTACGTGTATACCTTGGGGTCCGGGAATGTGCATCTTAAAGCCCTTTTTATGGATTTTTAATTAAAATTTTAGTTAATTAAAAAATAAGCAAAATTTTGACGTTTTTCCGCTATAACTTCCGAAAATTACAGCTCAAAATTGATTTTAAAATCAAGTTAATGCTAAAAAAAATTAGCTTTTCCATGATTCTGATGTTTTCATCTATAAATTAAAACTCTATTTTTAATGAGTTTTTAAACATTTAATTTAATTATATTTTTCAACAATTTATTTCACATAAAAAATCATTGTAATTATTTAATAAAAAGTAACTAAAATAAAATTTCTCTTTGTTCACCTTAGTAGGAATTGATTAAAAAAATTCTTTTTTATATTACTAGTTATCATAAGAACATGCAATATTTCCCAACATGTCCTTATCATTATGTTTTACCTTTTAACTAAACACGCCATCCAACTAAATTTTTACTTCCAAGTCTGTTTACCCTTCTCATTTTCATATAGCATGGATTGCTTTTCATGCTTATAATTGATTATACCTATACATTTGTTGCTTGCACGATACCTTCAATTTACAGACAATATACTGAACAACTGGAAAATTACTTTTATTAAAATGAATTTCCAATACAGATTAGATAATTAAATCGAGAGAAAAGCATTTTTACAAACACGAAAAAGACTTGTTGAGTACACGAAAAGTTCTTTTTTGTTCCTTCACGACAGCGAAAAGGGCTGTGTGTTGTGCTCAGCATTTCGTGATCAACAAGTCTGCGAATCCATGTTACCCTTTGTTCGACGTGGGATATGCAGCAGATGTTTGAGTCTGAGCTGGTAGATTGATAGAAAAACGCGAAGCAAACAGTTCAGCAGTTCGAGTGTTGAAAGGCAGACGTGGAATTGATTGATAAACGAGCGCCAAAAATTTGCCGTGTGAAAAATAATTCTTTTTGGCGAGAATTATTTGATTTCTCAGTTTTTAACGAAAATGAATTTCAGCTTATGCATGCTATGTATCTTAATTTTGGCGTGAGTTAAAAAAATATGAAACTTTTTAACAAAATAAATATGAGAAATAGAAAAAATAATTCAAAAGCTTTTGTAGTATATTTTCTACTATTTTCAAAATTCTACAATCGACAATTCTTCCCTAGAAGCTAAGCTGGGTTTCTGAACAATTTCAAAACACTTAAAAGTTTCAGAAGGACCAAAAAAGTTTTTTAATATTTTTTTACTATCATTTAAGTAAATCACGAGTCTTTAAAAATCTATCTCATTAACTGTAAAATTCACTTCATGGCTCAAGCCATTCAAATTATTCTTAAATCTCATTTCAGTTCCCTTGATGAAATTGTCACTGGTTTTGACAAAAATGTGAATTTACTATTCATACAAATATGACTTTGAATTAACTATTATTTATCAATTTACCATTTATTGGTTTTAACCAAAAGTGACAAAGATCTTGCACTTATGAGATAAGAAACGGAATTTAGGAAATTCTCAAAAATTCAAATTGTACAAAGATTTAAAACAGCGTAAATAACAAGAAAAAAAAACAAGCTTGTTATTAAATAATAAGTTTCAGTATAAAATATCAAAAATCCAATCAGTGGTATTAAGGATAAATAAGATTTTTTTTCCGATTGTACCAAATAATTTTCACCAAATCTATACATTTTCAGAATACGATATTTACTTATAACCATTAACAGCTAAAATTGGCAGCTAACGTTTATTTAGAAAAAAAAATTAAGAATTTTTTAACATTATTATTATTATTTGTGCGTAAAAATACAATCCGATGGTAAATAAATAAAATATAATTCTTCACGATACGTTCCTTTTGGTACTTTTAGACAAAATGGCTGAAAGGCAAACACTTTAGATATCGATCATTTGCACCAAAACGAGAAATATGAATTCATTTATTTTGATGCTAAACATTTGAAATTCTATTATTCATCAGTTAATGGATAAATTTGGTAAAATTCTGGAAATTGGACTCATGATTAAAACGAATGTGCAAAATCAGGCTTCGAAAACATTGAGATCGAAATTCACTAAAAGACTTTGGTAGTGATCACAAAAACATTATTGTTTGTAGTCAAAATAAGATGTTATCCCCTCCTCCCCATAAATTCCTGGATCTTAGGTAAGGCTGTGAATGCCACTAGGGCAAATATTTTCACACATGGGAGTGTAGTACAGGAAAGAAAACTGGCACTTATGCCCTAATCGCATGCTACTATCGAATAATTGTTAGGAAAAAATCTTATATAATGTGACCTTTGAAGACTTTTTTTGGCGATTAATCGCTGGTGTATGGTTCATACACACGTAACAGAAAAATATGTATTTTTGATGCATTTTTTTATCGACTGAAAACAAAATTTGAAACAGTTTCAATTACAGTCTCAAAATCAAAGACAAGTTTCATTTAGCTAGGTTAAGTTTAAAGGCTGATTCTGTGTATCAAATTTCATTTATTGAGTTTTTTTTATGGTTTATAGCAATTTGTTCTTGAAGAGTTGGAAAGATAAAGTTTTTTAAAGTTGATTTAGATAAAACTGAGATAAAAATCTAAAAATTTGATACCATGGTCCCATATAAAATTTCATTCACCTGCTTCAAAATGATTATTGGGTTTAGTACTCACAGAAATGTAATCAGAAATAATTCTAAAAATAAGTTTTTCGATCTTAGGAAAACTGAGACCGGGATATTCATCAAATCCATTCGTGAAAATCAAATGGAAACATTGCAACATTTTCAGTTTGTATCCTTCATTTACGAGAGTTATTTTTTTTAAAAAAATCTCATGTATACTGTAAAACTACTTTCATTGCAGATGGAATTTGATTAAGGAGAAAACAACCATTTAGTGAAAAATACTGAAAGGCTGATATTAGATTCATAATAGTCTCATAATCTCATGGTGGTAATAGTTAACTCATAATGAAAAAATCAAAAGTGTAAGATATTTCTCGAATATTTATTTCTTATTTAATAGACAAGCGAATTCTTCGATCAGCTTTTAATTCTTAGAAACAATTTAAATAATAAATTGATATTTGCTCTATTATTTTGAAACATTTGTGGATAATATAGATATTATTAATTATAATCACCGGAATATACTTTCTTTTATAGTACTTTAAATACTAATGAACAAAAATTTTAATAGTTTTTGTAACTTAAATATATAAAATTTAGTCATTACCTAACAGAGAAAAATATCATTCAGATTCTCTCAAATTATCCATGCGACATATTATTTTTTCAGTTTCCAAAATTTATCATAATTAAAATTTTTTATTACAAATATATTTTAATTCATATGAAGACAAAAATTAATGGTTATATTATGATTCAAGGAAATTCCAAAAAGCATTCAAGACGAAACTCGTAAAAGACAAAACGTATCCTGTTGTCAATGGATGTTTAAAAAATATATACAATTTTTTTTAATATTTAACTTTTTGGAGAAAATATACTTTATCATTTGTTAAATCCTTTGGAATAGCTTTTCTTAGAATGAAAAATATAAGGTTAGATATAATAATAATTCTTGTAAGGTTAGGTATTATAATATAATGAAAGAATTTAAACGAGAATTAATTTTTATAGTTGTCCAAATAATTGCCTCAAATAAGAAAATTTCCAATTTTTTCATGGAAAATACAAGCAAAAGGAAAATATGGATAGAATTTACAACATATTTACAACGAAGATTAAAAAATAAATATCTACCAATAATAAATTCGACAATGTACAAGACAGAACGTTTAATCTAGTGTTGCCAAATTTGGCACAAATATTTGGAGAATCCAAATGCGCACAATGGAGATTTTTTTTGAAAATAAAATTTAATTACTTAAAAATTAAAGAGAATGTAGTGTTTTTAAAATATAATTCCTGAAAATATTATTTACACATTTTTTAATATAATTAAAACAATTATCTCTTTGATGGTTAAGAAATCAATAACTGTGCTTTTTTTTAAGTTGATAATTTAAAAATATTTTTCCTTAGTTTTTAATAATAGTTATCATCATTACAATGAAATTCAAACTGTTTTCTCTTCTTCATAAAATAGCGAATCACATATTTTTCTTCTACTATTGAGAGTTTAACAAGAAATATACTGTTTATTATTTTTGCAAATCAAATCAAAAATATTAAAATGAAATTAATTGCAAAAATACAATACAAAAACAACGTCCAATCTTTACTTATAATAAAGCACAATGTGTGTGTGTGTGTGTTGGCGATGTACAGGCCAGACCGTTCGACCTACAGCTACCAGATTTGGTATATGTATACCTTGGGTGCCGGGAATGTGCACCTCGGAGCCCTTTTTTTGAATTTCTAATTAAAATTTTAATTAATTAAAAATAAACCAAATTTTAACGTTTTTTCGCTATAACTTCCGAAAATATTACAGCACAAAATTGATTTTTGCATCACGTTAAAGAGTAAAAAATTAGCTTTTCAATGATACTAATGTTTTGACCTACAAATTAAAACTCTATTTTTAATGAATTTTTAAACATTTAATTTAATCGGTTTTTTTCAACAATTTATTTCGCAAAAAAATAATAATAATAAAATTTTATCTTCTCGAGGATCTCAAAAAAAAATCAGCTTTTAATAAAATGTTGCCATCACATTTTCAGAAGTTCTGATATAAAAAAAATTTAACTACTACCAAAATTAAAACAGAAAAATACAATTTTCATCACGTGATTATATGAAATGAATTAAATAGGAAATGTGATATTTTTTAAACAATAAATGCAAGTGAAAATCGTTTGCAATATCAAATTTAATAATTCAATTAAAGAATTGAAATAAATAAAAATAAATTACAAAACTGCGACAGTTAAAACTGAAAAAGAATTTTTAGAAAAGCACCAAACGATAATCTTCTGAGAGTGAGATTAATTATTTAAAAGCAAGAAATCTTAAACGAACTTTTAAAATGACTTCATTTAAAAGAAACGAAGAACAAAAAGCAATGTGAAGAAGATATTTTGTGCAAATCAAAGAATTCACCTTCGTGATTGTAATTTTTCTCCGCATTTTAATGAATCATCTGAAATAAAAACTCATCTTCTTTCAAACAAGCATACGTAATAATTAGCAATGCAAAATTTGTAAAAGCATATAAAACTATTTTTACCCGCATATTTCAGAGATATCAAAACTTTCTACCAAAACAATATCGTGTTCTCTCACGAGAAAAAATAAATCAAATATAATTCCAAATTAAACATATAAAAATGTCATTTTCGGCACGTGTCTGTATAAAATGAAATAAATATGAAACATGATAATTTTGGAAAATAAATGGACGGAAACGTTTTCTATGATATTTTACTATACACATATTACTAATCCAATTAAACAATTTTATTTAAGGCAAATATGGCTTAACATTTACAAGGTATCTTCTGTAATCGGAGCCCAACATCTAATTTCTTAATTTTTTTGGGGAGAGATATAAATAATCTCTTAGCAATTGGTCCAAGTGAAATATATAATTATAGATTTAGGGAAAAAATGCCGATGAATTAAATTTTTACATACATCATCTGCTCTGTGAATCATATTTAACAAAATATTCTTGAGACAATAAGTCCTTAAATAGTAATAAATTCTTGAGACAAAAGTCCTTAATTAAATAAGTCCTTAAACAAAATCCAATCAACTAAATCAATCATCAAAGCTGATCGATCTATGAAAATTTCAATATAACTATTACGGTAAAAACTGGCGATTTTAGATCACTTTATCAAGATCTCAAAGAAGCCAATCAAGGTTACTCTAGGATAATTGGTCTAGATTATGATAATGATGATTGTTCTAAAGTTGCAATATTCAGAACTGAATAAATCAGCCAGATTTGAAGAAGACAGAAATGCTTATTTATTTATTTAGAAGTTGAAATATTAAGAATATTTTACAAATATGAATCTATAAGACCAAAGGAATTGAAATCATAATTTTTTGAAATATATTTATAAACCTAAAAAAAAATATTAGTGAGAGAATTTATATACATCTAAAAATAAAATTAAAAACTGAAGGTTTCATTGAATCTGTGAAATTTTTGCTGAATAATTCCTTGAGATCTTATAAATTATAAAAAATATATATAATGTTTCAATTTCTGTATTGAACATAAATATTCAATGTCGGACTATTCTGCTTTCAGTTCTTAGTTTTATTTAAAGACATGCTTAGATTGAGTAAAGAGGTCGTTGTATTAATTGAAGTTTCATCATTTTCAATTTAATTTAAAAGTG
The DNA here is from genome assembly GCA_026289955.1 of Argiope argentata. Taxonomy (NCBI): domain Eukaryota; kingdom Metazoa; phylum Arthropoda; class Arachnida; order Araneae; family Araneidae; genus Argiope; species Argiope argentata. The sequence goes on along the minus strand of JAOUZG010040955.1, from coordinate 2,090,372 downwards.
AATTTTACGTGCACTGATAGAAAATCAAAGAGAGACGCGGACTTCAAAGATAGGACTTTTTAAGGCCTACATAATAGTACAAGTAAGTTATATGCCTATCGAAATTTGAAGCTTAAAAATATTTTGCTGAAAAACTTTTTATGAGACCAAGTTATATAAAATTGATTGAACCCTTTAATCGGCATTAATACTGGCGAACCAACTGGTCGCCAAAGGCGGCTAGTAATAAAATAGAATATCCGCACAATTATGCTTGTAATGGTACCATCTTATCATGAATTTGATTTCTTTAGAAAGGATGTGCATGATAAATGAAACAGTTTTAAAGCTAATAAGATAACATTGATTTATATTTATCACAATTTAATGCTTAATTTTTTCAAGGAGTCAAGAACTTGAATCTTATGTCTCCAGAACACGAAGATTTAATTGAAATTAAATATTATCAATAATGTCGTGAACTGTCTGGTTAATAAAGGCAACTAATTATAAATAATCTTGCATATTAATAAAAATTTATGCCATATAATTAAAAATTTAGCCAATTAAAAAAATAAGTGGTGAAAAATTGCAAATAGGATGAGATTTCAGTATTAATATATAAATTACATTCTTTTACACTCACTCTCAAAGGAACAGAAATGATCCTATTCTGGCCAATATTCGGTTCAACTGAACTCAGGAGATAAGAGTGTATGCTGGTATCCCCGGCGCTTTCCAGGAATATATCGTTTGCAGATCGGAGATCAGACCTGTACACACACTGTGCTGCTGCCTCTCTCCAATGAGATGAAACTTGAGATGAGAATGGAGAGCTATATAAATCTCGAACTTATACTATGATCACTAAACGTTTGATCGGAGCATTGCTGTGGCGCCATCTATTATCAGTGAAAGACACGAAAGGATATTTTACATATTCGACTCTTTCAAATAAAAAAAACGAATAGTTTCTTAACAGCTCATTAGGATAAATTAATAAATAAATAGATATAAATGTATGCCATTATTTATCAAATATTATCATGCCTTTGTCTGAAATTAGAAAACTTAATAAACATACTAGTATCTTTGGTGGCTAGTTTGAAATATTTTTTTGAGACATTTTACTGTGGTAAATGATGATGGCATTTTAAAAAATCCCACCATGCTATTTGGTAGGGTTGAAAAACATGAATTTAACTGAATCAATTTTTATAGAAATTATTATGAACAGTGGCGTAACTAGAATAGACCGTCAAAGCAAATATCCTAGGTAAGTGGCTTTATCAGGAATTCCAAGATATTTAAAACCATGAGGAGGATTAATTATTTAAATTTAGAAAGAAATATTTTTTGATTCTTATACTCTAAAATTAAAATACTTTTTCTCAGAAACGAAAAGAATATTTTTAAAATCATTTTAATCATTATATTTCTATTTATTTAAATAAAAATACGATGAAATATTTTGTATACAATATTAAATAAAAAAATCTGTTTCGTAGTTATGTTTAGACAGCGAATTTTAACCTCAACACCAACCGATTAGCTTAGTTATATTAGTGTCCCGTTGTAAAGCAACTTATAGGGTGGAATTTTGCAATCGTAATTTTGAACTGCGGTCAGATGACGTTCAACACAAGCAACAGCACGATTGAAAGTTTTGATGGATGAATTTGAATTTTATCATAACATTAAATACATTATTACTGATTGTTAAGGAATTAAATTTTAAAAAGAATGTATTAAAAATAAAACAAAAAAGTCCAAAAATGAAATTGATTAAATTATCGTTAAAATGATTTTTTTAGGGTTTTAAGATAATATAAAATCTATTTTTGAGACCCAATAAGATCATCAGTTTCCTTAATTAAAGATATAAAGTTTACTCATTTGACAAAAGTTAATCTTGTTTTCAAGCTCGATCAAACATTTTATTTATCTATTTCTTGACTCTCTTAGATCTTGTTTCCTTTGAAAGAGTTTTGGTTGGAACGGGAAGTCCTTTTTGGAGCATATCTAATACCTTGCAACTCCATTAATCAATGAAACTTAACTTAAGGTGGTTTTGCATTTGAGTTTCTCTTAGACGCGGAAAAAAAACAATTATATACTATTATTTTGAAATTGTTGGACTGCTGATAATGTTTAACTTTAATTAAATTTTTTGATGCGTAATTTGTTTCTGGTTCCTTTTAGAATATATTTTAATGCATTAAATTGGAATAGATGTAAAAAAAAACCATGTTTCTTTAATAGCCTTACGCCTATTTTGTACCTTGGGTACAAGATTCTTTAAAATAAAGTCTACTGGAATCATATTATTATAATAATATAACTATACAGGCTTTATTACCTTTCGTGTTATTCTCGCTTAATTTTCTCATTCCTCAAACAAACTGAGCCGGAAATAAACAGCTTCTTACTTCCTTAGATTTCAACAATAGAAAATAGTCATGAGATTAAATAGTCAATGAATCTACGAAAAACGGTTTAAATTTCATAGTGAGATTGAAACTAATATTGAAAATTATGCAACAGTAATTAAAAAAATGTAAAAATTCCAGAAGAAATAGGACAATAACTATATTGATGTGAACGATAAAGTAATTCTTTGATTTTAAAAATCATTTTTCCCCTAATATTTTCTGAATTTATGCGGAAAATTACTAAAATCTAACTTGATGCTTAGGTAGATTCGAAACAAAGCACTCCCCCCACACACTAAAAGAATCCGCTATAACTTGCGTTCATGCGTTAAAACTTTTTAACTTTTATATGATAATGATGTCGTGTCCGCTTTTTACCAAGGAAAGAGGGGTGCAGTAGCTTCTGAGGGTATGGACCCCTGAGCACCCGAGGGCAGAAGTCTGAATTCTAGCTCATATGAGGATGAAAAACACACCCACACGCTTGCACAGCCCCTTTTTACAGGGGGGGGGGCACATTCACGCACCTCGCAGATAGAAAACAGAAGAACAACCATACTGAAACCGGTACTCCCAGAACACGAGAAAGAAGCGCTACCTCTGTGCCAGAAAGCCGGCAAATTTTATATAAATTGCCCTTTTGACTTAATTCTAGATTTAAGTATAAAATACTCACAACTCTATGATGTATGAGTCAAAAACATCATTCTTTGTAAAAAAATTAATTTATTTTCTTTTTTAAAGTCGTTTATTTGTTAATATTTCCTTTAAAAAGAGGATAAAAAAGTACAGTACTAGGCTTATATAGTTTAAAATTTTATTAAATCTTGAAATTTTTTTTTCTTACTGAACATTTATTCCCAGAAAATAATTAATTGTCAAATTTTACAGCTCTAGATACAAAAATCTGCTTGTTGGATTTTTTTGAAGAATATTTTTTCATCATGCAATTTACGAAAAACATGCTTGTCTAAAAAACACTATAGTGTTAACAAAGAATGAAAAATTTACGGAAAGAATTTTTACAACTGACTTTCTCAATATTTTCTGGAACAAACAATCTCAAGCTTCGTTTAAAACATGCTGTCATCCATTCATTCAGTATGCTACTTCTGACATCTCATTTTACATCTTTGTGTTTCTTTTGACACTTCGCTTTCTTTTCATTTGTCCCCGCACACCCTAGAAAGGAAACAACAGAATTCCTTACGGACACAAGTTTGGAGTTATAAGGATCTCGTATACATCACAATCCTGAATATTTCAAGATTTGTGTATTTTTAGTGAGGTTTTGTGCTTTTTTGATTTTGGAAGAATTTTTTTGAAAGATTTGAATTCATAGGGGATTTTTATTTCAAAACACATATCTGAAATACGTTGCAAGAAAGTCTATGTTTATAAACACTAAATATTTCTAATTTAATAAAAAATTAACTACAGTTTTGTTGAAAATAAATTTTTAACGGAGCATTTGATGAAATTCTCAATTAAAAATTAACAAATTTTTAAGATTTTCCTCTCTAATTTCGAAACATATTGTAAGAAAAAAACATACTCTGTAAATAATTTTTAAATTTTAAAAACTGATCCGATCATTTTATTTCAATGCAACTTTTCTAATTTTAATAATTTTTTAAAAATATTTTATATTTATGTATGATTATATATTTTTAGATAAAATTAGCTTCTACTAATTTCAGAATGTTTCACAATAATATTTTCTTCATTTCATAATTTATATACACGATTATTACAAAGATATTAAACCTTCTTTTGCATGTATACTTGTTATTGTAGCTGTATTACTAAAAGTGAAGAGGCTATTTAAAATTGAAATAAAGATAAAAAGATAAAAATGAAATCTGCTTTCAGTGTATCATGTCAGAACCTCATTTCTTGATCCTCCAAGCTCCACGTGCTCGTGCAAGCTATATATATATATATAATTTTAATTGTTCTAGTATTGCAAAGGATCCAAAAACTTTGTCTCGTACTTATTGTTTAAAAGAAATATCCCCTTTCCTATTTATTTTATTTCATATAATCACGTGCTCAAAATGGCATTTCTAAAAGTTTTATTTGCTGTAGTCATTGGTTTCTTTTTTTAAATCAGAGTTTTTGTAAATTAAATGGCAATGCGTTATCAAAAGCTGATTTTTTGAGATGCTCGTGAGATAATAAAATTTCAATTTTTCGCCTACGAATGTTTGTTGCCGCCAAAAGCCTCATCCCAAAAACAAAATCATGATCTGATATATGATAGTAAAACATTTAAGCTTAAAATACTTTTTCCTATTTTATGTTAAGAATTAGAAATTATAATCTTTAAATTTATTTCTAAGTATCGGTGTCAGTAAAAAAGTTGCTTTTCAACGTGTCACAGATTTACAAGAATTGAAATGTTTTTTACAGAGTGGGATTAACTCTTCAACAATTAGCTTAACTCTTCTTTAATAATTACTGTACTTCCTTTATACCTCGTATACGAGAAATGAGAAACGAATTTTTTGAAAACCATTTGCAATAAACTTATAAAACAGGCATTTATGAACTTTTCAAAACAAGTTAATGAAAAGAATCTGAAAAATCTGAAAGGTATGCATGAGAAAGCGTTTATCATTCTCTATAAAATATAGAAGAAAATCTTTTTTCCTCAGAAAATGAAATTATAAAATGTTTTAGCTGCTATAAAAAAATTCTGCATGAAATATTTATGAAAATGCAGCGAAAACAATTTCACTTTGTGGTATATATTTTGAAATTTACAGCCTATCTTCAAATTTATCCGTGATACTGGGGAAATGAAGTCGGCTCTATAAATATGAAATGGCATCCTTATTATGATCCATGTTACTAACAATTGGTTGACTTCTTTAATAAACAAATGCATTTAGTACGTCAGACTCAGTTGTTAATCTTGCTTAGTTGTTAATCATGATTAATGAAATGAAGTCCACATGGATACGTTCAAAAAATACAAATATAGAGAAAAAATTATTAATGAAAAAGTAATGCTTTAAAACAGATCTTATCCATTCAAGTGATTTGATCATATTTCATATTTTTTTAAAATCTCACCTCATAGTATTTAAAAAACTAATTAAGAATAAAAAGATGTAAAAAAATCGTTTTCCCCTGTCTTTACACCTAGAATATTTTTATGTCAGAATATGATGTTGTTTTTGGGATGAGGTTTTTGGCGTCAACAAAAATCCGTAAGCTGAAAATAAATATTTTTATCCTTTGGCGAAAAATAAAACTTTCTATCCGCAGACGAAAAAGAAAAATCTTTATCCGTTGGCGGAAAAAAATTATTATTTGTTCGGACATCTCAAAAAAAATCTGTTCTTAATAACCTGTTGCCATTGCATTTAAAAATAAATGAATGACTACACAAATAAAACCTAGAAACATGTCATTTTCAGCACGTGATTACATGAAATAAAATAAATAGGAAATGTGATATTTTTTAAACCATAAATGCGAAACAAAGTTTTCTCGGATCGTTTGCAATACTAAAGTAACTCATTAAATGAAACGATTAAAATGAATATAAATATAATTTAACTTGCACGAGCACGTGGTGCTTGGCCTTTCAAGAAATCATGTTCTGACATGATACATTGAAATATACCCAATTTCATTTTAATCTTTTATTTTATTACAAATTTTACTTAAGATTTCTATTTAAATAGCCAGTCTAAAATAGAAATAGAAATTTTAAAATAAATCAATGTACTTCTATTTGGAAACGCAATTATACAGGTGCACTTTCATCGCTATGTTTTCAAAATCATCCGCTTTTCAACGTGGATTTCATATGGCAACAACTTTAGAAAGAAAAAAAAAACAGCTCGAGTGACCACCCCAAAACTCTCTTGAATATTGCCTCATAAATTTATCAGACCAATGAACGTCTTAATGGAACTAGGGTGCTATAATTATGAAATATTTCTTGGCATGTATTTAACATTTTCATTGAAATATCGAAGAAATTTGGCGAGTAATTCGGCGATTAATTCCTGACATTACGTTAATAGTATCCAAAAATGGAATTTCTGTTTTAGACATGCTTCTCTCAATCGATTAAAACAAAAATTTCACAAAGAATTACAAAAGTAGTCAGAAAATGCCATACTAAATTTTATAGTTTTAAGTTATATAGTTTCAGCTATATAGTTCTAAGTGTTTTTGAATTATCGCGTTTAGATTTTTCAGAAAGTACTGATTTAACTCAAATTTTGACAGCGTCTACGGTACTGATTTTTACTCTTCGTTTTGTAATTATTGTGTTAAATTCTATTCGGACGGATGGACTTGCTCTAAACAAACTGATCTCAAAATTTGGCAGAAATATGCAAATTGAATGCAAAAACCCATACCAAATTTAAACCGTATGCCTCAAAGCTCATTTGAGGGTTTTTTTTTCACAGGCAGACAGATGGACATTGTTTAAACATCTCTACGAACTCAAAGAGCTCTCTAAATTGCAGAAATTCCTCAAAATCTTAAGTTCGTATTTTTGAACAATTACTAATTTTATCTATACTGGGTAAAACGAGAAAATGAGAAATAAAATAGACGAATTTGTATTCAGTATTTTTATTTTGATTTCATTCATTTGCCTTTATTTTAAAATTTTACTTTTAACTATTTGGAAGCGATAACTTGCAAAAAAAGGCAAAATCTATTAAGACATCGGTTTTTAAAATTCAGAAAAATAATTTTTCAATGATATTACTTTTATTTCAGTGTAATTTTTCTCTAAGTGGTTTATTTCTAAGAACATTTTTTTAGTATATTTTCGAATCGAACTTCTGAAAGTTTTGCTTACTAAATTTATACTCAATTTCGATCCAACTGTATTGAATATACACTCATGTTCATAAATTAAGGATAATTTAGAGTCATTCTGAAATAGAACTCTTAAATACATATATCACCTGAAAAATGATTTTACACATCAAAAATCATATGAAAATTGTAGGAAACAACACACACAAATCCGCTTCATGCCCCTGCAACTATAACCACCTGGTTATTTAAACAGTGTAATGAGCCTGATGTGGAAGATATAACGAAATACAATTCTGTTCTACACACTCTGTTCGACGTCTGACATTTATTGGTTAAAATTTGGTATTGAGATTTTAATATTGAATAAAAGAAAGCCGAAGACAGTGAGCTGTTTGAAATTTAAATGGGAATTGCCTTTGTCTAATTAAGCTAACTGTTGGAGAAGACTTATGCTAGTTCACATAAACAGACTTATAGTTTGTTTGGAATAACAAATTTCTGAAAAATATTGTAAAGATACAAAAGAAAAATTAGGGATGAGGACAGAAACAATAATTAAAAAAGAAAAACACGAAAAATACAAATAAATGCTATGTGAAAACACAAAAATAACAGAAGATAAAGATAAGGATTTGTAGAGCTACTCTTATGAATAGTGTTCTTAAAATCCAAACAAATTTCAGCTTTCTTCAATGTGACGAATCATTCTTTGAATTTTTGACCTGGACCCTTGGGAAGAGGCAACGCTAAGGAACCAAGCACGTTCTAGATCAGGTGTTGGCTTGGCCATATGGAAGGAGGACGTCAGCATACATTCTGTTGCGAAGTGGATCGACTTAGCATCAAGATTTCCGCAAGGATAGGATGTATTAGGGGTCAGGTTAAATTCGGTGAGGGGAATGGTCCAGGAACTCCAGATGACACCTATAGTACGTCACAATGACTAGAGTGTAATGGAATGATGTGTAAGGAATACAGGCAAAGAAGTAAAATTGTTTTCAAGCGCTTCATAAGCGTCTAAGTGCATTAATCGAATAGTTATGACACAAACGACGTATTTGGATGGATGAATTTTTACGTGGTAGAACTATTGGCCGTCTGGAATGTGGGCTTACTCAAATGGAAGTTTCAGAGGAACTTGGATGATCTCAGAGAGTCATCTCCATGCTTTGGCAGCGATTCCAAGATGAGAGTAATGTAAGCAGGCAATACAACACAGATCACCCACGAGTTATAACGTCATTATTTGGCAGTTACTGTGACAAGAAACGGGTTGAGTACAGCATCAGACCTGTCTCGTCATACTATTCAGCCACTGCTACGACTTTCAAGGGAGACCGTGTACAGACGTTTGGGCAGTTTGATGCGTATGTTACCGTTAAAGTATGAAATCCGTTATTTTATAGAATACCTAGTTATTCCATGGAATAACTGATCGTGTCAGTTAAAGTAAAAAACTCTCTTGTATTTCATAGTTTAACTAGTTATTTCATAGAATAACGATCTGCAGCCCGTTAAAGTGTAAAATATCTAACATATCTCGCACGACAAATACATTTACATTCCACCCCTACTGCATTTATGGACTATTCCAGGCCTTTGGGAGAGAACCTGTAAATCTCATTCTGAAGCCTCTGTGGGGTTTACCGTTCGTATTCCAGAGCCTGAAGTTGACAGAGGAAAAGGTAATGCCAAATCTATTTTAGCTATCATCATAAAAATAACCGAAGAAGGAATTTTCCAATTGGGCACAAGAAACGGTCGCATAAAGCAATCATATTCCCGATCCCAGTTCAGTGTCTGCGAACAAAAATTAATTAAAATCGAAAAAGTACCGGATGTAAAAATATCGCTCCGGTCGGTTGCCACAGCTCAAAGTTTAGGTACTGGTAAGAAATTAAAAAAAAATGTTCGTGTAAAACCCAGTGTGTCAATTTTTTTTTTTTTTGAAATAATGTTCTTTTTAATTCCAAGTGTCATTTTAGTAATCCTTGTTGTAACAAATGATTTTATGGTACGTTTCCATAAATACCATTTATACGCAGCATAAATTGGATAAAATGCTTCTTTTTCATTTTAATTGTCTATCATAAGTTTATTTATAGAATACCTAGTTATTTTATTTTATATAAATTGTTTATTTTACACTTTAACTATCTCTCATTAGTTAATTTATAAAATACCTAGTTATTTCATAGAATAACTAGTTAAAGTATCAAATTAATAACATATTACACACTTTAACGGACACGATCAGTTATTTCATGGAATAACTATGTATTCCATAAAATAACTGCATTATATACTTTAACGGTAACATACAGGGGTTTGACAAAAATATGGGAACACCTAAAAAAACATAATATCATGCCTAATACCGTGTAGGACAACCATTAGCATTTAAAACTGCTTGAATTCTGTTAGGTATCGATAAATACAGGTACTATATGGTTTTCAAGGGAATCTTATACCATTCTTCCTGCAAAACAGGGGCCAGTTCAGTTAGAGATGATGGAGGGGGTTAGCGATCCCGCACCTTTCTCTCTAAAGTAGACCACAAAGGCTCAATAATATTGATATCTTGTGACTGTGGTGGCCAGGGGAGATATGAAAAATCCTTCTCATGCTCACAAAACCAGTCTTGGAAGATACGAGAGGTGTGAATAGGGGCTCTATCGTCTTGGTACACAGCATTACCATTGGGGAACAAATACTGTACCATAGGATGGACTTTATCGGCCAAAATGATCACATAATCTTTACCAGTAATGCAACCTTGCAAGGTTATCATGGGGCTCATGAAATACCACGATATGGCTGCCCAAATCATGTCAGAACCCCCGCCATGTTTTATTCTTGGCAGCAAGCAGTCTGAATCGTACGCTTGTGACGGCGTTCGCTAGACGTAAACTCGGCTAGAAGTTGGGAACAGCGTGAAACAAGATTCATCTGACCAAATGACCGTCTTTCATTGCTCCATCGTCCAGGTTTTATGGATTCGGCACCATCTTTTCCTGTTACAGGTATTTTCATTACTGATGAAGGGTTTTGGAATTGCGACTCGTCCTGCAATTCCCTACTTATGGAGTTCCCTTCTTATTGTTTTAACGCTGACAGGGTTTGTAAGACTGACATTAACTTCAGAAGTGATTTTTGCAGCTGTCGTCTTCTTAATTTTCGTCACAATAATTTCCAATTCCCGTCTGTCACGATCACTTGACACACATTTTCGTCCACGTTGTGACTTAGCAGAGGATGTTTTTCCGCTGTTTCTGTATGCAGTATAAATCCTCGATACCATGCTTCTTGAGACAAAAATACTTCGGCTACCTTGGTTACGGAAGCACCTACCATTCGAGCTCCAACAATTTGTCCACGTTCGAATTCACTTAGCTCAGACATAATGCACTAGCAACTATACAGAACACTAGTCTGACAACAACTGACACTTACAACGTATTAAGGACATTGTACAGATGGCATTAATGAGGAAATACAGCAGCGCAACCTACAGGCTCATCTAGAATCAACTATTACTTTTAAGCAAGCATTTCACAAGGTGTTCCCATATTTTTGTCCAACCCCTGTATATACTCGTAGACCTGTCAGATGTGTTCCACTTACTGCGACTCAATGTCCCCTGCGGTTAGCCAGGTGTAGAGAGAATGCATGTGGGGACCTCGACCGTGGTTTTGTGTGATATTTGCCGATGAGTCCAGGTTTAGTTTGAAAATCCACTTTTTTGCTCTTTACCTTTTGTTTAATAAACAGGCTTTACAAATAAGTCACATCTGTTTTACTTCCGAATCTTACTTTTCCTCAACTTGCATTATCCTTAATTTATGGACATAGCTATTTTTTTTATGCATGTACGTCATTATTTGAACTCACGAAAAAAATTTTTAAGAATAAAATAAGGGTAGTTAAACCAATCCTAAAACATTATCATGATCAGATGCTTAAAAGTAAAAATTTGATTCGCTTTTATTTATGTCTGTTTGTTTTATTCGGAGGGGGGGGGGTACAGAATTTTCGTTACATCCTATCGTAGTTTACTAATAGTTGATTTTAGAAAAGAAAAAATTCTAAAGACCTTAAAATACTTCTAAATTATATGAATATTAATTTTTTTAGTAATAAGTTATTTCTGAATGTCTTAAACAATATGATTTTGATTTCTGGTTGTACATAAAAAGTGTATGAGAGGCAGCGAATGACTTACGATTTTTTTTGTTCAATAAAATGAACTTAAATTCAAATGGTTGATTAAACTTATAATATATTTCTCTTACAGATATAAATAAATCTTGAAAGTACAGATAATTGTAGTACATTTTTCTAATTTAGATGACCTCAAATGAAAAAAAAGCAATTCCACCATTCTCCATTGCAAGCAGTCCATTAAAGGAGAACTAATCACTCCAATTCATTATACGAGATGAATGCCATTAGTCAGAAAATTTGACGCAATCGAATAGAATTTTAATGAAGACAGAGCACATTCTATTACACAAATCCCAGGAATATCTTTCCCATTAATCCATTCCGATGAGAGAAAGCACGAAGATTGGACCTTTTTTTTGTCTTTTGTTGTTGGAATTTGGCGTTACAAACTGTCTAATGCAGCTTTAGTTCTTTCGTAATTTTGCTTTAAATCTGTGATCCCTTTGGGCAAATTGCTTCATAATTTTTCAAAAATACTTCAGTCAATTAAAATTACTTTCTAAAGTTTGCTATTAATGTCTTTGATAAAATTCGCCATAAAATCGTTTGCAAGAAAGGATATTCTCAACAATTAAAATTTATTATTGTTGTTTTTTATGAAAAATGATGGATTTTTTTAACAATTTTTTAAACAATGAATTTTTTTAAACGTTAGAGAACATAACAAAAAGATGCAGAGGATGATGGAATACTTTATTTTTATCTGATGCAAGCCAAGCAGGTATTGTTGAATTCCGTATGGTATCTTTAATTTTTCAGAAGGGAAATGGAAATGATGGTACCTTATATTTTAAAACAAAAAGCAGATTAAATGTTTATTTTGCTTATATCTGACATCACAGCAAAGTCTCATGAATTGTTTACATTTAGTATTATGTGAAAAATCCTTTGATAAAGTTAGGGGCATTTAAACTGCTTGAAAAACATGTAATATTGATCTCGGAATTAATAGTTATCTCTTTATAAGGAAAACGGAGAAACAGTTCAGCCATTAAATAAACTAAGCACAAAAAAGACATTGAGGCGTTATCAATATTCCTTTTTGCCATCAATTCAGAAGTTGTTTTACTTTTTGTCCATTCGACAGCTGCATTTCGTTTTCTCGTAACCCATTCATTGGCACTAATATCAAAGCAAGGAGACGTGAGTCTTCTCAGAGAGACTATATAAAGCAGATAAAAAATGGCTCGTCATATGGACAGCTTGGAGTGATATCGGTTGATAAGTCCATTTCTGTGTATTCTTTTCCACCAAAAGGATGTTACAGTGTTTTCTCTAGAGCAAAAATCTTTATTTTCCTCTGTTTTTATCTCCACTATTAATGCTTGAATAAGGTTTTATTTTAAAGAAAACAACGAAATGCTTTTCAATTTAACATTTATTAATTTATTAGAGTTTATTTTCGTAATTATTTTTTCCACCATATTAAAAATTTTAATAAATTCATACTGATATAAAATATGAAGAATGTGATCTTATCAAAATAAAGAAAATTTTATTTCAGATTATATGTGCACAATAAACTTAGACCATCCTGATCGGTTCGCCAGATTTTTAAATAGGTGTTGAAATTAGTAACCGAAATTGCTCTGATTTTTAAGGCTTTGTAAATTTTTATCTAACCCTTATTATTAAAACTGGAGTCTGGAGATGGGCAGAAAAGTTTGAACTTCAATATTTTGAATCTAGAGGTATAATGTTCTGAAAGCATCTGAATAAATTGTCATACTTTTGTAATTACATTCTTATTAGCCTTTATACTTCTAAAGATGTGTTGTTGTTGTTACTTATGGCACTTGCCATGGACAAGCCCCTAGCTGATACACCAGCAGTTTTAAGCCGAAAGGAACGCCACGTGTTTTTTTGAATTAACGCTAACTAGGGCCAAGAGCACGACTTAGCTACACATTCAATACACATTTGCTAGCACAGCTCCTTTTTACAGGGGGGGCACAGTCACACATCTCACAGATAGCACACAGAAGAACAACTATGCCCAAACTGGGACTCTCAGAACACGAGGAAGACGCGCTAACTCTGTGCCAGAAAGCCGGCCCACAAAGATTTGAGAGAATGAATAGTTTGGAAGCCATTGGGTGGAAAGTCATATCATTGACTCTTCGACCCCCCCCCCCACCCAAACGCACATGGATAAAGAACACTGATTGACTGGACTGCCACAACAGCAACACTAATGGGAACTGTGATTGAGTTCTAAGCACCATCACCGGCCACAGTACAACCCTTTCTGTTGGAAGTACTTCCCGTCATTGATGGGAGGAACCAGACCCCCCACCTATTTGTGTACCCTCCAGTATGGTGGGATCCAATCATCAATCCGGAATCTTCTCATCCTCTTTTCGAGGTCCCCTCCCTCACGGAAGGAGAAATGAGTGGACAAAACGCACCATTTGTATGGTCATCAAGGTCTCTCAATTCATTGCGTTGTTTTTTTCTTAGCCTTTGAAAGAAAGGGGAATACATATAAACTTACAAAATTCGGCTTGACTTCAAGCAACATCTCAGCACCAGATTCCTTCACAAAAGTGAAAGAATCTATCATGATTGCAGTTTTTGAAAATATATGGAGAACCTTTTCCAAAAATATGCAGTTGCATTAGCGACGCTCTTATCAGTATCTGCATTGAAAACACAATACTTTAAAACATTTCATTTTGCATTTGTCGTATTTACTTGTGATTCGTCTTTGAATTTCTATTACAATCTTTCTCGGTTACTAGAAAATAAAACAATTTTTGAAATATTTCAGATACATATTCTATGACATAAAGACCTTTCTTTAGTACTCTATGCTAATTTAATAAAATATTTACCGAAAATTTAGTAGAAATTTTGACAAGGGAAACGGAATGATTTCAATAGAATAAATCAATTAAAATATGACAAAAATTTCATTTTTTTATTGGTGAAAAGCAATTAAATGCCAATAAAACTTCAACACCAATTTCAAAAAATAAATAGAAACAAGTAATATAAATTTTTTAAAGACAATTCCTACTTAGGTCAACAAAGAAAATTTTTATTTTAGTTACTTTTTATTAAATAATTACGATTAATATAGATAATTTATCAAAGAATTATATCTGTCCAAAACAGAAGCAAGTCCGTATCCTTTGAAAATAAATCAGGCTCAGAACAGACTCAATTGTAGTTAAATTTTTACCAATTACGGCAACGCAAATGCGTGAATTTTCTACGCCGTTCGGGTAACGCAATAGAAATTAGAAATTTTTTATTTTTTAAAATTGTGTTTTATTTTAATTCGAAAGTACTTCATAATGAATAAGAAAAATTAATCAACTAACAATATTTCACTTTAAATGTATCAAACATTAAGAAAAAAAATCGTTTAAAATAATCGGCAGGAAACATGTTAAGCCTAACCTCATTGTTGGGGGGGGGGGAGAGAGAACAAACTGAATTCGTAACTTATTTGGCGGCGGGGAAATGAAGATTTTTGGGGAGATAGTTTTTTTATTAATTGATGAAAAATTAATGAGTTAATATTAAAAAAACTGTATTAACATCAAATGTCATCTAATACAAGTTTTAAAAAATTTACTTATATATAAAGAGAGTGTGAGCTAATAGTAGGAAATGAATAAACCAAGAAAAGACAGTATTGAGAATATAAAATTATATAGTAATGCTTTCAAGAAACTCAGCAAATCAACTCCTTAACAACGAAATTTCTACAATCAACTAAGGTTTCCATTGACTGTAATTAGAAGTTTTCTAAATTCACCTTTTGTAAGTTCACTGAAACTTCCCGATATTCCAATGCAACCACAATCGACTTTCGTCCGCCTTTTAAACCGCAGCTGCCATGACGACAGACGGCTCTTTAAATACGGCCTTTCATGGAAAATCTCCCAACATTTGCATATCTTTAGATATCAGCTCAGAAAGAAGATATCGCGTGAAAAGTTTTGCAGCGTCTGGAAGATTTCTTACTATTCTTCGGCTGGAGACGGTTTTCGACGATTCCTTTTCACTTCTACAACACAGAAGAGGGTATAAATTTGCATCCTCTGTTATTATAAGTTATTTGGCAACTTTAAGAGGAACTCTCTTATTGTGATTTGTCTGTTTCCTTCTCCACTTTCACCCCCTTTTCCTTTCGCATGGAATCCAGACGGATGTAAAGTGAAGAGAAGAGGGGTTGAGGAAAGGAATCGTTAAGGTAACATTTAATTTGAGTTCACTCCGACAGATTGTGCGAATTAAGCAACAAAGTGGTTTTGAACGAAATATTTAAGCCTTTCAAGTGAAAAATCGACCATACTGATCATAATGCGAATAAGCGCTACATGGCTTAAGTTATTTTAATGATTGGAAATTAAAATTAAATACGTGCAATGTGCTGGGTTAGCGATGCGTTTTATTGCATTGGATTTTAAAAGATAAAAGAAAAAAAAAATGAATTGCTTGGGAAAAAGTGTGAAATTTTCCCAATCCTCAAATTTTTATTGCTTAATTCCAAAAGTTCTTCAACATTTTTAAAAACGATTATTGAATCTAAGAAATGAATAACTGATATTGAATATTATTTTATTAAATCTGAGGAGTGAAAATATTGCTACAAGCAGGCGAACGCCGCGGAAACTCCCCGAAGGAGAAGGTGGTAGCGACGGCTGTGAAAAAGCTTGGCGCCAGCCGAGTTGATTTGGCGAAAAGAATAGTCTGGTTGCGTTGGATTTTTCATGAAGCTCCGCGTGTTTCTACACGCTCGCTCGTTCGGCTATAAAAGGGACGAGTTGCTATAGTTTCGGCAGTCTCGGAAGAGAAGCGTTTCGCTGGGCTAGCGCATTACTAGTGAGCTGTGTTTATGTTTGTTGTTAACGTTCTATTACTGAGCTCGCTGTGACTTACTGTTTACTGTGCTATACGATATCGTTTTGCAATTGCTTGCATTTACGCTGTAAGTGACTGCTGACAGTTGGATTGTGTTTATCTGAAGTTTTTTTCATCGTCATCTTCCTGTAAATAGCTGTAAATTAATTTGTTTGTGCTGTCCTCAAGTAAATTCCATTCAATCCGAAACCGCTACGCTAAAAACGTAACAATATGTTATGAAATTCAGAAAATAGGTCTGCAGGAGCATTTTATTTTCGATTGTTTAACAATTATTATGCACTTTTTTTATTCTTCTTCTATCTTCCTCTGAACGTATAGCGAAGTTGAGGTAGTATAGAAAGGAAACAGATAAATCCCAGAAGTGAAGCCCTGTCCACTTTTTTCTAATTTACACATGTAGTGAAACAGGGTGGCGCGTTTTGCTCAGTATAATATATTGAAGAAAACTTTATGTGTATTTTCGAAACCTTCCTTTCCATCCATTAAATTCAAAATGTTGGGCAGTGTAAAATTTTATTCCTCAAGTGCATATACCAAATATTATTTATCTAATTTTTTGCGTTTACGAGTTATCGAGCTTGCATACCCGCAAAAATACTGGCCAAATATTTTGAAGGCGGTTGGTTGGTGTGTAAGGTTTATTAGCACAAGAGCCCTATTTGGCTATTCTGCGCCAAGCATACGGTAAAATAAGGACATATATTTAAAAGAGCAAGATTTTAGAAGCAAGAGTAAGTAGTTAAAAACATAAAACGTGTAGATAAAAATGTTAGAATGTGAGACAATGATCAGTGTAAAGGCAAAAAACATGTAAAAAATGCATTTAACAAACAGAAAAAAGGCACTAAGTTGTTAAATATAGTTGATGAAACCAATAGCTCTTAAAAATGTAAAAATATATGGGTGGTAGTTTCCCCTCACCAGTCCTTCATAGTTGGAGACGATGATTGGAAAAAGAGTTCGTGATGCCGTTGAAAATCTGGGCATTCAATAAGAATGTGTTTGACAGTAAAATAAGTACAGCATCCGGGACACATGAGTTTCCTCTCTCCACAAATGAGATATTTCGGACCACATATTTTGAAAGATGTGGTCAAAGATGGAAAACCCGTATATATATAAGCAATTTCATGTCTATGTTTAGAGAAACAACAAAGAAATTTTTTTTGATTAAAGGTCTTATCGTCACTGAGGGAATCAACTAACCTTAAGAGAGCTTCATGTATGAGAAATCATAACGGAAGTCACTTTGAGTGCCGTTGTATCAATATCAGTTTCAACATATTTTCTGTTTGAATGAACTTTCATTATGGTTATCTTAATTATACACGATTCTGGTCAAGATACCATTTAAGGACTGAAAAACAAAGTTATATATGCAGTATAATCCATTTTAACTTTCAATTGAAAGCATGTTGCAGAGTCGTAGCCGTAATCATCTTGAAAATAACACTTATTGTCTTTTTAATTTTGTTTTATTCCAGCAGCGCGGCGCAATAATTTCAAGACATAAAAAAGAGACGAAACATTTCTCTCTGACGTTATATACTATAATATTCGATTAAATCACCCACTTGTAGATATCTGAAAGGCATTTCTATACTTTTGACCTTATGTTACGTTATGTTAAACTTTACTCAAGGGGAACTCAAGATATTTTTAAAAAAAGAATTTATTTATATTAGTGATCCACCCACTGGGCAAGTGGACTCAATAGCTTATTATCTTTATAATACTTAATTTTATTTATTAAATAGGAAAAGTGGAATGGATCAGGAAATAACATTTTAAAGAGGCAGTTACTATGAGCTAAATTAAGGCAAAACTTTGGGAATTACATTTAAAATTTATATATATATATATATATATAAACTCCTAAACCGATTTTTATAAAATTTACACACCACATGCAGTTTGATCCAACTTAAAAGATAGGATAGTTTATTTTTCGAAATATCAATTAGTTCGGGAGAAACTAATTAAAACCCCTTAATTTCTGTGAAATTAAAACCTGTAGTGTTTTTTTCCGAGTGAAACTCGACTTTTCGGAACAGCGATCGCTAATGGTCCCATTTCGTCCGGCAAAACCGCGTTTTTTAAATTGCCATCGTTACGCGTCCTTTCAACTTATACTCAATATCAAAGTGGAATCGGATGGACTTTCTATCGTAGACCACGGAGGTATAATTTATTTTTCGAAATGTCGACGAGAAAATTAAATATCGATTAAAAAAAGTCAGTTTTGACGTGTCTATTTCTCAAACGGCCCTATAAAATAGACGCTTAGCTGGAAAAATACAGAAAATATGTTTCTAGAAAGACAATACGATGTAGTATGCTGCAATACAATAAAAAAAAATCGAATTTCTGAAACTGAATTTTTGGCGAATTGTTTAACGAAGAGGGGCAATTTCGCTTTAATATTTAATTACGCCGAAACTTTTCAATATAACAACCAAATTTTTTTTACACAACATTTAATAAATTTTTCAAAATCGTGTGAAAGATTGTAAAAATCTGACAAAAAAATTGGGCATTAAAATGTTTTTTGTCTTTTATTGGGTTTTCCTCTTCAACATTACAAATCTAATCCATTGATAAATAGAAATGAGATTAAACTATTTTATATATAATTTGGTATTTCTTTGGCACACCCTGATCAATTTTGAAAACAATCCACTAAAAATTACGCGTCTTATGAATTCATTCCAGGTTTTCAACCTCACATACTTCACCTGAAAGTTGGGACACCAGTAATGCTACTATATCTCATCACACACACACACACACACACACACACACACACACACACACACACACCATGGAGTACGAATAGAGTAATGGAGAATGCATACGAACATAGTACTTGGAGTAATGGAGAC
>JAOUZG010040955.1:2013997-2068853 GCA_026289955.1 Argiope argentata | reverse complement strand
TATAATCATTTTTTAAGCTTTTCTTTTCAATTTTTCTAGCTGGTAAACAAAGTTTTGGTGGTCGACCGATTTTGAGATAAAGTAACAGATATGATGTCATAGTACTTCGTTAACCTTTTAAAAACGCATCTACTGTCAAAGAAGCATACTAATGATAAAGCAATACTGATAAAAACAAGCCAATCTTTTAAAAACATATCTGATTTCAAAGAAGAATACATAATAATAATGCATTACTGGTAAAAGCAGGTAAAAATATTTTTTGTGCCTAAATTTCGGAGACATCAATACCTACTAAACAAAACAACATCATATTCTCACATGATTAAAAAAAACCGAAAATAATTAAATGGATAAAATTTGTTTCCATCTGAATTATAGACAAATATCTAATTAGGAATCAAAATGGTAAAGGTATTCTCTTACATGTGACAATAATTATTCAAAAATGCTATGATTCAGACAAATGAAATTTGGTTTATGGTCTTGTAACTCAAATTGCAGAAATGCTTGAAATTTTTGTTTCCTCCTGTCGTAAACAAATCAAAATATCCGTTTCATTCCTTATACAATTAACCTAAAACGCAAATTATGTGAGCCCAAGCATAAGACTCGGGTGACAGAGGGACAGACCCCCCCCCTCTTTCTTCCTTAGTTGTGGCCTTATCGGGAACGTTAAAATTCTAAGTACTCGAGGACCGACATAATTTTGTACCTGTACATTTTATGTAGAAGTGGGACATCTTTATTACAGAGCATAATACAAAATCTAGAGGAGGCATTCTTTCGAAAGAACAAAAATAGCATTATTAAAAAAAATTAAATTTTTGAAAAAAAATTTAATTTTTGTTGAGGAAGTAGTTTCGATCAGTTTGTAATATGAAAGTATTGTTGAATAATTCTTTTACTATTACGTCATCCTTAAATGTCAGTTTTTAATGATGTCAGTTCAACATCATTATTAAATGTTTCAGTGAAGGATAATATCAGTTTCGTTTATGACAAAACTGTATTTTTTAGATGGTTCTTTTTCATTGACTCCTATTGCAGCTCTTTAAAGATTTTCGAATATAGATGTATTAGAAGAAAATAAATAATATAAAAAAGATTAAAATGAAATCTGCTAAGCACATTTCAAGGTATCATGTCAGAACATCATTTCTTGAACGGCCAAGCACCACGTGCTCGTGCAAGTTGATTTATATTTTAACTCGTTTTAATTGTTTCATCGAATGAGTCACTCTAGTATTGCAAACGATCCAAAAAATTTTGTCTCGCATTTATTGTGTAGAAAAAAATATCACATTTCCTATTCATTTCATTTCATATAATCACGTGCTCAAATTGACATTTTTCTAGGTTCTATTGCTGTAGTCATTAACTTATTTTTTAATCACATCTTTTGTAAATGCAATACCAACGCGTTATTAAAAACTGATTTTTTTGAGATGCTCGTGCAGATAATAAAATTTCAATTTTTCACCTACGGATTTTTGTTGAAGCCACAAATCCCATTCCCAAAACAACATCATGTTCTGACATGATAATAAAAATTCGTAAATTCTAAAAATCATTCTTCTATTTCTTAAGTTTTATTTAAGTTCCGGATTAAAAGTTTTGATGTTTGTAGGAGCAATTTTAAACTTTATTAGTCATTAATTTTTTCAAAACCCCTGAAAAATTTAGTTAATTTAAAGAATAGCAGATAAATTCCGTATTCCTTTTTTGCCTTTCATTTAATTTATTACAGGTTTTATATTAGTTGCAAGATTATAAGCAAACTGGCGGCAATTCTCGGTAAATCCTTTGAAAACATCGATTTCAACATTGAATACTTTGTACAATTGCATTTATATATTGAAACGAGATTATTCCCTATTTTTATTTCATCTTAATTAAGTATAATTAAATTGCATAAATGTTATAGTTTTAGCATTTAATATTTAATTCCATTTAGACGATTTTTTAAATTTGTTTAATATGATTCTAAATAACTAAAATTATTGTTACCAGCTTGTATCTACACAGAAATCTTTCAGCTATTTAATTTCTTACTTTATAGATCTTAAAATAGTGTGGTGAAGGCGTTGTAAGCCAGATATCATCCTCCGGACACAATTACTTTTGTCTAGTGGCTATGTACTGTAAGGTTTTCTATTAAAATAACATTACATGAAAATTATCTGTTAAATTTAGTAGTTGGGTAGATTTTATTTTTTCAATTGGAAAGGTTTGATTTGAAAACTTCATTCCTTTTGTTTCTTCTACCAAACTGATAGAATGATTGCTAATTCTGATAACTGGGATTCGAATTGGAGTCCTATCGTACCATCACGCACAAAAGTTTTTATTGCAGCAATCGAATAGATTCAGACATGCTCAACAGTTAGAGATCGGCAAAGGCGGGAGCTTATTATCATGTCAAAAAATGATAGTGTTTTGGGAATTAGGTTTTCTGGCGTCAATAAAAAACCTTAGGCGAAAAAAAAAATTACCTCCCGAAAAATCAGCTTTTAATAACGCGTTGCCATCCCATTAAAAAAGCTCTGATTTAAAAAAAATAATAAGTTAATGACTACAGCAAATAAAATCTAGAAAAATGTCATTTTTAGCACGTGATTATATGAAATGAAATAAATAGCAAATGTGATTTTTTTTCAAAAAAAATTGTTAAACAATAAATTGGAGACAAAGTTTTTTTTGGATCGTTTGCAGTTCTAAAGTTACTAATTCAGTGAAACAATTAAAATGAATAAACTTATAATTTAACTTGCACAAGCACGTGGTGCCTGGCCCTTCAAAAACATATTCTGATACGATACACTGAAATATGCACGGCAGATTTCATTTTAATCTTTTAGGTTACTAATGGGATGGTCTCAAGACCTGGATTGGCATCGGTGATGTAGGATGTTAGAATATTCTAGAAGAAGACAATTCTATGTGCTTTTCTTTATACGACCAATTTATTGCTTGACTGATTATGAGTTTTACTTAAATATCAGCGAGATACGAAATTTTTTTTCTGGGACCAAGAGGCTCAGCATATTATATATATATATATATATATATATAATGATACTTCCAAATGTTTATGTTAGTACTGAATGTATTGGTATAGACGTTTCCCTTGAGATAATTTATTTTATAATGGAATATACAAAGATTTTCCACTTAGTTTTTGGCAACGGAAACGTACCGATCCAAACATATGCAAACCATCTACAATATTTTAAACAACAAAAATCGCGCCTTTTGAGGATTCCTATTCCATATCGCTCTGGACTCGCACCTAAAAATCATTACTTTCTAATTAATTGCTGTTCTGGGTCTCATTGAAAGAATCGTCCATTTCTTAGATGTCAAAATCATTAATGCTTGTAATAGCTTTACCAATCTTTCGTATATAAGATGCGGATCAATATCATTCAGTCTTCAGTTACTAATCTTCCAAACTTTTTCCTCTTGTTTCAAAGTTTCATTTTATTACCAAAGAGAATGGCTTTCTTTCACAGAGTTCTGTAATCAATCTTCATTCATGAAATTACATTTTTGCACGAAATATCAACTCCTTCCGATTGGATTTCTTGGACACAGGCTTTTTAATGTCCTGTCCCTAATGCCAAGGAACTTTTTTACCCGTGTAATTGAACTTTCCCATTAGAAAACCGCTGCTTTCTAATGACACATATAGAAAGAAACAATGGGTCTAGATGGTTTTTATGAGCTAATATTTCAAATTATAAGATCATTTTGAAGCTTGAAAAAAAGGAAAGCAAGAGCAAGAGACGTTAATATAGTTAATATGTCCATTAAACAACAATAGTTACTAAAAGTTAATTGCTGCAGTCTTTTTGTTCCATTTCGACACAATTGTTAGAAGCTGACAAAAAAGACAGTTTATGTCTTTTTGACATAAATGAAGCGAGTGATGATGAAGCGTTCTTTCTGCAGTATTTTTATAGACTTAATAAAAATTTATTTACCGATTATCAAATGAGTTTTTATTTCTATTAAATCTGATATGCCTTGTCCAGATACTTTGATAGCACAGTAACGGCTCGAAAACAGAGAAAGCGAATTCTATTTAATAGTGTAGCATTTTTCAAGATAAAAACAAATACTTGAAATATAAATAATAATCGGGGGGGGGGAGAAACATTCATTTGAAGATTATTAAATTATTGACAAAATTATAGGTAGTTCACCGTTTAAAAGATAAATATTTAATAAACAAAAATCAATATCCATTTATAATTGGCTTGGTTTGGGGGTCGGACAGACGAAAGTTTGAAATTCATTTCCCTTAAAATTGCCAAGAACGAGGACCTAACACATATTAAATCCATTTGTAAGTTGTAGATATTTCAAGAGTGGTGTGAGAATTAAAATATTGCCCATTTTATCTAAATCATAGTTCTTCATAAAATACTTTAAAATGCATCTCGTATAATTTCTGAAATCGGCATTGCATCTAAGCTAGCAATCTTGAGATGCCAGGAATAACTGAAATTTTTAATGTCTTTTCTAAGTAATACATTTAGATAATTTCTTAGAGCGAAAAAATCTTTTATTTCTACAACTTAAAAATAAGTACAAAAAATTTCTATTATGCCTAGAATCAATGTCACGTCTACAATTTTTGAATATAATAAATCAACTATTTGGCTTCAAATAACTGTAATCATTATTGTTCTTCTCATAAAAGTTCTAAATAATGAGCACCTTTATTACTGTGGAGCTCGACCATAGTTATGAACATTTCTTAAAAATTTTCATAATATACTGTAGTCCGAGCCTCTAAAACTTATAACGATATATTGTATTTTAAATCCAAAGCGCTTGCTTCTAAATTTATAACTATCTTCCATGAAATGCATAAAACGGTTCGTTCTACTTTGTATCATTGATCTTCAAATTATGTTTATCTGTATAGATGAAATATATACATATATAGGAATTTGATTTTACTTAATTTTATCTAAGTTTACTTATGAAATGAAAAAAAAACATTAAATGACAAAACAATTACTTATTTTTTAGGCCAATGAATGCAATTGCCGAACAAGTTATGAAATTTCAAGCTTATAATCTACCATCTTATAAATTAAATTTGATAAATAATTTTCATATACTAACATTGTAAAGAAAAAAATTCTACTCTTATGCGATTAAAATGAACCGAATTATGAAACTTTCAATGCCATTATTTCAGACGATTTTATACTGTTTCAAACGCTGCATCCGTGAAAATCTTAGTATAAATAAAAGTCGTTGTGACAGCGTATGTATATATTCTATATCTCATAAGCAATTGGATTGAATTTAACTAAATTTCTTGCTTATTTTTAAGGCATCGAGAAGAATAGAATTGACTGTCAAAGTAAAAAAAAATTAATTACATATTAAAAAAATAATCACATTACATAAACACATGAATTCAATTGAAGTTGTTTACTGCAAAACTATAAGAGTATATATTACGAAAGAAAAAAACATGGAAATGAAAATTCTATTACTGATTTGCAATAGCGAGGCTTGAATGCTTTGATGGAGAGTTTGAATCTCATCATGGCATCTAAAAACATTGTTTCAGATAGTATATCAAATTGAATTACAAATATTATCAAAGTTAAATGCAAAATTCTACAAAAATGAAATTTATATAATTAAAAAGGCAATTTTTTAGTCTTAAGTTTAATTAAAAAAACATTTTTATAAGTTAATTGTTTAAAATAATATAAGTATCAATTTCCGTAGGCATTTTCTAACAATTGCGGCTTGGCTTAATATTAATATACAGGTTTCAAAATTAAAACATTGGAGCAATTTCTGGCCAAATATATTCGTAATAATTTTTTATTGCAATTTTAAAAGTCGTTTCGGTTGATCTGTAGAAAACATTACCGCCTTGGCGCACTTTTCAAAATCGCCAACTCCCCGCGCTTTTGCGCCTTATCTCCCAGAGGAAGATATACTCCAACGACATCGGGTTGCCATATTTGGCGCTAAATATCCTTGGCGAAAAGGGGTTGATGCTCTCTCCAGTCGTACCGTCGTTTGTTAGTATTACTGATATAAACCAAGTTAGGTTTTTATAGTTTTTAAATTATTAGTGCGATTTTGACGTGCTTGGCGAAAAACCGTACATTAATCTTAAGTCTTACCACGGTTACTTACCTGGCAGCGGTTAAGCCTATATTTGCTCTAGGTTGAAATTTTTATTTGAAGCCTATTTCTTGACTTTTCTTTATATCTTCTGACTAAATTCCTTCTTTGATGAAGCGGATAATTATCTCCAGAACAGGTCTAATAATATATTTCACAGGTAAATTAATCAGTTAAGAGAAGCGTTTGATTCAGTATAGATATAAAAATGTTCAATTAATGAAACAATCTGAAATTTGCTTGACGCTTTGTTTATATTCTATTGTTGCCATTCGAATAATTATAATAATCTCGATTTCTATGCCACGTACTTTATTGCTTTATATACAGAGAGATATAATGGTTTTTAGACCTATCCCATTCAAATGAGAATAATCAAATCTATTATTGACTCAGAATATTTTCCTCATTCTCAAATTTCCATTATAATCGATTAAAATATGCATATTTATTAAAAAATAGACTATGGAGTATTCATTTTCTCGATTTAATAAATCTTATTTAAAAGAATCAAAGGTATCATATACACATTCTTGACTCGTTACTTTTTTTTCTTTCTTGAAACCGTTTTTTTATAATTGACATCAAACGACGTCACATTGTTATTAATAATCTACTTACATTGGTGAAAAACAACAGTATAAAGATCACATTATATATTCTTTAAAAATATTGACGTAAAATAATGAATATTATTGGCGGAATTGAATGCCACCACGTTCTAAGCTTAAATGTCATTTCCTATCATACAATATATTATATTAAAAATGTAATAAAAATTCCTTCTTATTGCTACAGAAGCTAACTACCTTATGACAAAAACGTCAAGGATAGTCAAAAACATTATCCTTTTCTCAGAAACAGACATAAATTGAAAATTTTATTTTACTTACAATAGTGATATCCTTAAAATTCAAATGTAAATAGCCGAAATAGATAACAAATGGTCCTAAGGAAATGTTGGTTTTACTTTTTTTTATAGAAAACTGCAACTAAAATAACCAAAAATTAAGAAAAAGTTGAAAAAAAGGGGAGGGGGAGGCTTTATTGTCCACTGGCGTAACAAGGAATTGTTTCCTAATTCACCGAGTCTTACTGACCAATAGGTACTGTAGTCGTCGTTCCCAGTTAATCTTCTGGACTCCATATGTCTGTCTGTCAGATTAAGAAATGAATTACTTATGTTAAAACAATCAACTAAAGAAACGAACTATTCTTAGTTTTTTTGAATTGTAACCTCCTTTAGATATGCCCAGTGGCATTTTACATCCAATCAAAAAATGTAAAAGACATGTTTCACAACCGAATGGGAAGCTGTTAAGTTAACGGACAACAGCCGTCACTGTTCATTTCATATCCGGAGACTAATACTTTTCGATGATTCTACCTCGACAAGGGGTGAAAGGATGGAGGCTAAGAATATTTTTGGATTTCTTCGTCATTCTTTGACCTTGTTTTCCACTCAATTAAATACTCATTCGTTCAGTCCTTCCATTTGTATGAGAGTGTATGTTGAATGTATGTGTACGCTTTAGTTAGTTCAAGTGGACAAAAACATATTTTATATAATACAATTAAATGTGAGAGAGATTATCAAACTGTTATAAAAAATTCAATAAAAAAGTGTGTTTAAATTTTTTAAAGAAAATATTATTTTGCAAACTGTCAAGTTTAAAACAGAAATCATTCATTTATTCATCAGAATTTAAAGTTGTAAGAAAAATTCAAGAAGAATTTAAAGTTTTAGACCATTCAAAGTAAATAAAAATTGTTCTAAAGTATATTAATGCGAATTAGAATATTCTCACCAAAATAATTGGAGTTATCCACAGTTTTTTCACTTTTTAAGTTCACAAATTATCTTAATTCACATCATTGTTAAGTGTAAATATATTTTTTGATCTTTCATATCCTCCTTAATATAACTAAAAAAAAGCATCCTGACATATGTTTAAAAGCTAAGAGGTTTTTAAATCTGTGAATGAACAGTACAAATGATCATTTCTTAGCAACAACAAGATCGAATAAATGCATTCTGACGAATAAGTTTCAACACAGATATAGCATACCAACTGCTGACATTATAATGTGAAGAAAGATATAGTAAGTCAACATGATTCTGTCACTCCAAAATGCAAAGCGATTCATCAGATTGTGATTGTTCACTAATTAATGGTGGTGCCATTCATAAATGAAATTGTTAAAGGCTTGTACCAGCATGATTACAAAAGCACATTTTTCACCTCACATATACCAAAGCAAATTTCTTGGAGATGTCAAAACCCAGCCATGACAACCACATGATTTACTTAAGCATGAGTGATTGAGTACTAGAAGACAGCTTCATTCCTAATTCATTTTACAGCTATTATGGGTTTTATTGGAGTAGATGTTACAAGCAGTGGGGGATGCAGAAATTTTGTGGAATGTGCCCATTTTAGTCTGATCAATTTCTTCTCATGTTTCAACAATTTCTTAACATAATAAACGTTAGCAATTTATTTTGCATTGACTTTTTATTTTAGTAACTTTAAGAATATATATACATACGCATATTTGATTATGACTTATATATAGTTATGAGACATGTGTACATAATACAGTTAAACTAATAATGCTGATCATATTTGATAAACTCTTTGCATTATATTACTATTTAATAATTCATAAAATTTGCACGGTTTACAATTAATTTTTCAGCTACACTAATATACCTTTTTCAATCGACATGTCTAATGCAACTTTTCTGCTGTCACAAGCCTAGCTAGCAATTGCCGGCCAAAATAACTAATATGATACAAAAAAAAAAAAAGCATCATCTGTAAAAGCAGCTGAATTTTTAGTGAACTATATGTATTTTGAAAATGCAATTTTAAAATCCAAATTCATAAGGTGATGGAACCTTGTAATATACTTCCTTATTTACAGCAATAATTAGTGAGAAACAGCTCAACCCTTTGTTACACTTACAGCACAGCAGTCATAATTTATGAATAGCTTTTTTATATCTTTTTGCCATATATTCTAAAAATTTAAATTCCTTTTATACTTCATTGCAATTTATTAATGTTATGAATCAATGGCATCTCATAATCACACATCTTGTATATAAATATTATAGCAGGACAAATATTGATTTTAGGATGTCAATTAGTGTGCATTTTTCATAACATATAGCATGCACATGTATTGATTGGTAAACATGATTGTTATTATTTTTATTTTTGCACATGAATAAACATGGCACATGAAAAAACTAAAGAATTGTTTGTGGATATACAATTGTAAATTGCCGATTATGAATCTATTTATAGAAATAAGTTTAGATTTTCCTTTGTCATCAAATACAGATTGTCATCTATAAAAAATAAACAGTCTTGAGAACAGGTATAACAATCTTCTGGGACGGGACAAGAATTAGTTTTGTTTGCAGAAAAATCACAAATAACTTATGAAATCATTAAAAGAATTTCCTTGAAATATCCTATATTAATGATTAAAAATGATTCCTATTCAGCCCTCCTACCTACAACCCCTTTCATATTCAATTAAATATCATATGAAAATAAATTACAATTATAAAAGAAAATTAACAAATTAATGAAAAAGCTTTCACTTGGATTTGTCTTCACAAAAATGAACAGATTAGGTTTTTGAATTGCAAATTATCCAAAAATATTTAAATCAAACATTAAAATTATACATATGGAATTTATGTAACAAATATTTAATCTTTTTTTAGAAAAACACAAGAAAAATAACCACACTTAAATAATTATCACAGTTTTTTTTAATTAAATCCTTTTTTTACAGAGCAAAGCTAAGAATTCTAAGAGTAGAATTATGAAGAATAATTTTAAAAACAAAAAAGAGGAAGCTCCATAAAACAAACAGGATATAATTTATGTATACACTAATGAGAACAAGGAAAAATAGATGCAAGAGTGAAAAATATTAAATTATGAAGAAAGATGCATATGTGACAAGAATTGGAGCATTCGATTAAACTCGGATCATCATACATTTCTAAATAAAATGTGCATTTAAAGTAAAACCAAAGCAGGAAAATATTCTCACTATTAGACAATAGAATATCTGATTGCTATACGATACAAAAATCACTAAAGATTCAACAAAGGAATAACTTTTTAAGCTTTCAATCGCTGTTTTGATTTTTGAAACAAAAAAGTATTCATCACACATATATTAATTTTCAGATATTAAACAAAGATAAGATATGTTCAAACATCATTGACCTTTATATAAAAGCAATTTTTAAAAATTACATTTTCTACTAACAAACAATTAAAAATTTTAAAGAAATATATACAAAGTGCTAAAAAAAGCAATTCTTAGCAAAAAAAAAAAAAACCTCTATTAAACTGAAAAAAACAATTACTAGTAGGAAATATTGGTTATAAGAAGGAATAAAAAGAAAAAGCTTAAAAAAATTGAAAAATATTAAACAAAATTATTAAATACTTTCGAACAACATTGATATTTTAACTTGTACTCTTTGAATTTTGTCTGATAGAATTTTGCAATCTTTAAATGCAATAACTGTAAAATAATAATTAAAAAAATTAAATTTTAAAGAAATAATAAATTGTAGTAATATATTTTGTGTCAAGATGGTATTTTCAAGAATTATTTTCATTTACAGATATTAAGTTTTGAGAGTTTTTATGTCATTTCACATACACAGAAAATATTCTTTCTGATTCTTTTAGTAGTGGTAGGCACCTATATTTGCACCCACTTTTAAAAGTAGAAGTGAATTCTAATTATTGGAGAAAAATTCTCTAAAATCTTGTGATTAAACTTTAAATTGTTATACTACATACATACACTACACTTTATAAAAGATTTACTAAAATATTCTTACAGTGGTTTTGAGAGTAAAATTTTTTTCTCTTCCTAATTCAAAGTTAAAAGCAGATTTTAGAATTGCCGACAATGTTCGGTGGGCAGAGTCATAGAGAAATTGCATCTAAAATTAAATATTACAAAACATAAAACTTTGCATGGCATTTTTTCTTTCTTTGAAAACTATGAATTTAGACTAAATCATAAAATTAAAAAAAATCAACATAAGAATTTATCATAGAGTATTTTGATATATAAATATGCCATGAAACTGTATACTGAGTTATACATAAATAATCATTAAAAAAAAACAATAATTTTTTTTTAATTTAAAAGTTTTACAAAAGACATATAAAAAATTTATATCCCACAAATTATACTATAGAATAACACAATTTTAGTGAAAAACTATATTATGTAACATTTTGTACATACATTTTGATGTTCAAAACCTTACTAAACTATGTTTTCTAAATATTAAATATTAGTAAAAATTCTCTAGAGTCAAATAAATATGGTAAAAAAATATTTACATTAGTAATTCTACATTTCATATAGTTAACAAAAATCAAATTTTTTATATGCTAAAAATCCCAATTAGTATATCTACAGAAGACCCCGTTTTGACTAATGTGTAAAATTAGTTTCATACATTGCTTATAAATGAAAATAATGAAGTAATACAAACAAATAAACAATCAAAAATACATAATTTTGGCACATTTATACACATGCAAGATCAGATTTTTTTGAAACAATAAAATAAGAAAAAAATTACACCTCTGCATGAATCAGCTTCAGCTAATATTAGCAATGAAAACATCCCAATGCCTTATATTTACTATAAATTAAGACATGTCCAAAATATACAAGTGCAAAAGATTGCAAAACATTGTGAGTCAAGAGAAATAAAAATTAGATTTATTTACAACATATTATTAACTAAACACCACATTAAGCTATCGTTTCAATAAAATTTGAACAAATTATGTTTCCAGTTAGATGTTATATACCTAACAGTATAAAATAGTTACTGATCTTGTAAATTATGGTCCCCTTATTGAACTTTCTTATACTAAAACAGACATTCTTACATATGCAATTAGAAAACATCATTGTCTACATTGTGCGACAATTTGTAAAAGATGAACTGCTTATGTAAATAAACTTTTAAACTCCTTTGAACAGTCCAAACAATGTTCAGTGGTTTTCTGCAGAATCAAAGAAGTCTTCATTTCCAAAGGATATGCCTCTCTGGAAACCATCCTAGAAGAAAATTATAATTTTTTTTATATAGTTCAAAAATTATACATACCCCTTTTTCATGAACATTTAAAAAAGAGGATTATGAGTTTTTGAAAAGTGAAAACTAAGCTTCATACAACCTCCCCCCCCCCCAAAAAAAAAAACACCAAACAAAAACCTATCAAATGTATTCTATTTTTTTAGCATTCTTATAATGTTTTAGTAACCTGTAATGCCCACTTTTCGGCAATTTTATCTTGAAAAGGTAAAACACACATAAAGATGACTGCATTTCCATAATTTACTTTATTGTTAACTGTAAATATCTCTACCTTCTAACCCCTATTTTGTTAAATTAAATTCATCCTAATACATGCACAATAATGTGGAGAATTTTAGAATATATCAACAGACAATAAGTATTTTATTTTTTACACTGATTCACATGGGGTAGGCAGATAGAGTATGCAAATTACTTATATGAATTTTTAAAAAAATTTTGAAGCAAAAAAGAGTTTCTTAGCAAGCATTTTTATTTTTCAAAAATAATGCAACCATTATTAACCAATATGTGTGCAAAATTTTCAGCTAAGACAAATGTATTAATGAAAAGGTTTAACACGGATATTTTAAATGCAATGAATAATGATTCAAGCTTTTCCGATTCAGGAAAATCGAACTATTTTGATTTTTATTATTCTGTCATGCAGTTTTTTTTTTTTTTTTTTTTTGAAAGTGGGAAATAACATTTTAGGAAATGTGGGGTTGCAAAGTAATATTAAAGTCTAGAAAACTTCTAAAATACTTTCTTTTGAATGTATTTGTTTTAGGTAAGTAAAAATAAAAGTTAAATATATATATATATATATATATATATCATTAATTAATATATTTCAATAATTTCATGAAAATTTGATGAATTACAATTTTAATTTGCTTTTGTAAATTTTAAGAAATGACATATTTCAATATGTTGTAGAAAGAACACAAATAAAATTGGGGGGGGGGGGGGGGCTCAATAAGTGAGTACCTCTGTGGGGTAAGTGGGAGGTTCAGAGAGAATGTATTACTAACATTTTCATCTTTGAAAGGATGGTAAGAAACTTTTCAATACTTTGAAAAATGAATATTTGATCAATTAAATTTGTACATATAAAATATGAATCATTATTTTTAATCAATTAAATATAATTTAATGAATGGCCAAGCCATTAAGAAAATTTAAACACTCATAACATATGAAAAGTATATGTCTAACATAATAATAAAGTACCATTCTGTGCCCCTGATGCTTATAACTCTAAGTTAATAAACATCTAACAGTTGAATTAAGGAAATCTAAAATGAAAATATGAATAAAATATTTGCTTCAATAATTTCAAAAAGATAATATCTTTATTTTCCCAAACTTGAAAGTTTTTTCATATATAGTAATGCATAAAAACAAGAAAATAAAAATAAGGTGAAAAGTTAGGAAAAACTACTTTATTCAACATACCCGCATTTCCGATATCTTCTTGTCCAGTTCACCAATAGCATTTTCTAAATCATTTGTAGCCACAGAATTAAAATCTCCCATCCCAAATGGGTCATTATTTGATGTCTGAAATGGATTAAAAGGAGGAGCCCCAAAAATGTCTGTTTTCATTCCATTTGCTGAAAAAATTATCAAACTCTTAAAATATGTACTATGTATTTTAATAATAGTTTGCTAGAAATGAAACTGATTGATGTCTTCTTTAGACAAAGTTATTTGTTCTCTTATTATCAGTTCTTGTATAAATGATTTTAACTTTATATCTATCTATATATATATTCAAGATAATAATCTAATATAGTATTGTGAATCTTAATAAGCATGAACCTGCAACTACATGGAAAAGAAATTAAAAAAAAAAAAATACATGAAAACAAAACATTATTTTTATGTCAGAACATGATATTGTTTTTGGGATGAGGTGTTTGGCATCAACAAAAATCCACAGGCGAAATATAAAATTTTTATTATCTGCAAGAGCATCTCGAAGAATCCGATTTTAATAACAGATTACTACTGCATTAACAAAAGCTCAGATTTTTTTTAAAAATTAATTAATGACAACAGCAAATAAAAACTAGAAAAATGTCATTTTGAGCAAATGATTACATGAAATGAAATAAATAGGAATGTGATATTTTTTTAAACAATAAATGCAAGACAAAGTTTTTTTTTATTGTTTGCAATACTTAAAGTTACTAATTCAGTAAACCATTTAAATGAATAAAAATATAATTTAACTTGCACGAGCATCTGGTGCTTGGCCATTCAAGAAATTATGTTCTGACATGATACATTGAAATATGTATAGCAGATTACATCTTAGTTTTTATTTTATTCCTGTAAATAATATACACGTGTGGCGTAGGCAACGGCTGTTAAGAAACTTTATTGTTATTCAAAATGCATGTTGGATGGAACAATGTCAATTTTATAATTTCTATTTCATTCTGCAGTAGTTCAAGCTTTGGATTTGATTATAGATGTGCATTGTATACTACTTCGCCAAGTAGAAAAAGTACTTTAAGTGTTATTAATTATATTTGATGTTTTTAATAGATAAAGTTGTGTGTTTATTCACCATCACTAAGCATGCATTCTTGGAAGGAGTAAAATGCTGAGAAAGGTTTTTATAAAACATAGTAGTACTCCTAAATTAATCAAGGTATACTCCTAAATTAATCAAAATATATTTAAATAAAAGTTACCATTGATATAAATATTAACTATTTCAGAGAAAAAAAAACTTATTTTTAGATTACAAATCATATTATTAAATGAAAAGAAATTAAAAAGTTGATAAATAATCTCTTTTAACAATATTTCACGTGAAAAATATTTTAAAACATCCACTGTAATAAAATTTTAAACCTTCAACTATTCCCGCTTTTTCAATAATTTGCTTTTACTGTAAGTAGCATGAAAACAACAAACTATATTGTATAATATCTATTATTAGTTTATTATTATTAATAATATTAAATTTAGATATTAAGAATTTATAGCTTTCAAAATATGGTACTTTTTCCATTAGCCAGCAATTTTTTGCTTTAAAATCCTGTAAGAAATTTGGTGGAATTCAACATTATTTGGTGATTTTTCACTGGCTCTTGGTTAATGGGAAAGTACTTAAAATATAACCAAAAATTAGCACTGATTTTATTTAATTTAAATTAACCATAAATTTTAAAATCTACAATTTTAAAATCTACATAAATATTTGATCTCAATAGTCAAATTTAGAAACAATAACAAGTGCACTTTTATAATGAGCCTTACCTTTATTTCCATTAGTAATAGGTGTTTCTTGTCTAGGATTGAAGTCATCAAGGTCATCCAAACATAAATTTTCTAACTTAGTTCCAACAGTAGGAGTAGTTATT
This sequence comes from Argiope argentata, assembly GCA_026289955.1. Classification (NCBI taxonomy): domain Eukaryota; kingdom Metazoa; phylum Arthropoda; class Arachnida; order Araneae; family Araneidae; genus Argiope; species Argiope argentata. The sequence continues at coordinate 2,053,154 of JAOUZG010040955.1, read as the reverse complement.
GGTAAGGATACAAGATTAAAAAGTTCCTGTAATAACAGGCAAATGCATTTTTACTGTATAAGGTAGATAAAAAAATTCAATGGTATTGAAAAGTTTAGAGATAGAATGATAAATAAGATATCCATTAGGTCCCCAGAAAAAAATTATTTCATAAAAAAAAAACTTGACTTTACTTATTTTTAATTAGTACTAAATGAGCTTTAAAATTTCAAATCAACTAATTTAAAGGCTATCAAAAAATTTGGCCATCATAAAGAAAAAATATATAAAATGTACTAAAAATGAATACAATATATTGCTTTATAAGTTACTTGCAAAAACCAGATTGCAGTAAAGGTTTTTGCAAATAAATTCTCATTGCTTTTCCACAACAAATTTTACTTGTCTTAAGTATAATATATATTTTCAAAGGGAACAAATCATTCCTACACTTAGATGTAAAATCCATTATTAATTACAGTTAAAGATGTTAATATCATAATCAGGGAAACTATTAACAAAATGCTTTTAAACATTTTAAAATATTTAAAAATGAGATCTTAATGGAAGAAAGTTTAATGTAATAAAAGAGAATGCATGACTTTAGTAAAAGGCAACAACTCAGTTTTAATAAAAGGAATAGTATAAGTTTAACAAATTAAAAAAAAATCTCCATTTCTTTTCAATTAATTTTTTTTAATTGCCATACAGCCAAATTTAACTTTTTCAATTGCAATTAACATCCAACTTAGCTTACTCATATTTGATAATCATGTTCCTATTATTAATTATTAAACATAATATATCTGCTGTAAAATGCCACTAAAAACTTAAAAGTAATGGTATCAAAATAAATAACAAGACGTTAAAGAAATTTTATTATGAGAGAATAAAAAGAAATTTCTTTCCTAAAAAAAAAAAAAAAAGACTTATTATTATTATTTTTTTGTGTGACTAATGAAATTTCCCACCCTTGCAACTGAAATCAAAACTTTTTGGAACGGTGATAGTAAAAACTATACGAAATCCTACAATATGAAGTAGTATATTTCACAACTTGACCTTATCATCATTCATTAATGTTCTCTTACTCAGAAAGTGTCTAATTCAACATATAAAATGAAATAATTACCTGGGAAGGAGAAGTTGGTGGCATTGATTTAGACATTTCATTTCGAGCATTTTTATTCACTGTATTGTTATAACCAGGATCAATTGTTGATTGATGTCTAGTAGTAGGAATGTCACCATTCAAATTAAGAAGGTTTTGATTCTACACATTAAAAAAAATATTAATACAATGCAAATAATACATTTAGGAAAATTAACAAAAACCGACAACATAGAACTGGTAAAAACTTATATTTTGAATGATATTCAGATACTTTTGTCAAAATATAGCAGTTTCCTTAAGTAACAAGATTCAAACAAGATATAAATTAGTTAATTGTCATATATTTGTAACCCTAAATAAATGTAGTTTTATCTTAACTATTCTTACATATAATTCATAATTTAAGTTTCATTAAAATAAAATTTTTAAACAGTAAATAAAAGAATAGGATTTCAATTTAATTTCATAGCTGAAGCTGAAATTCAACATTTTTATAATGCTTCATTTCTATTTTATAGATACAGATATATAGTTGTTCCTTTATAAAGATTCAACTGCAGGAAAAGGTAATTTTTTAAAATTAATTAACCTTGTTTGGTGGATTCACAAAAATTATAGGAATAAGTCCCACTATTATTTAACACCAACTTTTATTATATTTTAGATAACAGGTCCGTTTCTTAGGCACAAATGATTTTACTATATTTTTAAAACTTGCAATTTACAGTCTACTTTTTTTACAATACTTAAAGGTGCATTTCAATTTTTTTGGAGCACTATGAAGCATATTCCCTAAAATAAATAAAATTTCATGATTCTAAAAAGGAACACTGATTAGAAGTAATTACAAAAATGAAGGATTTTTTTGTAGCTTACCATTTGTCCATTCTTCATGTTTCCATTTTCTGTAACAGAACCTTTAGATACTTCAGCTAACCTCTGTTTGAGCATTGAATTTTCTTTTTCAAGATCTTGGACCTTAGGGAAAAATAGATATTCATTAAAAGGCTTTAAAAAAAAGGTCTGCTAAAAAGAAAATAAAAATTTAAAAAGCTCAAATAGGTTGACTTAATAATAAATAAAATTATTACAGGTATCAAATTTTAATCTCTCTCTATAAATGCAATTGTTTTTTCTTCAGCAGAGGAAGGGAGAGATCTTGTAAAGTTACACTGTTATTGATTACTTGCCAGTCCTTTCTTAATTAAATCCAAGCGAAGTAGATTTGCAATTACATGTGACCAATAATGGTCATATTTGGAGCTTAACTGATAAAGCAAGATGCAACATAACCTTTACCTTTTGCTTCAATTAAAATTTTTTTAATGTACACAATCATTTGTCCAGTTAATGGAAGACTGCACTATACTGAATTGAAAGTCTGCAAGACTTAAAACTGATATTCACACAATATTTCCTGCTTTAAGGATTAGGGGTGGGGAATATAGATTATAATCAGCAATTTTTTCCCTTCTATTTGAGAATGAATGATATTACAATTTAAAGGTAATTAAATAAAAATATTCAAGTTACACAAATATTTACCAAATAGGTTTAGAAACATTAAGGTTATGTAAATTAATTATTTCATGGTTAAAAAGTGTGTATTTGCTTTAGATTTATTTATAGTGAGGAAAGGAAATGTATTTCAGGTAAAATCCTAATTAAAAGTAGTCAATTAACTGATTGACTACTTTTATTTGAATCAATATGACAGATTTTGTCATAACTGCTATAAAAGGTTAGGCCACCCAAAGTTTAAAATAATATTAGGAAAAAATATCACTACTTTTTATATATTTATTAACATAAACTGCAATGAAAAGAACTTCCAGACACAAAAATAACTAATTACAGTTAAAGACAACTTATACGTTAAAGTGTACATGCACTTAAGCACACCCTAAATAGAAGACATAAAACAAAAATTGATTTTTAAAAAAGGAGAAAGAAAAATCTTCATGTACCCTTTTTTGGAGAATCATCAACTGTTTCTTGGCCTCCAGATCCCTTCCCGATGTATCTAAAAATTTTCGATATGCCAAATCAAATGCTTCTCCTATGGTCAATGTGATGTCTTCAGCCTAATGAAATAATGAGAAGACACATAAAAATGCACCTTCATTTCAAGATACAACCTGAATTCTTATTTATATTAAAAATGTTTTTCAAAAGATTTAAATTTAGAGATGCTAGTCACTACTAGTTAAAACAAAAGAAGAATGTAAGTAGAGGCTTTGAAGATATTAAATAAATAAATAATAGAAACAAAAATTTAAATATGAAATTTAAATATCTATATTCAGGAAGCCTATAATTTAAAAAAGATAAATCTTAAAGTTTTAAAACACACACATATACACATGCATGTTGTTGCATGCATGTTTTTTTAAACCCATCTTACACACGATGAATTTTTTAATTTGTATTCCATATGTACTTCAGCAAGAATATGGTACTTGTACTTACACCCTTTTTACTGTCAATTTACATAGCCCATATAATTATAGCCTTTTATGCCAAAAATTCTATTGAATATTCAAGAACTGTATGAGGAAAGATTTTGCATCAACGAAAGCCATATTAAAAGAAAATAAATTCCTAATTCTAAATTTCACAATCTTTATTTTTAACTATTTCCAGTGTTGCCTTAATTAATTTTAAAACAGATGAACTGACTAATGATTATAAAATTAAACATTCTTTCAATACTTAAATAAAACATTTATATTTATTATAGAATTAGAAAAAATTAATACTCATCTTTAAATATTCAAAATTTAACAAGATTTTGAAGAAATAATATACTAGCAGAGCATTAAAAAAAATCAGGAGGTTACTAAAAAAGATAAATGAGAGAAAATTTCCTAAAGGGGTTATTGAAATGAAATGTATATGAAATAAAGAAAAAGAAAGATGTAAACAATTTACTTACCAATTTATCACTGGCAAATACAAAACACATATGTTTATCCTTATTTTCCTCTTTAGCAATGAAGCTGAAAAATTTCTTATCAGATTTGTCATTTGCACAATATGATATGCGATGCAATGGATACTGATGGAATATTTGCTAGATAGAAAAAAGTTTTTATTGAAGATTTAATATTTGCTATACTGATACCACAAAATTATTTAAAAATATTTCTATTACATCACATAAAATATTACACATGCATTTTTAGATCATGATTTCAACCTCAGATTAAGCAGCAATTTGAAGAAATATTGAATTCAAATCAAATATTTTATTAAATATCTTTTTTTCCCTTTACACAGATAAAGTCACTGTTAAATTAATGTCAAAACATACAATTATTTAATGGATATAAACCACCTACTGAAAAGCCATTTAGAATGTTTAAGTTATTCTTTAGAATCATACAATCAATTGAAAAGTACTATAATTTTATACAAACATATTAACCCTTTAAACAGCCAAATTCGAATTTTTCATTGATTATACAAAACTTTAATAAATTGCTTTATTTTTACATTAAAAAAATCCTATGGTAAAAGTAAAAATTAAAGTTTAAATTATAAATAAAAAAATAACCAAATAACTGGTTAAATTTACATTAAAATAACTAAACACTTCTAAGGTTAACGAAAAATGTCCTGATTTATCAGCATATGCCCTATCTGCTTGAGTAAATATTACTTATTATTAATATTTCTTTCAGGTGAATAAACAGGGCTGTAAAAATAGTTTTGGGTGGGAAAAAACTAAGAGGAAATTTAAGAAACTTTCTTAGAATAAATTCAGACATGTTATTAAACTGATTTGTTTAAAAATTAAACACACACACACACTTTTAAAGTAACAGCAATTACAAACTAAATAATACCTTGGTTTGCTTATCTTGGATAGCAACACCATCAATTGAAATAGTGACTTCAACTTTTGGTGTTTTTGTACCTTCAGCCTTTTTCAGTTGTTGATTAAACTAAAAGATTTTTAAAAAATTAGTCTATATTTTAATTTAAATTAATCTTCATACAATGAAAATGATGAATACAGATGTTCAATTGAAGTACATAGCAAATATTAAGCTAAAAGAAAACTAGGAATTTGAATTTATTCAATTAAAAAATAATTTCAACGAGAAAAAAAATACAGAAAATGATTCATTGCTCTTAAAATTTCTTGGTTTATAACAAATATCAATGATGTTATTTATTACAAATATCAATGAGTGGTTTATTTGTAGTGGTTCAGAAATGTAATAAATTTCTATTAACTAGCAACAACACTTCTAAGGATACAATGAATGAATGAATATAATATCAACTATTTAACTAAATTGTGATTAATGAGAATAAGTCTATGAAGCACAAAATCCAACAGAAAATGGCATACAATCAGATAATTTTGTAGAAATTTTAAATATACTTTAAATATTATAAGGATACATGACAGAATAAAAATTATGTGTAATAAGAAAAACAGAAATCCAAATATAAAAAACAACCTTTAATTTCCTAATTCCATCTTTTACAACATCAATACCTTTGGCTGAATCAACTTCAATACTGCCTAGAAACTAAAAGATTAAATAAATAAATAAACTATAATTTTTTAAAATCAAACTAATCTACATGAATTCATAGTAAAAGCAAGATGATAATAAAGTAAGAAATCATTATAATTAAATAATTACACCACAAATAATAACACAATTCATCATATGATAATTTTCACCTTTTTCAAACTTAATATAACATATCTACAGCTGTAATTTTTATATTTTTGAAATCTAATTGTTCAGCTATAAAATAAATTATTTTTAAAAGAGCTTTTATATTATAAATTCATAAGTGTTAAATAGAATTTTAAACTAAATTATGTATATAGTTTTACCTTGACTAGATAGGCAACATGACCATGTTGCAATGCATCTGGTGGGTGAATCCAGCTTTTGTTAGCTAAAAAAATTAAAGGATAAAATTATTTTGAAAAATTGCAAGCCAAATTTTATTAATATATTAAAAAGTAGAAATCATAATTTTTATACATTTTATAAATTTTTGATTAGGTACTAGGCAACAACTATATTAATTTCAAATTGCAAGTTTGACATACTATTTTTTAATACATTCACTGAATTCTAGGTTTTTAGAATTGTATATTTTCTGGTAATGGAAAACTTACTTCCATTTTTTGAATTGTTCTTGTTATTTTGAGCCCATTTTAACAGATTGGATTGTTTAATCATGGTTGAATTTGGAGAAGAAAAAGGAAATTTCTAGGCACTGTAACTGACTGGAAAAACTAGATGAGAATTTTTCACACAAGCATATCTGTAAAACATAAGAGATTTCACTTCAAAAAAGTATTTAAAAATATTTAAACTTGATACATTTAAGATTATACTTAAATATTATTTTTAACTCACCTAAAGTAATACCATATATATAGTAAATAATACAAATGTAGGAATCTATTGAAAAGCATATTCTGACTAATACTGTTTTGATAAGAAAATTTTTTTAAAAAATTATTGAAAATCTATTTAAAATCAATTATATATTTAAATTTTCCAAAAAGTTATTAAATAATTATTTTAAATAAATTATTTTTTACTTAACATTAACCAATGCTTTATTTTCTCTTCCTACAATTTCATAATAATGACCCTTTTTCACTTCTGTCAGAATATAAATTAAAATCTGCTAGGAAAATGTTTAAAAGTTAATTAAATTTAAAAAAATCTAAAACATAAACTGTAAATATAATAATATATAATTAAACTTAAAATAATATTCTTGATAAAAATATTAGTTACATTTCTTTAAAATTATTCTAAACTAGAATAAATGTTTACTCAAAAACTATAAAAGTTTTGTCATATTATATAATTTTTTCTGACTTCCTAGACACCTCTGAAAGATATATCATTATTTATTGTTTTTGTATTTTGTTCTTATTACACTGATCAATCACACTTTCAAACTTTCACTTTAGCTATCAGATGAGACATTGATGTGATAAAAATATTATTTATATTGTCATGATTAAAAACCGCTTAGATTTCTCAAAAACCATGATTAAATTAATTTCTATAAAGTAATGTATCTTGCATTTTTTTAAAGTTTCTTCTCACTTTTTCCAGTATATATTTTTTATAATTACAGTTTAAATGTGTGATCAGATACTAGTACATTTCACATAAAAATATTACTTAGAATTTTGCATAATTTAAATGCAATTTAATCTCAATAATTATTAAGATATTTTCCAAGATTCTTATAAGCATGTTTAAAATTTATAATATAATAAATCTAGATATTAAATAGAAATTTTTTTACTAGTCAGACCTTGGATAGTAGATTACTAAATTTTAATGGTAGTTTTCATGAGTATCTACTGGTACAAACAGAATAACCAAAAAACTCAAATTTGGAGTATACTTACAAAAACGTATCCTTTAGTAAAAAATTGAGATATATAATCCAAAAACAATACAGAACGATAATATATTTATAAAAATATTAAAAATTATATTCTTCAGCAAAACTAGTAATGAATAAATATCACAATCAAACCTAACAGCTGTAAAACAATAAATGAATATTTTTTCGTCAAACTCATTAAATTATTGCAACATAAACTACCAATAATTATTGAAACAATTAAAAAAATTCCTTTAACAATTAAAAGATATCTGCATAAATCGCCATTATACAGAAATGTTTATAACATTATAAGGCATTGTGCTTATGACATCCTATAATATATTTTAAATTCTAGAATAATAATAATTTATTCAAACAAAAAAATAATATGGCAGTAATAGTTTAATCCTACTTGAAATTCCTAATCTTACAGTCTTATATTGAATTTCTAAAATCTTATTTCTTAAGCATGGATATAAATCAACATTTATATTCTGATGACTTTAGATGAACAATAGATTTTTTTTAAAAAGTATAAACATAATTTTAAGCTAAAAACATTTAAATTTTCACAGTCTAAGGATTTTTTTTAATGTTCACAGTATTTTTTGAGTTAAAAACAAATATTGTATATATATATATTTAAATTTTATTTACCTAAAAAAAGTTATGATAATGCAAATCATAATCTCCTTAATATATACTTAATACAAATTAATATGTAGTTGCATTGTAGGTTAAATGGTATCAATGGTTTCATTAATTGAAATCAGCCAAAAGCAGTCTAATCATTTCAAGATTTTTAAATTATTTTCATGATAATTAAGATTTTAATGTCTAAATTATAACTTTTGAACTTCTCATATTAATTTTAGAAAATACAAACCAATAATTAAATAATAATTTTATAGATAAATTATTTAACTTGCATTCAATTCTAATAAAACTGTTTATATAAAACAAATTCTTATTTAAATTAAATTTTTATGGAAATTAGGAAGAAATGTGCTGATTTTTACATTATTTAAGAAATTTATTAGAAATAAGGATATTACAAAAATCTCACAATAACTTTGATTCAAATACTTTTTAGGATTAAATTTATTATTTAGTAATTGAATACTTTGTTCTTGAATTTAAATTTCATTTGTTTTTCATTTATAATTCTAATAATAAATAGATCAACATGGTACTTTTATACATTAAGGATAATAATGAGATTAACATTAGAAGTTTTCAAAACTTTGTGGAGTAGCTTAAAAACAAGTATCTTTAAAAAAAAAAATCCATTATCAATTATAACTACAATTAAATTCGAGGATTGTTTTGAATTTATTATTTTCCATCTAATACAACATTAACTTTAAATACAAAATATAAATTCAATTTCTCTTTTCTTATTCCTAACATGGTTTTTAGTGAATTTTACATCTAATAATTCATATTAATAATCAGTTTATATAAATAAAATTTCTGAATGGCATTTGAAATGAAATTATCACTTGTTCAAACTTTCGAAACGCTGATTTCAGTATCATAAATTATTAATAAATTGATGTTAAATATTGTAATGTTAAAAAATTACAATTGGCTTACTTAGGAAAATTAAAAATTTACAAATCAATTGATAGATTTTTCTATATCAAATCGTTATTTCTCTTTAATAAGAAATATACAATTATAAACAAAGTATACAAAAAAGATGACAAGTCCAAATAATTCTGTCGGTTTCATGATAATCCTTTATTATGATAAACAATATAATCCAGTTGAAATCCTGAACTTCAGGAAGACAATGATAAATTAATCGGATTAGAATATGTAAATTCGAAATATATTCTTCGATCTTTCATCACTATACCGATTTACTCACCTTAAAATTCAATAGTCGGCATAAAATTTATTGCAATATCCAATATCAAAAATCCGAGAATTTAGTACTTCAAATTGAATGAGGAGGCGTTCTATTGAATTGTATACTTCGGATCTGAACGAAAACACGTTTGTGTACCAGTCAGTGCCAAGGGACTAACATAACATATGAAGTTGTCTGAGGCGAGATTACAATTTGGTGAAGTATTTAACTTCAAAAATATCGCCAAAATAAATTGATCACATTTTATTTAAACGAAATAAAAAGGCTCAAAAATTTGAATTTTTATAAATAACTGTTGAAAACTCTAAAAATTCAGCAATTAATTAGAATTAAAATGTATTATATATACATTAGTAATCTTGTGACATATTTTTCATTCAGTTTGGCGCTTGCCAAACTATGCTCAATTTGTCAATCTAGGAAACGCCGATTGTGTCAACAAAACTGCTGCTGAGTAGTTTTATTACTACGTGACATTAAACAAATCAATATTCTTGACATACTTTTCTCAAATTCATGAAACACGATTATATTTATCTATATAATAGCCAGTAGATTAAGTTCATATTTCAAAATGTTTATTGAATAAAACAGCTTTTGTATCAATGAACTCGAACCATAGTTTAAAATGACTAAGTGCAAGAATTTACTAGAAAGTTCCTGCAAACTGAAACATGGTTGGTTTTGATTTCAATTTCAGTTTCTGATTATTATTATTTTGTTTTTTGCTTGATATAAATGAAGTATCAAAGAATAGATTTGAAAAATGGGGAAAGGGGAATTAAAGAAATAAAGTAAAGCATGCCGAGTTCAGGAGTATATTATTAAGATTCTCTTTAATGCTCTGAACTTTTTGTACTATAAGGTTTCTGAATAATTGAAAATAATTATCTTTATATTTATTATCAGGTACAAAACTATTAATAAAACAATAAAAACCCCTACAAACTATAAAGCAAAAAAACTGATAGATGCAGATGTTTCAGATGTGCACTTAGAAAAGTACCCAAAACACTTTAAAGTATAACGTGAACAAATTCAACCTTTTTAAATGTGTTTAAAAATATGAATGCCAAGAAAACATTTCTTTGAATTAATTCATTATTCTTTTCAAATAAATACAAATGAATTTAAATTCACAAAGAAAAACTCTATCAAAATAGTGTTCGTCTTATATAATGCTAACATCTGAAGCAATTTCATTTCTAACGTTTCTTTTTGGAGGGTGAATATTTTGTGAAAGATATAACTTCTTTAAAAATGTTTTATAGAGCGTTCACAAAAGCATTATTATGCCTTTAAATTTTAATGAATCATTGCTCTATCCATTATTAAAAATTAATATTTCAGGATTTTCTTAACAAAATGCATTTATTAAATATTTTAACAAGATAACATATTAGCATCCAATATTCTTATAATATCTCCATTTAAGCTCCCTCTAAATATGTTTTATTGGTTTAAATCTGAATTAGATTTCGTAAACAATTAACAGAGATACACAGGCTACCATTGAAAGCATTAAGCTCTAGGTTGTAATCCTAGTTAAAAAAAATCCCTTCTTTCCTTTATTCAAATGTTCGACTGATAATTTTAAATTATCTTATAAAAAGCAGGATTAATTATTGCATTTTAATACCATATTTTTTTAGTCCTTTTGCTGACATCCCACACAAAAATATCTCCACCTCCGTGCTTTATTATTTCAGCTAAGTTCTTTGGATTACGTTCATTAGGTTTCCTTCTCAATATAGTTATACACCTGTTAGAGCTAAAAATTTGAATTTGCTTCATCCGGAAAAGTATCGGAATCATAAGACAGGATTCCAATACTCTTCGGGCTTATTTATCATTGATTACCCCTAGTAGCTCACAAATATTGTTCAATATTGATCAATATTTGCAATATTGTTTAATATCATATAATATCACACAATATTGTACAATGTTATGCTACAGGATGGGACGTAAGGAAAGCCTAAGCTCTTTTCTTTTTCTTCTCTTCCTCTCCCCCCTTTATTCTTCTCTTCTCTCTCTCTCTCTCTCTTTTTGCATAAAGAAAAAAATTTTTTTAGCCTAAATTTCTACGCAATCCAGATGATTTTAGCAAAGATTGTAAAATTTTTTGCAACATTCAAATGTGGTTTTTTAGCATACTTTTCAACTATAAATATCAGTTAGTATTGAAATAATTTTTGCTGATAACCTTTCTATATTCTATTTTTAATTCAATTTTCTTCTCCTTACTTTACTGTTACTGTGATGAAAAATAAGAACTTTTGAATTCTATTCGTTTTTCTTACTAATATAAGCTATTTTAAAAATGATAAATACAATTTTGAGAAATAAGGAAGCAAAAATTAAAGCCAAACGATTTTTAAATTGTCGCCAGAATGCAAAAATAAATATAGAAAGAATTTACTTGAAAATGTTTTAACTTATGATCACTTTATGTGACGCATCTTATCTAGGGGTCCTCCCATTTTCTTTTGTATTAAAAGTGAAATTAAACTGATTCCTTTTCAGAATCCTTAATATGAGCATGATTTTCAAATTATAAATATACTTTGTTTATTTAGATATTTAGGCATTTGCATCTATTTTTCAGATCAATTCACCATTCAGCTTTTTAGTGATGCCATCCTATAAAAACAGCAGTCATCATAATTTTTATGGCGAATGAAACCATCGATACATTTATTTAAAAAAGAATTTTTCATTGGTAAGATATGAAAACTTAAAAGAGATTTTTAAAAATGAAATTATAGATATTTGTTAAAAGGGAGGGATTTTATTTTCGGGAAGAAGCGATTTTTAATCAGATAGAAGATTTATTTTCATAGAATTATTTCATTATAGTAAAAATGTTATTAATTTGTTTTTTAATGAATTTCAACTATATTTTAATCACTGAAATGCACTAAGTAAATATTAAACGTTTAAACATTCATCCAACAATATAGTAATAATAAAATTTTTAATTGAAAATATTGTTGAAGTAAAAGTCAACTTATGAATATAAATTTTATCTAACTAAATGCATGAGTGTTATATTTATGGTAATGGAACAATATAGAAATAAATATTCATTATTTATACGTATACAAATTATAAAAGGTAAGTTGTTTTCAAATGAACTGACCACAATATTTTAGCGAATATTTTTGATTCAGATTACTCTGAGTCTACTATAAAGAATTATTGCTAGAAGGAGGAAGAGATAAATACTTTTGTATTACTCATTGGTTGATGAAACCAAGACGAACTAAGACAAGCATGTTATTATAATATAATCCTAAGAAGTAGAGGCTCAAATTATTATTATTATTTTACATCAACGCAAATACTTTATAATTTTAAGGAACAGTGTTGAGGATATTCTGAAAATATTCTCCGCCTAATAATAGAAATTTATGAATAATTTATTCATTGGATAAATCATTAATCGTGGAATTTATAAAAAATAAACCCTGCCTTTTCTAAGCTTTGGTTAATTTACTGAATAGTAAGAAATAATGCAGATTTTTCTGAGATTTCTCTTTTATTACTTGTGAATGATAACTGATGCTAAAGGGTAAATACTGTTTAAATACTCTCAAAAGCAATCTATCTTGCACTCAAATTTTATATCGTCTGGGTGAAAACAACAACAACACAGACAAAATCCATGTTAAATTAAAATCGTTTGATCTGGAAATGAATTTAAAATTTGATCAACTACTATTTCCTGACATATATTAAAACTTATATTTCATGAAGATTCCATCTATAAATATAAGTAAATATAATATATGCCTCCTCAAAAAGTAAGCGTGACAAATTGACTAAGGGAATTTTACACTTTTTTTTTGAATAATTCAAAAACTATTAGTGGTTTGTTCAAAAATTTTTGGATTCCGATATTTTAGTATGTCAGCTTTGCTCCCATACAAACACGTTACTGCGTTGCAATGGACGTTTTTTCACATTTGTGTTTAAAAATTCTTAAAAAAATTGCATTTAAGTATTTTTTTCTTGTTTATATAAAATAAAATAATTTTCTTTTAATGTTTAACAAATTATTTCGAGAAATTTATATGATAGTCTCTTAAATATCATGATAGTTAAAACTATTAATTCAACTTTGGAAGATTTTTCAAAATACTAGAACTCTCCAAAATTATCCTCAAAATTCTATAAAAATTTATTGAAAGGTTAATTTTTGACAGCAAATAGATTCAGGAAAAAACAAACATTTATACCCGTAATAGAAAATAAATTGATATAGCAGTTAATTATTTATACTGAATTTAACTCAGTTAAACAGTTTGTCTATTGGAGCAACCTTGCCCTCACGAATCATTTCAATAAAGATCTATTTTTTAAAGTAACTCTCATCACACTTAGCCTCTAATGACGACATTTCTTCTCTTAGTTTTGAATGAATTTCAAATCAATTTTCATTTTCATGTTGAACGTTCGGTGGAAAAATGTAGTTTTTCATTTATAAAAATCAATGAAACGTGTCCAATGAGCTATTAACTTTTTTTTTCTATATAGATATTGAAACAAATTTTCATTGTCTCCCTTTATGTAAATTAAGAAGTGCCTATATGAGAGAGAGAAGATGTCTGCCCAAATGAACCCTGGTCGTTAAAATTACATGTTGTGTCCCAAAATAGCCCTATTGCTATTTCAATACAAAATGTTAAGGTAATTAAAATATTCTGTCGGAATATTTTAATTAACTCCTTTCCTTTATTGTCGATAATCAGCGAAATAATATTTATATTTTTTAAAACTATTTTGAGAAACAAAATCCATGTATTTGAAAGCCGACATTGGTTACAAAATAATGAATTTAAGTTGTTTTATTTAAGTTAATTAATTTATTTATCTCTTTAATTAATTAATCTCTAAAAAAGAAATTTGTTTTTAAATGCACAGTTTGGGACTCAGAAAATCTTGTCAGAACTAATCATTTCTGTTGGATTGACTCTTAAAACTGGAAATTTATTTCAAATCCTCATCAAGAGCCACATTTTATTATGAACATTTGTCCTATCTATATATATTATATAAGAAATGAAAAGGCACTTGAGATACTTAGGTGCATGCAATGATTTTTGTCTTTTAAACTTGCTGCCTTAATTTAAGAATAAACACAAATATTAAAAATATTCATTGTAAGTAATACTTATTGCACAAGTAATATTTATTTTAGTATAAAGATATGAGAATAGAAATTGACTTCTTTATTAAAACAGTGGACCATTCTAATACTATAACATGGATAAAGACCTTTAAAATTTGAACCATTGTCGAATGGTTTTGATTACATATTCGTTTTAACACCAAAAGTAACCTGGGAATTTTCAGAATAATGAGTAGTGCTATCAGAAACACAGCTAGGAATTTGAGCTCAAATAGCCTTTTATTAAATACTAAGTATTTAATAAAGTTGATGAGGCTAAAACTTTAGAATTTTAAATACCAATTTTGAATTTCAAAATATTAGAATTTTATTCTACTTTTCTTTAATGTACTTTAATGGTGGAAATACGTGAGGCAGTTAAAAGAACACCCTTTCTTTTTAAATAATAAATTATAATAATTCTAATTTATATTAACGAAAAAAGAATTCTTTTATTAATGAAAAAATTTACCTAATCATGATTATATAATATTAATAATTTCGCGATAAAAAAGTAAAACTTATTTGTGATTTTCAATATTTTTATACCTGCAAGTCTCCAAAACTTATTTCCTTTTTGTTTGAAATACATATACAGAAACGACCTTTAAATTTTGCAGTATTAGAAATCATAGTGATAATGTTGCTGATATGTCTTGTATCACAATCATCAGAATTCATAGAATTATCAAAATTTCATATCTTTCTGTGGTTAAAAATAATTACAGATGATTATTTTTAGAATTAAAAGCAATTGTCTTAAATTATTCTAAAAAATTATCCTGAATAGCTGAAAGGAAATGGAATAATTTAGATATTAATAAGTAACACACTTTAGTTTATGGGTAAATATAAAACTATCTTCTTAATGTCTGCTTATCAGTTTTAAAAGAACAATATCAAGATAAAATTCTTTATCATTCTGCGCATTTTGGTACGTTTGAAGATAATTTTTTTTTCAGAGTTTCATCATTTCCACGTTTATATATTTAGTCATTTACATGTTGCTGTAGTTGCTTGAAACAAAAGGAAGAAGCCAGTGACAAACATACGTAATAAAAAATATCTATTGTTTTCTCTCCATATTTTATTAATTATAGAAACAAAGGGTATAAAGGCAACGAAGGAAAATCCATCTTGCACATTTTACTCAGAATTATATTGAATTTAAATCGAAGTTACTAAATAATTAATAACGAGTTTTTATCTTTGATTTTAAAAAAGAAACAGCATTTGCTTGCATTTAAAAATTTTAAATTTATTGGTTGTGAATTTTAAATAAATTAGGAAACACAAATAAACACATAAAAGCAAAATATTTATGAGAAAGAATTTTGAATTAATACTTTTAAAGTGAAATCTTAACAGGTGAATTAAAAAATCTCATATGCACCAATAATAGATAAAAACGAAGTAGCATAATACATTTTATATGCATACATTTATGCTGACGTACAATTTTGTATGTCTGCATTATGTATGCTTATAAAATGCCTGTCTTCCTTTTCTAGACATATATACGCGAATAAGCGATTTGAATTCAAAAGAAGAAAAAAAAAAGTTCCAATTCGGGACACTATTAGGGGCATAAAACTATCTGAATTTTTTAAAATTTAAATAATTAAATGTATTCGAGACAATTTTCATTAAATTACGATTTTAGTAATTGTGACACTTAAAATATCTCTTAATTTATTACTCTTAAAATTAAATTTACTCTTAAAATTATTCTACCTGAGAATTAGCAAAATTTCTGATCGCTCTAATTTCGGCAGTTAAAATGTTTCACAAAATTCCTTCTAAATATTCTTTCTGCTTTTTGAAGATTAGAGGTTTTGCAGTCATATGTAACCTAGGTTCATAGAACGATTAAGATCTGGAAATTAAAGGAAATTTAGGGACTCTCTTTCTCTTACTCAATGACAATTTCTTACTTAGTTAGCTATTAAGTCTATACTGCGAATCTATTTTTTAATAATTTAGATCATTCAATATATATATTTCAACTCATTTTTAGTTTAATCAACGCGTTGATAATTTTTTATATCAATTTTTTATCTTAGAAACTGTAAGAAATACAATGGACTTATTTGCTAAAAATATTGACTGCGTGTGCTCGTATAAAATTATATTTATAAACAGGCATGGGTTCGATTTTTATAATTGCTATAATAATAATTTGGAAAATGAAACAGATAAAAACCTAATAATTATTGTCATAAGATTTTATATGATTACGAGATTATAATTTACAAATTTTACATATTTCTCTAACTTGTTTGTTTGTCAACCTGGTTAATGACTGTTTTATGATTGCTTGCGACCTCTTTTCCCTCCTACTGTTCTAGGCAACTGCCTACTCAGCGTATCAGAAATTCGTTAAAAACGTTAATTCGTTACTAACGAATTGCCGATTATTCCTGTTCCTTCTAAATTTCCGCCAAACGATATCTTTCATTATCTTGATTTAATATCAATAGAAGTAGTTGTTATGTAACAAATAAAAAGAAAACTGTTATAAAATATT
Organism: Argiope argentata; assembly: GCA_026289955.1. Taxonomy (NCBI): domain Eukaryota; kingdom Metazoa; phylum Arthropoda; class Arachnida; order Araneae; family Araneidae; genus Argiope; species Argiope argentata. The sequence continues at coordinate 2,036,089 of JAOUZG010040955.1, read as the reverse complement.
TACATGTAGTTCACCATCAAGGAAATTAGTCTTAATGTTTCTTTGTACAAACATTAAAATGTAAAGGAAAATTAATGTAAAGGGATAAAAAAATTACGAAGGTTTTTTTTTTTTTTGACTCACTTCTAAATAATCAAAGTCTTGTAACTCAGTTAACAAACAAAATAAATTTTACCACGCTGATCTGCCAGCAAATTTGAATTGATGAAAAACGAATTGCTAAAAATAACGTTTAGAAATTTAAACAATATTTGATTTTAGTTTGAATGTGCACGGATATATAGGTCTCATAAATCACGTGGGAACACAGACTTTGGCGTTGGGGAATTGTTTTGAAAAAAATTCACCTCTTGAAATTGCGATGACCCTAGTTTGGTTTAATTTAATTCTATTATTATCCCGTTTTTAAAGCAACACTAGGGAAATTTTGGAACGGCCTTTGTGTTCTTGAATTGCTTTCAGACGACGAGGATGTCTCCTGAGCTGGCACCCCTACACTCAAAACATCCACATCTCACTTGTTGGAGGACGTTTGTCCCCAACGGATTTATCGTACACTAGGCCTGCTTACACTACGCGAGTCTCGAACTTGAAGCCCCCCGGTTCCGAAGTCAAGGCTTTACCATCGGGATTGTGTCACTTGCGCTCAGTCTCATTTGCGCTAACTCATTAGAGGGTGTCTTTTGCGCTCTCATGGTAGGTTTACTGGGATTTAATCACCTTTGGCAGGAAAACTTGGCGTGCATCTAGAAGGGCCATATAGAATGCACGTTTCTCGTATTGATAAGATTAAGCGAGATAATTAAAGCTCCTTATCTTCGAAATATTCGCTTTTTTCCTCACGCCCAAGATTTATCAAATATTCACTGATAAAATTAATTCATTTCTTAGTTCAGATATGCCATTAAAAATTAATTGAATTTATCGGTACTATACCTTATACTTTTGTTGAAAATGGGACCAACTAAAGAGCTTTTAAAAACATGAATATGCAGAATATGAACTGAAAACTACAAGTGATGATGAATTTCTTGCAAGAAGAAATGTTTTCGCTTTTCTAAACGTGAAAATTTTGCTAAAAGTTAAATTAATGCTTCTATCTAGATCAAAGCAACATTTGTGTTTCCAAACAACATTTTTCGCAAAAGGAGGACTTGGTTTTACTTAAGAAACGGCCTATTTGTTTGATTTTAGGCGCGGATCATGTATTCTGTATGAATACCACTTATTAAAATTGAAATATTCTTTGCACAATCAATTTTGGACTGTTGAGCTCTAAATTGACTATATCTAATGTATTTCATTGACTGTATCTAATGTAATTTTAAATATGATTCTTATTATTTATTTTAGTCGAAGCGTTCAAATAAGTTATCCTTTTGCAAAAAAGGATAACTTATTTGAACAGCTTTAACGTAATTTTTTTAAACTCATTTCAAGTATCCGTTTGTAGAATATGTATACATACAAGCATACATACATATTGAAAGAACTAAACATTATTGGTATCCATTTAAATTTGAATTAAAAAAAAACTTTCCATGTATTTTTTTTTTCATTTTGTTAAATGAAATTAAACTTTAAGACTTATAAAGATTAAATACTCCTAAAACTAAAAATTATAGTTCACTTTAATACATTAAATTTGTATTATGTGCGTCAAAATTATAATTTTTATTAATGTCTTCAGTGTAGGAAAATTATGAACATGTTAATTCATAGAAAAATTTTAAAGCAAATTTCTCGCATTCTATTTATTACTTTTATCAATCGTTTGAAACGCGGCAAGGGTCATTAGCATTTTTCCCGCGGTAGCCTTTTTTCGTTATCAGAGATATGGAGTACCACTTAACAGCGAATGATTACCATATGGCGCACATTGTAAAATAGCCAAATTTTACATACAAAGATAAAAGTTATAATGTGGTACCCTTTTTAAGACTTGAGCGCAAATGACACCCTGTAATGAGTTAGCGCTAATAAGAGTGAGCGCAAGTGACACAGAACCTTACCATCAGGCCAAGGTGGCTTTGGGAGGCTTTTAAACAATTGCTTATTTAGCAGATTTGCTATTTCAGCAATGATAAACTGAAATGCCGACAGTTGAAAAAAGAGTGATTGCAATTTTGAATAGAAATAACAGATATACGTGATTAAAACAGTGATCTCATAGTTTTGTAACTTCACATAATCTTTTGCAAAAAAAGAAAAAAAAAGTCTGTATTTTTCCGAAAAGGAAATAACTTATTTGCACAGCAGTACAACTTCCTCCTTATCGGCTGAAATGCGAACTATTTTTCTTCCTTTTAGAATTGAAACCGCATTTTTTGGATTGAATGTGTACATAATTTGGTACTCAGTAAATATGCTTATACAACCAACCTTTTAACATTTCGATTCAGATCACCCTGCAGACTAAAAGAAAAGAGATTCGAACCGCAAGGCCAAATCACAATAAGATGATAAGTTTTAAGACTGATTCATCTGTTACTTGCATTTAATATTAACCAGAAAAGTTTAAATATCGATTCCTAAGCCCTAATCAATGATTCAGTTTTGTCAATTGTTATCGTCAAATGATTCTTATGATATAAAATAGATAATTAATATTGTAAATGGCAACAACGTTCTTTCTATTTTTGAAAGTATTTTCAAAAACATTTCTTCGCAATCATTTTCTATAAAGAAAAACCGTGACAGAAATCCCTAATCTTAATAACTGTATCGATTTCTATAATTTTTAATTTATACAATCTAGACATATAATTGTCGGTCTTTTAACCCCACTATCCTAAAATTCGAGCAATTGCCTTGGAAGAAACCTTCATTAACAGTCTCAACCTTAACCCTTAAACTATCCTGTCAATTTGCTAACATTCTTCAAATGTTAGCTTGTTATCTTTTTATTGTTTAAATTTAGTATAAATTAATATTTTTTTTGTTAAAATAAGATGAAGATAATCAAAACTGGTTGATATAATTAGATTAATATTATTAATATTGTCAGTAAACAGCCAGTCATTGAAGGCAGCTTATTTTTTATTATTCTAAGAATTTATTCTCAATTACAAAAATGATAACCTGCAGATAAATCACTACAATGCACCCTTGAAAAGCATAGTTATTAAAACTACGAAAACATTATATGATTTAAAAATGTGGGAAACGCAAACTAAGAGTAGCTAAGCCTTGAATTTAATATTTGAAACACAAACGATTTCACCCTGTCGAGCGTTTTACAAGATTTTTTATTTAATAGTAATAGTAGACAATATTTAATAGTAGACAATGTATCAGCCTATTAACCTTATAGTATTAATATTACTGTTTCAATGGAAAAATAAGTATTAATGTTATATTCCGGAATGGAGTTTAAAGAATATATATTTTAAGTCGTGCTTTTGAATTATTAAGATTCATATGCTTTTGAAAGCCCTTGGCGAATTTTTTTTGAGGTGACTAATTACTAGGATGTGATATAAAAGCACTAAAAAACACAACTATGCATTTTGATTCCTTTTTTTCAATTAAAACCAAAATTAGATAGAAAACAATAATTGTTGTCACAGAATCAGCTATCTAATTTCATATATTTAAATCATTGTGTTTTTGAACTATTGAGATTTATTTGCTTTTGAAAGTCAATTAAAGGGTTGACCGTCTGTGCTGACCGACATATGGTCAATCTCCATTAGTCCGAATTTAATAAGTATCTATACTTCATAAATACTTATTTATTTATGTTTATACTGTTACCAAATTTAGCATACGTCTATCTAGACGTTTAATCTATTTTTTTTATTTTATTCATTTTTTTTTTCATTTTGTAATTATCGTGCCTTTTTTACTTTATTTATTCCCTGGGGGCATGTCGAAAAGAAGATAAGATACTTTCGGTGGCGGTTGGATCTCGTCATCCTGGAGCACACAAATAGGTGCGGGAACTGACTTGTCTCATCGACGATGGTTCGTACTTCCTACGGGAATGGTTGTACCATGGCCGGTGATGGACCTCAGGACTCAACCACAGTTTCCGTCAGTGTTGCTGTTGCAGCGGTTCGGTTATTCAGTGTTTTTTATCCACGTGTCTTCGAGGGCAAGGGTGGGTGGGTGAGGTGGATATAGTCAGTGATATGACTAACTTATTTTCGAGAAATTGTAGAGACAGGCGAATTTGAACGGCTTTCTTTTTTTAAATCGTTATTATCGTTTCTTTTTAAACTTATTTTCGAGCAGCTGGACCTGCAGGTGTTTTTTTTAATAGTTTTCTTTAAAAATTTGATAAAAATCTATAAATTCTGAATACACATCATATACCAAATTTCATTCTCTAGCCTTAAAGCCTCTATGAGCGTGCCTTCACGGACACATATACGAACATAATGTTAAAAATATATTTTCCAGACCCAAGAAGATCTGGTGCGTGGTGATAAGTGAGAAACCTCGCGTTCGAACTTTTTATCGGTACAATATTTTCTGTTTACATACTTCGTATGCAAAAAAAGAAAAGAAAAAAAGAATAAGTTACGTGGTCACACCGTGCTTAACGCAGCAAGTATTTCGAAAATTGAAAAAAAAAACACCCATGACATTTATTCATTCACATATCAAAGGATTAAGAGAGTTCATTGATCTACTGTTAAAAACGGAGAAACTTATGAAAGTGTGACCGAAAATGGCGTGAAACCGTTACTTGGAATTGGTAACCATTTGATCATAAGTTGAAAGTTTTTGAAGAATCTCTTTGTAAATCTTAGGAATGGACAATGTATTTGTTGGGATTAATTCAAATCTCCAGTCAAAGACTACAATTCAAACTAAAGTATTTTTTATTTTGATGATTTGATATCACTAGAAATATTTTGTAATAATAGTGATATTATCAAGTAAAAAAGCCACCTAATCTGTAGAGAAATTTTGGAGCTTTGAAGATTTTTGGAAGAGTAAATAACTTATTCTGACAAAAAGGAAAATAATTCTTTTGAACCCTGTTTTAAAGTTATTGTATCAAAGAAATACTAATTAACAAAGATTGTGCATTCTATCAAAATGAAAAAAAGAAAAGAAAAAAAAGAGCAATGTACTTTTTATAAATGATATGCAGAATTCAAAGAGATATTTTAAAATTAATAAATATAATTATTAATATTAAGTATTGGGGTAGATTCTTGCAAAAGTAAAGATACAAATAAAAGCACAATCTTTTTTTTTAAAACAAATTATATTTAAAATAATAAATGCACTATTAAAAAAAATCAATGAAATTTTAATTTTTATGCCATCAGTTCTATTAGCAAAATATTCATACCGAATTAAAATTTAAACAAAAACTATTCCCTTCTATTTCGATCCAAACTGTTCGAATTATGAAACTTTTAATTTTACAATATGAGATTAATCAACAAGCTAGAAATCGGTGTTTATTGATTGTATAATATTTCCAGAAGCAACCATTCAAATAGCCTGAAATTTCAGTAGTTATATTCAAAGCTTTATATGAGGGAGATACAAAAAGTAAGGTAACGTGTCCTTAGAAAAGAAGTTTTAATTTGTGAAATTAAAGAGGTAAATTTGAAAAGGTAAGGGTGCATTTTTTTGTTCATACAGTGAAAAAATGATATGCCCCATTTATTCAATAGTATTGTTGAAGTATTTGTGCCATCATCTAACCGGACTAATCGAAATTGGCATAAAAGAAATCAGGTTTAGGTTACTTAGCCACATGACCATGATTTCCTGAGCTTCCACATCGGTTCTGAAATGATGATTTACCAGGTGCTTCATCAATGGTCTGAAGGGAGAAAATCTCTTGGTACGAGATGCGGGCTGCATGAAGAATATTTTGATTCTATGGGTTGTAATGAGGTGACATGTGTTTGGGTGTTATCATGAAATAACAGGATATCATTTGTGAGAATTTCTGGCAGTGTCCAGCTAATTTCTTCATTATAAGTAGCTCTTAATGTGCTCGCTAATTCTGTCAACTTTTTAAAAATAATTTAGGGAAGCTACGGAACAACTAGCTCTATTTATAGGTGAAGGCTGAGATTTTCTATTCATTTTAGGCATTAAAATCTTATTTGTATGTGGAAATTAAACTTTTAAATATTTAAACTATAATAAATATTATTAATCTTTGTATTTGATCAATATTGTTCTCAGAGGAATAAAGCATTTTTTTGCTTGTTTGAAGAGTTACAGTGCCAACAAAAAGTAACAATAGCTCTAGAAAATTGTATAAAATGTATCTTTCATAAATTTTATTTGTTGTTTGAGCCAACACAAAACTTAATTATTTGCTCCATTTAAAGTATTTTTTTCAAATTAAACTGTATGCATATTTATTGTTCAGGCATTAACTGCTAGGTCAAGATCACAGCGAGCACCTCACATAATAGTATAGTATTGTATGGTATAGCATGACGTGGAATACTAAAGTATAGTATAGCATGGTATGGTGTTTATGTGCTTATACATGCCATACAGATGTTCACAATGCAATTTATCAGTTTTTTTTCCTTTTTCAGTAGGTAATCTCATTCCCATGTAAGTTTTAATCCATAGTCATTATTAGTTTCAGTATTCTTGTCCCCTCTATCCAGTTATAACTTCAGAAAAAATTGAACAGATTCGTGTAAGATTTGACACCGATGGCATTCTCTCTGGTTAATCCCTGAATGCTGCATCGTCTCTTTATTTCATTTAACAAATTTTTCCTTTTTTCCCTTTCTCTCCCATCTTGTGCTCATTCAACTGGTTAAATAACTTAGCGTTATAGGCACCGGGGCAACAGGATGTCGTTATGTTATTGTAGGGCAGGCTATAGTATAGAGTGATATGGTATGGCCTAGCATACTATAGCATTTTTTATTATTTTTCTCTCAAACAGTAACGTTTATTTTATAAACCAGTGACCAAAACAAGTTTTTTTTTCAATTTCTTCGCCTCAACAGATAATATCTATGAGCAACTAGAATCATGAAGATCTTTAAATAATTATCTTATTTAAATTAAATAAATTTAATTCTGCAATTCAGGAATGGATGTAGGATTGCAATCGACAACTAGACAATATTTTACAGATTTCTAATATGCTATAAGAAAGTGTATCTTAGTTTGTGTATATTATTTGTAAAAAAATGTAATTCATTGCCCGAACGATTGTTTGTATTCAGTAATTTATTTTGATCGAAATCTGGAGCAAATTTTCATCCATTAGTTAGGGAGAATGAAAGTATTCTCAAGTTTCGGGAATGTGTCCCTATAACACAACTACAATCAATTGGTTTTATAAGATTGAGTGTTCTCGATTGATCGAGTTTAACAAAACCATGCACGTGTCTCCCCTTTATTGCTCATGATTTATTACGTCAATGGAGTCAACTAGTTATCACGTGATGTAAAATAAATGTGTGGCTCCAATTTGATTTTGATATACCTCGTTAGTTGCTTCTAGTAGAACATCTCAGCACACTGTGCTACTAAAAATGAAAAGATGCTTTTTGGATGAAGTTACGTGGAGTTATGTAATCGCCTATGCTCAATTTTGCGTCTTTTTTTGATTTTATATTTAGTTTATTTCGATAGCTTACTTAACTGGATTATTCCACATGTAAACTTTAGCGTGTTCATAATATTGAAATCCTTCGGTTCATTTTTCTTTCAGTTATCTAATATCCGATTCACATCAACTGGTGCATTGTTCTTTCCTCATTCTTGTATACTAATACAGTGTGGCACATTTGATATTTCAAAATAAAGTGGGAGTGATAAATTATAGGTTTTAGATATTTTTTAAATTTTCTGGCTACGTAGTATAAAGAAACGTAGAATCGTAAAAATGTTCGACCTTGAGATTTAACCTCTACAAATCTCTGAGTTCAAAAAAAAATTTTTTTTTGGAAATTTTAGTTTATATGACAAAGATAACTAAAAAAACTCTGATCTAGATTATTGAAATTTGGTATCCCTTCATATAACAAATTTGTAGAATTCTATCCAATTTTGAGTAAAATCTGTTCATAGAAAGTTCACCTGTCTAGCTGTTCGTGAATAAATTAACACGACAACTACACAACGAAGAGAGCAAGATAGATGAGATTTGATGAGCAGATTTAACAACAATAGAATAGACACTTGTCAAATTTTGAGATAAATACAAAACGAGTTGACTGTCTGTCGCTCTGTACTTTCAGAAGCATGTAAAAGCCATAATTCGAAAAAGCAATGCCTCAAATATGTTATGTTACAAATGTAGTTTTTCATCCATTATTTTTTTAATCTGTTGAGAAAAACGTGTCACAAAAGTACAAAATCGATTTTTGTATTTTATTAATGCATTTCAGATATTAAAGGGTCACCTCACTTGCTGAGGATGATGCGATAGATTCAGTAAAAAGGTTAAATTCACACCAAAGTTAGATTAATAATTAAAAACTATTGATTAAAACCAAAGATTAATAATTTTAAACTATTGTACGGCAATGTACGCCAACTATTGTATGCTGGGCGTCTTTTGGCAAGAAAAGTTTATTAGAGAGTATGCGAAAAAGTTTTGGCAGATCATTCCCACTGGTTTTCTCATTGGATATTATAAAGCGGATGCCAGGGATTATTTCGCAACATAACACGCCGTTGATGCAATCGAGTCAATAAAAATCTTTAATTCTCGCCAAAGGTTAATATTTTGTAACTATTGTACGCCAATGCAATTCTGGACATCCTTTGGTGAGAAAAGTTTATAAGCGAGTATACAATAAAGTTTTAAGAAATCATTCCCTCTGTTTTTCTCATTGGATATTGTAAACCGCATGTCAAGGAGAAGTGCGCCATATAACTCGCCGATGATGCGATCGATTAAATAAATATGTTAAATTCACGCCAAATATTAATATTTTGTAACTATTGCACGCCAATGCAATATTAGACGTCCTTTGACGAGAAAAGTTTATAAACGAGTATGCGGGAAAGTGTTGTGAGATTATTCCCTCGGGTTTTCTCATTGGATATTATAAACCGCATGCCGGTATTAATGCGCCGCATAACTCGCCGATGATGCGATCGATATAATAAATAGGTTAAAATCCCGCCAAAGGTTAATATTTTGTAACTATTGTATGCCAATGCCTTGCTGGGCATCCATAGGCAAGAAAAGTTTATTAGAGAGTATGCGGGAAAGTGTTAAGAGATCATTCCCTCTGGTTTTCTCATTGGATATTATAAACCGCATGACAGGGATCAATGCGCCACATGACTCGCTGATGATGTGATCGATTCTATCAATATATTAAATTTACGCCAAAAGTTAATATTTTGTATCTATTGTACTTTAATGCAATGCCGGGCGTTCTTTAGCAAGAAAAAATTATTAGAGAGCATGCGAGAAAGTTTTGGGATCATTCCCTCTGGTTTTCTCATTAATTGATTCCAAAATAGCTTACAAATTTACAGTGTAACTTCATTTATCTATTATCTCTTCATTTATCTAATGAAGTGTGTCCAACTTCATTTATCTAAGTCATTTCGCTAGCCGAGTTATCGAATTTACATATTCATAACCATAAAGATAGACGGACGACCAACCCTTTCACAGATTCTATTCAAAATTTAAAACTGATCTACAATTTTAGCGCGAAATCTATAAAATCTATTTAACTATTTGCGTTTTTGAGTTATCGTGTTCAAATGGAGAAGGGTCGGGCACACTGATTTTTACCGAAAGATTTAGATCAATATTCAGTGAAAATATTTTTTATGTTTGTAGTTTGTAGCAGATTTTAGTTATTGTGTGCCGGCGTCCTGGCTTAGGGGTAGTGCATCTTTCCCGAGAACTAGGCATCACGGGTTCGAATCCTGGTTCGAGCATGGTTGTTCTTCTGTGCTCTTACTATAAGGTGTATGAATGTGAACCCCTGCAAAAAGGGGTTGCGCAAGCGACTGTGATGAGTTTGTAGCTAAGTCGTACTCTTGGCTCTAGTTGGTACTACTTCAAAACAAGAGACGCTCCTTTCGGCTTAAAATTGATTGATGCCTCGACGAAGCTTGTCCATGGCATGTGCCACTAATAACGACAACAATAACAGTTATTGTGTTCAGTGGCCAACCGACAAGTAAATTTAAAATTGTTAAATTAATTTTAAAATGTAGTAAATTGGGTTTTTTTTTTTGGACTCGGGGATGTCTGAAAAATGGAGATTCGTCAAAATCTCATGGTCGAATGTCTTAATGATTATAATATTTTCTTTTTTTTATTTGTTTGCCGAAAAGTTTAAAGGTATCCCTTATTGTGCTTCATAACCTTTATTATTTATGGTTGTTTACGATTTTTGAATTAAATTTTTTTTCTGGTGCAAATTTTAAAGTAATCTTTCGCAAACAATGGATTTAATGCTTAGTGGGTAACTGCATTTTATTCCCCGTTCTGTTCGATAATACATATATTGCTAAAATTTAATTTTTAAAATAAAACTTATGACATCGCATTTTATTTTAAAGTTTATAACTATAAGATAAAACAATTAAAACTTTACTCTTGTTTCATGCTTTCTGAATTTTGCACAGAAGATGAAAAAAATAGAACACATGACTTGAAAAATATATTAAGTTTTAGAAGGATTAAAAAAGTTCTAAACTATCGTAGAAAATTCTACAACATTTTCATGTCAGTGAACTCAAACGTCTAGAAGGTAGAAACAAATACCGAAGGAAAATGGAGAAGAAAAAAAAATTGTTACGACATTCTGTCAACGTTAAGGATAATATGGATTTTTTTCTCTGTGAGCGTTTCAAAAGAAGATTTACGAGAATTTAGAAACTGAGTAAATGCACATTGAGAAACTTGTTAAATGCATATTGATTTAAAAGTATAATTTCATTACTGTTTAAAAGAGCCTTCTTTATATCATTTTTCAACATAGTTTTCCCCATTATTAAAGCAATGTTCATTTTTTTTTCATATGGCATCATTCTCTAAAATAACAAGAATATAAAAGTTATTAAGTAATATTCATACAGTCATTACTCTACGTGATCGTTTGGAATGGAGAAATAAATAGTTGCATCATGGAGCTAAATCAGGATAATAAAGGTAATGGTTTCTGTTTCTTAATTAAATTGTTGAATCCTTTGCGTGCTTTTTCTTTGGGTTGTAAGCAAGTTTTCTGTAGGTGTAGCAATAATTTTAAGCGTAAATTAACAAGTCTCCTCTCCCTTATAACATTCCCCCTGTTCATATTTAATAAAATAAAAGCACCAAAATTTTTATTATTAAAAATAACTAGTTAATGCCAGTATCCTGTATTAGGGGTAGCGCGTCTTTTTTGTGATCTGGTTGTCCGGGTTCGAGTCCCGGTTCAGGCATGGTTGTTCTTCTATGTTTTATCAGTGGAGTGTGTGAATGCCGCCAACCCATGTAAAAAAGGGTTGTGCAAGCGAGTGTGACGTAGTAGTAGCAAAGTCGTACTCTTGGTCCTAGTTGGCGCTATTGAAAAACAAGAGACGTTCACTCGGCTTAAAATCACTGACGGCCGACAGCGCAATTGTCTACGACAAGTATCATTAGTTACAACATATTTAATAATTAATTTAATGATCCACTGTAGAATAAACATTGGAGTCCGTATGTTGAATAATTTGTATTTTCCATAAGTTTAGTTGTTTGACATCCACTCGCGCACTGGGCACGAGACTTGGGTTTCATCCCTAAGAAAACACATTACTGCTTTAGCATTACTGGTATATACTGTTTTTAGAAGAATATTACAAACTTTTTATTTCATTTTAATGAAAGAAAGTTAGTTATTCTTGCGGTGAAAATAATCAAATTATCAGAAATGAGGGAAAAGATTAAGATATGAAAAAAAAAGAAAAGAAAAAAAAATAGGACAAGTGTCATTTTTATTTAAATTATAATAAGGAAAAAACTTCATTATTTTAATGAAAAAAGGAAAGAAAATGGTAAAACTACATATAAAAAAAATAAATGAATAATAATAAAAAATCAATTATGATATAAACTTTCCTGAGTATTCAATTTAGCATCCTTTTACCCTCCCCCCCACCACCTTAATGACCTCAATTAGAGGATATTTTTAGTTTGGGCCGGGATCTTTAGCCCAAGATATGATTCGAAAATCAACTCTAGGACTAACCACCCAAATTACTCTTAGAAACAAGCTAGTCGCCCTTTCAGTTTCAATTAAACCCATTCTTTATGACTCTTTGACCTTGGCCCTTTTATTTAAAGAAAGGAAAGAAGAATGCATATACAAAAATAGAGAAAAGAAACAAATTGAGTATTATCATTCTTTCCCAAGTGAAAAGAAATGTAAATTTTTTACTTTTCAGAAAACAGAGATTCAATCGGTTACATATATTGATATCAGACAAATAATAATAAAAAAAACGCAACATATTTTCCTTCAAAGTTAGGCGTTTAATTTTTGAGCGATGTTCAAACGTACATTTTTTATTTATATTGTTTCAAAGTGCTCGTTAGGCGTGATAAAGTGCTGGTTAAATCTTTCAATCGTAGGAGAGTATTTAAATAAAATCATTTAATCATTACTTCTCCCGGGAATCAAAAATTAATATTATTCCGTTTCGAGTAGGCTAATAGTCGTGGGTTCAGTTAATAAATCAAGGACTTTAGGAAGACTGTTCAAATTATATTACATTACTGTACAAGTACTGGGGAATTGTTTAGCGTATAATTTTTCCAATTAAAAAATTGAAAAATTACTTTTTAAGAATTTTAAAAATGCCAGCAAAACATGTATGGTATCATTTTTTCTCTAATTTTTTTATCATTTAGTTAAAATATTTTTTTAGATAAATATTAAAATTCGCTGTATCAGAAATGATAAATTAGGACTTAATTTGCTTTAATAAATATTTTGCCTCAAGAAAAGTAGATACCCCTTCAAAAAAATCAAACCCTTTTAATTGGGTATAGTTGCAACACAAAAACCTCAAAGCAAAAAAAAAAAAATCTAAAGTTGCTAATTTCAAATTAACATTATTATTTTAAAGTGATTTTTGTCTTAATTAATTTGTCATTAACCAGTTTAAATCGGTTTGAAAAAATTACTAGACTTCTGTCTGTAATGATAATATTATGACTTTCATTTTCATTTTTTTCTAGCTGGCAAACAAAGTTTTGGAGCTCGACCGATTTTAAGATAAAAAAAGACTAGTAATTTCGATGAAAAGTTCACTGTTACTGGAAGTTATTGAATATGTGGTATAATCCAAAGATTGTAATTCAGATGGATATTAAAATTATATTCCTTTACAGTATTTTGAGAAATACAGTTAGTAAGAACGTGTTTATAATATCATAAAAGAATAAATAAAAGTTATGTTTTACAAAATTGTGATAAAGATTACTGAAAAAGAATCCCCCCCCCCAAAAAAAAACTATAATTTTTTGAGCACGAGATTAATTATTTAAAAATAAGAAATCGTAAACAAACTGGAATATGATGTCATTTCAAAGAAACGGCAAACAAAAAGCAATTGATAGTAACTTTAATTAAATATTTCAAACAATACTGGCGAAACAAACCTCAAATGTCATGGGTCAATTGAATCGCTATCTATTAATGAAAAAACGAATATTTTTTGCCAGTAAATTTCGGAGATACCAAAACCTCCTAACTAAAACAACATCATATTCTCACATGATAAAAAAAATCAAATGTTTATTAGAAAGATGAAATATCACAACAAGAAAAGCTATAAATATAATTATTTACACCAAATATACTTAGCTAGAATGTTTTCCCTTCCCTTTTCTTACATACTGTGACAATCTAAGGCTTTCTTTTTTATTATGCTTATATCTACCTCTGCATCCCCTGAACATATATTATTAATGAAGGGATAATGACGACAAATACTTAAAAACTTAAACGCTATGGTTGCCTCAACATCCTGCAAATTACCTCCCGCTTTTAGTTACACAAATGACAATTTTTGTAAATTAAAATAACACTTCATAACAAATTAGGAAATATGAAAATGTATTTTATATGCTTTCTTAACCTCTGTTTGGATGTAAAATTTGGCACAGTTAATCAATTTTGATTGCGATAGGCAAAAGAGAACTCATACAGTTTTATGCATTTGGGACTGCATGCCACATCTGCAATAAACTAAATTAAATAAGAATGAATGTCAGTTTTTATAAATATAAATTTAATTTTTAAGCAACCGGGTTCACATAATACATACACGTGAATATGTATACCAATAATATATGCCTGATCAGATTTCATTAGAAATTTAATGCATATCAGAAAATTTGGGATAAAATTATATACCAAATTCCATCCAAGTAGTCCTTTAAGATTATGAATAACCATGTTCACATGTGTGAAGCTAAATAAACTGCCATTCGACGGATTTTTAAAAACCTTTTTATCTGTACTATTATAAATGTGAAAGTTTGGATAGATGATGTTAATCAATCACACCAGAACAGCTGAACAAAATTGTATGAAATTTAGCACAGAGATGGATTGTAGTCTAGAATAGAACATAGGCTACTATTAATTCCGGTTAATTGTGTCGTTAATTTTTTATTAATTAAAAACTAACTATCCTGCCAAAAATCTTCATTTCGCACTGCCAAATGAGTATGAATTCAGTTTGTTTTTTCCCCACGCTAACGAGGTTAGGCTTAACTTAGTATTCTTAGTTTTTGATGCATTTAAAATTGAACATTGTTAATTAATAGTTAATTAAACATTTTAAATTAATTTGGATTTATTTTGATGTACTTTGGAATTAAAATAAAACAGAATAAAGAAAATTAAAAATTTCTAGTATGTATTGCGTTACCCTAACTGGCGTAGTAAATATACACATCTGCGTTTCCCCAATTGGCGTTGAAAATTGATGCTTGTGCAGTGTGTCATAATTGTTGACAACTATATTTCCGTTTTAATTAAAAGTTTAAAAATTATGTGTATAATACTGTTGTAGCTATCTCAATCTTGAAAATAAATAAAATAGAATAGATTTGACTTGCTTAAAAAAAATATGGACATGATTTGCTGTTTTGCTTTATTTTAGTTTCGTACTGTAAAAAATGTTTTTAGGTTAGTTGTGTGCTTTTCCATGCATACGAAGTCGTGGGCAAAAGCTAGTAAATTTATAAATTTGATGTTTAAGCTTTATTTAAGTTTTGTAACTCCTGATCAATACGGATTTGAGGAATTAAACTCTTAGACAAAAAGAGTGGATAGCAGAAATAATTACAGAGATTTATATTTTGGATTCTTGGAGAGTTGAAACATTAAGATCTTAAAAAATCTCCAGCAAAGATTTTCATTTCAAGTATATGTAGTACTAGCTCTTACCGGCGACTTTGTACGCGTGGAAATTTGGATGTGTATATGCGAAAACTGACAGTCTAATCACAATGTAAAATGTTCTCAAACCGTATGCATGCATAAATTTTCAACGTCAATTGGAGCAACGCAAAGACGTGAATTTTAAGCACCAGTTGGAATAACGCAATGCAGATTAGAAAATTTTAATTTCTATTCATCTGTTTTATTTTTATTCAAAAGCACTTCTGAAGGAATCAAAAGATCTATTAATTAACAATGTTTAATTTTAAATTTATCATACACTACGAAAATAAACAGAATCGTTTGAAATAACCGGTCGAAAACATGTTACGTCTAAAATCATTAGCGTGGGGAAAAACTATTTAAAAGCTATGTACTTGAAACTATAAAGGTACTTTAAAAAATTTATTCGAAAATAATGAAAATAGGCAAAAGGAATATGTAAAGCAAGAAACAAAAATAGAGAAATGAGCAGGAAATATCGAATTATATTATACAAGAACAGCGTAAGAAAAAAATTAATAAACCTTTCTTTAGAATATTAAGATATATTAAAAGGAAAAACGGAAACAGAAAAATAAAAACAAACGGTTAATTTTTTTTTCTGATGAAAAAGGCTTTCTGTCGGGAAATCCTACAATAAATAATAAAAAATTCCATTAGAGAAGATAATATTAAAAGAATACCGAAAATAGAAAAATAAAACAAACGATGCAGAAAAGCTCAGGCAGATGTTTTCAGATTTTTTAAATTTTTTGGCGGACAATTTAGTTTTTAATTAATAAAAAATAACCACTCAATTAACCGGAATAAAAAGTAACCTATGTTCTTCTGTAGACTATAATCTATATCTATGCTAAATTTCATCCAATTTCCTTCAGCCGTTCTGGCGTGATTGATTAACATCATCCATCCATTCATTCAAACTTTCACATTTATAATAATAATAGATAGATCAATATCCACGTTGTAGACCTCCCTAGGTTTGATAGAGGCATTTTTGGAAAATGTCCGTCTCTTTGCGACGAATTTAACTAAAAAATGCTTTGAGCTAGATGGTTGGAATTTGGTTTACGATCTTAACACAAATGTCCAGATTTCGGTCAAATATTTATTAAAATTTGTTTTGAGGAAAGTCTTCTGTCCACCGGTTCGAAAATAAATTAACACAATAATTACAAAGATAAGAGAGTCAGATAGACAATATTTGAAGTAACATCTATAATAATATTTACAGTGTAGGTATCAGTCAAATTTTAATACAAAACCTATAGCGGGTTAACGGTCTGTCGGTCTGTACTTTCAGAAACATATAAATGCGATAATTCAATGATTCAGATATATCAAATTTGGAGCCTGCCATCTGGCACAGAGGTAGCGCGTCTTCCTTGTTTTCTGGAAGTCTCGGTTTAGGCATGGCTGTTCTTCTGTGTGCTATCTGTGAGCTGTGTGACTGTGCTGTAAAAAGGGGCTGTGCAAGCGAATGTAGTGGTGAGTGTGTAGCTAAGTCGTACTCTTGGCCCTAGTTGGCGCTACTTCAAAAACAAGAGACGCTCCTTTCGGTTTAAATCTGCTGCTTATCAGCGGAGAGCTTGTCCATGGCAAGTGTCATAAGTAACAACAACAACATATCAAATTTGGAATAGGATTTTAAGACTACGGGTGCAGTTTTGTAATACATTTTTTTTTCAATCGATTGAGAGAAATGTGCCTAAAACTAAAATTCTATTTTCGGATACTATTAACTGTATAACAGGGATCAACCGCCAAATAATTCGTTAGGAATGACATGACAGAATCAGTAAAAATGCTAAATTCGTGAGTTAGTTAATATTTTGTAACTCCAGTATGTCAGTGCAGTATAAGACGTTTTTTACCATAACAAATTTATTAAAGTATGAGAAAATTTTGGGGAGACCATCTCCGCTATTTTAATGTTTACTATACTTTCTCCTATAAGCATCGTATATGGGAAAGTAAAAAAAAAAAAAGAGAAGTTAACGCTATTAGAATAAAATAGGCTTGTATTTCAACTGTGAATTGGATCGACGATATCGGTGAAATGCAACTGTTTTTTCTTTCAAATAAATTGCAAATTTAAAAAATAAATATTTTTTTTAAAAACCTTATAAATTTTTACGTTCTTGTCTATAGCGTAAGAAATCTTTTCAGTAAAGTAAAACTCTTGAACACCCATTAAAAAAAAAGACGAAACGTTATAATTGAAAAGTATGAAAGAATGCAATGCAAAACATTCTTTAGCCATGACACCATCCGTTTGAAGATACGAACGCGCATGATACGTCTTATTTGAATGTAAATGCCACAACAGGTGGTTGTGTAAGGAGGGAGGAGGGGTGTATATGTCTTCAGCGAAGCAGCAAGTACAATGTGAGCCACAGAAGAACAAACAACGACCAAACGATAATGTAGCAGCAGACTGCGGAAACATGTACTTTTCTTTTTCTTTCTCGTTTGGTGTTCTTTTTTTTTTTCTGTGTCGATCTTTGTTTCGCTTTTACTATTGCGTAATTCTGCTTCCCCTTCTGATAAAAATGGCTTGCAAAATTGCGGTGCATTGTGGGTGAAGGTCGAAAAATAATACAATCCTTTCACTGATTGTGCGTTCAAACGTTTATGAGAATTTGCTTGTTAGATATTAAAAAAAAAACAACAACAAGAACCTCCAATTTGTGTTGGGAAATATGATCATTACTGAATTGATTCCTAATAATATTTCACTCAAATTTTTAAAAAGTCCTACTACTCTACTAAATATAAAAATAAACTGTATCTTTAATTTATTATTCGAATTTTTCAATCATAGTGTTAGTCTCGATAATGTTTTTAAAATTCTTATTTATTTCTGAGTTTTTTACTTTTTGCATTCATTATATAAAGGAATTTATTAATTCGGGCACAATCCGTCTTTCATGTCATGGGCATTTCATATATCTGTTATTTAATTTAATTAAAGTAGCGATCATTATGAATTAGAGATCAATTTATGGTCATACATTACAGCTAATTTGGAGCAGTCGTTTTGGTTTACAATTTTCAGTGGTGTCCATCGAAAAAGCACAATTAAAATGTTTTTAAATAAATATTTATGTATTTAAAAAAATTTAATAATAAAAAATAATTGATTTGATTTCTTAAATTTCTATTTTCTCATGTATTTAGAATAGAGAAGGTATAGTAATTGAAAAGAAATTGGAACTCGAAATTTTGACGGAATTTCCCATTTTGGATATCGCTGAGTTCAAAAAACACATTTTAAAAAAAATGTCCGTCTGTCTGTGACAAAGATAATTTAAAAACGCTTTGAGAAATTTGGTTGAAGTTCATGGCCCGATTTCGCCTAGTTGGGGCCCAAGGCAAAAACTTCTTCACTACTTTAGTAATAAAGGGCATTCATTAAAGAATGAAACTTAAAATAAAATTAGTATTGGGGGCCCCTCTTATGAGGAGGGTGGGACAACTGCCTCTGCCTTAGTCAGGCCAGGCCCTTTGAAGTTTGGTATTCGGTTTTTACAGTAAATATGTAGATTTTTTGTTATCAAATTTTGAGTAAAATCTGTTCAGGGGAAGTCCGTCTGCCTGCTTGTTCGAATGTAAATTAACACGATAATTACAAAACGGAGAGAACCGGACAGATAATAATGTGCGTAGATTTCACAGCGTAGATTTATAGTGAAGACACTTGTCATATTCTGAGCCAAATCCAAACACGGATTGATTATTTATCAGTTTATAATTTCAGAAACATGCAAATGCTTTAATTCAAAAACTCCAGAAATATTTCAAATTTGGTAAGGGATTTTTGTGCCTTCAAGTACAAATTTGTGTTTATTATTTTCAATCGATTGAGAAAAACTTATATAAAAAACAAATTCGATTTTTGTATACTTTTGGCGCATTCCAGGGATTAATCGCCAAATATTTCTCCAAGGGTGACCTAACAAATTCATTAAAAATGTCAAATTCATCCCAAAAGTTAATATTTAGTAACTATTATATGCCAATGCCACTTAAGGTGTTCTCTGGCATGCCAAATTTATTACAGAATATACGAGAAAGTTTTTGAGAGACCACTTCCTTTGATGTCATATATAAAACAAGTAAGAAGTATAAACAAGTAAAATAAAAAATAAGTAATAAGTATAAACAGGTAATATAAACTTTTTTTAACAATTCCTACTTAAATTAACAAAGAAAAAATTTATTTTAGTTACTCTTTATTAAATAATTACAACTAATATAAATATGTATAGAAATGTGGCAGAGTCACAATATTAAGCGGCAAAATAAAGAACGAATTTCCTGGCAATTTTCCATTTTATAAATGGTGTCCGAACTCTCAAATCAAGTAATATTGTTTAAATTCAACATCATGCCAACCAGACTATCCTGGCCTAACGATTACAATTACTATAAATAATTGATCAAAAAATTATACTAACTTTGAATTTTTAACGCCAATCGACGATTTAAAGTCAATTGTGGCAACGCAAAATGCGTGATTTTTCCACTTAAGTTTGGATATGCCATACAAATTAGAAATTCCCAATTTTTCTGTATTCTGTATTATTTTAATTCTAAAGTACTTCAAAATGAATCAAAAAAATTGATTCATTAACAATGTTTAAATTTAAATGCATCAAACATTATGAAAATAAACAGCATTTCTTAAAATAATAGGCTGAAAACATGTTAAGCTGTTACTTCATTAGTGTGGGGAAAAAACTTACTGAATTCGCTACTTATTTGGCGGCGGAGAAATGAAGGTTTTGTGGCAGAAATTTAGTTTTTAATTAAATAATAAAAAAAACTAATGAATTAAGATTGAAAAAACTGTATTAACATCAAATATCATCCACTACAAGTTTAAAAAAATTACTTGAACTTCAGTGGATGAATAAAAAGTATTTTAATAGCGATTGAAAATTTGCACAAGATATTTATATATATATATATAGGGAGAATGTGAGTTAATAGTAGGAATTGAAAAAAAAATATGTGAGAGATTCGATAGTCACTGACATATTAGTCAATTTCGTAGATCATATGAAATCTCATAACTCATAGATATGTCATTAATGTTCACCTGCTGTCCACAGCCCTTCAGTTTCAAGATATACCCGAATTAATTTTGGCCTATTACCTATCTCAACAACAAGACCGATTTCGCCAATTAATTTCACCACTCTGTAAGTATAACTTGATAATTGGATTGCTCAATGCTTATCGTGCATTTTAATTAGTCATTAGTGACAACCAAAGCACGAAGATGTTAGATAGAAGGATTTAAGAAGATGTTAGAAGTTAGATAGAAGGATCTAAGAAGATGTTAGATGTTAGATGGAAGGATTCTGATGCGAATCCTTCTATCTAAGATTCAATATCTCAATGTCGAGAGAATGTTTTGCCCCAATGAGCACTAAGCATGAGAACGCAAGGAATCTTTTGAGAAATTTGGTCTTGAAGTCGAGGCTTAACTTTCAAATCAACACAACTACTAATGCATCCATATTCATCGGTGTTACGATGTAAATTTTTTTACGGAATTAAAAATCACAATTATCCATTTTTAGGTTTAAAATGAATATTTGTAAAAAATAGAAAATAAATGAGTAAATAGATAGTTAAATAAAAAGTAATGAGGTATAAAGATATAAAATAAACGATGAAATGATGTAGATAAATTTTAGGATAAGACGATTCGTCATGGATGGGATGTTTTGCTATCGACAGACGCTTACTGATTGAAAGAACTGGATGGCAGACGTCAGATGGTATCTTAGTGGAAAAAAATGCTCAGTGAGAGAGAACCGTTCTTTATGAATTAGTCTTGATTTTCAAGAGTAAATCCTGAAAAGAAATTGATGGTATCATTAAAAAATTTCTATATAACAGTTTCATTCAGAAATATTAACATTAAATTTATTGCTGTGTTTAAATGGGTGATAAAATTGTACGAACACCCTGAAAAAGGCAGGGTCTATTTCAAAGAACGAAAACGTTCGATGCCACTTTGTACTCAAGTTTGTCACCTTGTAGTTATGGAAGTAAAATATCAGTCATTCAACATCAGTCATAGGTGTTGTTGGTGCCCACTGTACTCTCCGGAAAATTCAATAATGACCAATCTGTCAGAGCTCTAAATAAGCATGATAGTTGGAATTCACTGGTTAATTAGCATCACAAGCAGCCAATTATTAGGTGCAAGAAAGGAACAATGTATAACGTTGTACACGAAATTAGGTAATTTGGCATCTATGAAGTACAGCAGTGGACATAGAAAAAAACTTCTTTAAAAGCTTCTTTTAAAGCTTCGTTAATCCCTTTATAAAGGATTAATAAAGGGATTAAAGAAGTTTGACTCGTATACTCGGCTGAAAGTGGAGGCAATTTTTATTCCATAAAATTTCTAAATTAACCCATTGACTGCCAGACATATTTAGAGCGTCTTGCCCGGGGTGCCAAGGTTTTATTTTGAAGAATACATGAAAGTTTACAAAATATAATTATATTAAGTTACTGATATAATATTGTAATAGCATTTGCAGTAATGTTCATTGAAAAAAAAAAACACTACGAGATAACTCGTAGTTGGCGTCACTGAATAAAATTCCTGTGCTGGTTGCCACTTACGAGTTATCACGTAGTGTTTTTTTCAATAAAAATTGCAGTAAATGCCGTTACAATATTGTTTCAGTAACTAATATATATATAT
>JAOUZG010040955.1:1999648-2013597 GCA_026289955.1 Argiope argentata | reverse complement strand
GATATCTCGTAGCTGGCAGTCAATGGGTTAAATAGTCATTTCGAAAAAGAACTTTCAGCTAAAACTATCCAAAGGGAGCTTTATACTTTGAACGTTTATGGAAGAAGAGACAACTGTATATTGATTAAAGCGATGCTTTAATTGGTTACGCCATGCTTTACAGCGGCATTATTGGTGAAAAACACACAAAAACTGGATTCCACGATAGTGGCAACAAGTCAACGTATTTTATGAATCAACGGTCGTCTATTTCAGATAACTAGATGCGTTTATGTCTGGAGAATGCTCACAAATGCATTTTCTCCTGATTGCTTCTTGCCGACTGTGAAGCATGAGGTCGGTTCCTTTATGGTATGAAGTGCATTATCTGATTTTGGTCCGCTTGATATTTTGCATCTAAAAATTACTGTCGCTAAATATGTTGATGTACTGAAGGGAGGGGTCAAGTGCATTTTTACTTCTCACTTAGTTTCAAGAGAATATCCATTTTATTAAAAATGGATATTCTGTGATATCACCTCTAGTATCCTTCGTATATGAGAAAGAAAAAATAAAAATAAAAATTGTTTAATTTTCAAAAACATTTCTAATGCTAGTTACTGTCTTTAAAAAGTCGTTTGATAATGATAATAAAAATCCAACATGAAATTTTTTGTTTTCTGGAGAAAAAAAGTTATCGAATAAAATAAATATTATATCGAATAAAATAATTATTTATGTCTGCTAAAAACTTTATTCTGTCAATATTTTTGACTCCGACGGATGTGATTTTCTATTAGAGAAATTGCATTTCCGATTAACTTTATATTATTATGAGGCTAATTTAATTAATGGCTAACTTTTATGCGGTGAAAATGTTACGAAAAAGTTAATATCGCGTTTAAGATCTTTAAGGATAAGCCGCAGGTAGCCTTAACTATTCGCAATTTCATGGATTTAATGACCACACATTGCCAATATCCTCCGTTCTTTCTAAAAAAAATGTATGCTGATGTAAGCTGATATGTATTTTTTGGGGGGAAGTGAATCATTGCTACTATAAAACAGGTGATAAAGGAATTTCCTAGAAATACCGGTAAGTGAATGCGCACGACGCAGATAACAAAACGAATGCTTGCTTAAAACTCCTTTAAACCGCTATAATCGCTTTTTTTAGTGATGTCGGTTAGTAGGTGAATATTCCCTTGTTCTCTTAGCAATCAGAAAATAAAAATAAAAAATCCTTGTGAGTAAGAATGAATCATTCAGATTATTCAATGTGTAACTGTTTACTTTTTCTGATTACAGCTCACAGAGGGTGTTCATTCATATCTGGACACAATAGACATTTTTTAAACCATCAGAGATAGTCATATACTGACAGTTCAAAAGCAGAATTCTTCGGAAAATATTTTGGCAAGAATCTTAGACGGATGTCAGAAATTCTATTTCTTCTTTCCTTTTAAGTGAAATTTTCCATGATAAAATCATTTCCGGCCAATGAGAACAACCTCTGCTCAAAACTTTTTCCCTCAAAAGGATTTTAAAGGATTTTTCTTGTCAGAATTTCACGAAGTTTCTAGTAATTTTTTTAATTATTATTTTCTCATTTAATAAAATTGTAAACATTAAATGTAATCTTTCGTTTAATGAAGTACAAACTTCAATTTTTGAATGATATTTTTTCATTTGTATGTCAGGAGGATCTTATAAAATGAGTAACAAAAGCAAACTAACTGCTAGTGTTAGATAAGCGAATCTGTTAAAGACAGTTTAAAGATAAGGCTTTCAGTTAATTGATGATTTTCTAAAAACTTAAGTTTCTCGTAGTATGATAGTTTTATATAAAGGATGCTTAGCATTTCACTTAACCGCAATCTAAAGGTTGTAAGAGAAAGAAAATTAATATCTCTCATTTATGGGGAATAATCTCCCCAGAACTTCCTCGCATAATCTCCAATAAATTTCCATTAATTGCTAAAATTTTAAAAACTTAAGTGTCTCTTTGTACGATACTTTTATATAAAGGATGCTTAACATTTAACTTAACCGCAATCTAAAGGCTGAAAGAGAAAGAAAAGAATTGCTTCCATTTATGGGGAATTATCTCCCGAGAACCTTCCCGCATAATCTCTAATAAACTTGTCAAGACGGAGAAGGCCTTACATGGTCACTGGCGTATATATATATATTAAATTTTTGCTTGAATTTTGCCTTTTAACTCAATATTTAGAATGATACTTGGCGAGCGAACTATTTGGTGACTAATTCATAGCATGCATTAATAATATAAAAAAAGAAACACACCGAGTTTTTTTTAAAACATGTTTTTCTCAACAGATAAAAAGAAAAAAAATGGACACAAAATTGTACTTGAAGTTGTAAAACCTCATACCAAATTTTATATATTTTATTCACTGCGGCTTTGAATTATCGTGTTTACATGTTTCTGAAAATACAGACCGACAGACATTCATCCCGTAGTTAGATTTGGATCAAAATTAGACTGGTATTTACACGATAGATGTTAAATATGTGTACAGAATCTTATTTACATAGCTGTCTTTGTTTTATAATAACTTGGTTCTAATAGCCGGACAGACGGATTTTCTTTGAACAAATGTTACTCAGAGTTAGATAGAAATTTACAAATTTGATGTAAAAGCCGTAAATCGAATTTAAACCATCTAACTCAAATCAGTTTTGAGTTATTTTTGTCACAAACATGCAAGCGGACTTTTCCCTTTGTTTTGATTCTTCAAAATCTCAAGTTCGAATTTTTTGGCAATTACTATATGTAGCATAGAGAAAATATCGCTGTGTTACTCATACGAGAAAATAATAATAATAAAAAACACTTGTTCATAATGGCTGCGTTGCCTTGTTTTTCGAAATACCAATTACTTAATGTTTTGAAAAACATTGTTCTTAAGATTTCAAAATCAAAATGGCAGTGTAATACAAATTTTTATAAAACCATTCTTGATCAATAGGATTTTCTGTAAAATTGTTGTTGTTAATGTATTTTATTTTAAATATAAAAATTAAAGTTCTGATTTGTTTCACCAACAGGGAATTTTGAAATAATTTCGTTCTCTTTTGATCAAAACGTATCTAAATATATACGATATTATTTCTGTTTATAATTTGAAGCTAATAAGCTGACAATAATTTTTTAAATTACATTTATAATGAATTAAATTAGCATCTACAACTTATAAAAAACAGAAGAATCTAACGGCATAACAGAACAACAACAGAATGTGATGACATAACAAAATAACAATATAATCTAACAGCATAACATAATTCTTTTTTGATTTGTGCCCCGTTTCCATTTATTTCCTACCACGATAGAGATTAAATTATCTTTAACTTGGATACTTCAGATAAAAATGCTCTGTTAAGAACAGAAGCTTTATAATTTTAAAATGTTATAAAAATCCTTTTTAGGCAATTAATATTTTCGGAAATTATCTAGAAACCAATTGGAATGGTCTCCTTACAACTTTCTAGCATAGCCTCAAATAGAGGCGTTTTCTTTGATGTTGTCTTGCATGGTAATGACTTACAATAGTTAAGAAACATTAACCTTTGGCGCGAATTGAGCATCTTACCTGAATATAATATGCGATCTTTGGCGACTTTTTTCACGATTAATGCCAACCCTGTAGTTAAAAATGTCCAAAAATCAAATTTGGTTTTCAGAAACATTTTCCCCAACTTACTGAAATACGAATTTGATACAAAACTTGCATCACAAAATAACATAACAGATATGATATTTAAGTCTCTTAAGTTTGTTTTGCGGTAAAGCGTTTACATGTTTCTGAAAGTACAGGCTGACAGACGGTCAACCCTTTTTTTGTATTTGGCTCAAAATTTAATAAATGTTTACATTATAGTCGTTAAGTCTTTGTGCAGAATTTTATGTATCTAGCTCTCTGATTCGTCGTTATCGTGTCAACCTATATTCGAATTGTAGAGCCGGTGTCTTGGCTTTGGGGTAGCGTGTCTTCCCCGTTATCTGGACGTCACGTGTTCGAAGCTGTTCTTCTGTGAGGGGAGTGAGTGTGCCTCCCACCTGTTATAAAAAGGGGCTGTGCAAGCGAATGTGATGATTATGTAGGTAAGTCGTACTCTTGGCCCTAGTTGGCGCTACTAAAACAAGAGACGCTCATTCGGCTTAAAATCGCTGATGGGTGTTAGCGCGCTTGTCCATGGCAAGTGCTATTAGTAACTACAACAGCAATTGTAAAACAGACAATCTTGGAGTTAGCTGAAATTTTTATAGAAATCCACAAATTCGAGTGAAATATATACTAAATTTCATGCATCTATCTCAAAGCGTTTTTGAGTTATCTTTGTCATAGACTAACAGACAGACGGACAATTTTCAAAGAATATGTTTTTCGAACACAGGGTGATCTAAAACGCGGAGATTCTTTAAATTCCTGAGTTAGAAATTTTTGACGATTACTTTACTTTCTGGATACTACGTACACTAGAAAGTAAAAAGGACAATCTCACTTATTTTTTAAATTTTTTTTAAAATTAAATGAATAATTAAAACAGATTAATAAAGATATAAAAATATTCCGAGGTGCATCCCCCCAGTATCTATTTTCTTATTAAAAGAAATAGATACAGCTTTTGTATCAAACAAAACCGGAGAGAACTCCATCTCAAATATATAATTTATTCAAAGATTCCTTGATTATTCTAAAAACAACACAACTTAAAATTATTAAGAAAAACACAAGCTCATATTTTGATTTTTTTAAATAAATAAAATAAAAATAAAGGCATTTCCTGTTTCCCATCCCATACAAGAAGCAAAAGCTGTCGTCAAAATGTCAATGTGTTTCTTACTCACTTTTTTTCAAACCATTGACGTAAAACGACCTTGATCAGGCCGTGAAAAGAACCTGTTCCTGAGGTTGACAGTTTTATCGCAAGTCTGGTAAATCAAAACATTTGCTAGAAATATTCGATTCTGAGAATCCATCGTCAGTCAGTAGAACACGTCGACGGTCATAAACTAAAATTTTAAAATCTCATATCGTTTTGAGATTTTGCTGACAAATAAATATTTTTACCGAGAATCGGAAATGTCGCAATATCTCAAGGATTAAATGTTTTTATAAAATGAAATCTACGATCTCAAAAATCGTATTTCAAATTATCTTGTGAGAACGTTATTATTTTTAAGTCATTATTTGTCTTAATTAATTTGTCATTAACCGGTTTTAACCGGTTTGAAACAATCACGAGACTTCTCTATCGGTCTCTGTCTCTCTAAATATATGGGTATTCATATATGATTATAATTTTCTAAACTTTCATTTCTAGTTTTTCTAGCTAGGAAACAAAGTTTTGGAGCTCGATTGATTTTCTAATGAAATAACAGCTATAATGACATAGTTTTACGTCAGCCTTTTAAAAACGCATCTGTTGTGAAGAAACATACGTTCTAATAAAGCAATAATTGTAAAAGCAGATCAATTTTTTAAAACGCATCTGTTTTCAAAGAAGCATATATAATAATAATGCAATACTGTTAAAAGCAGGTTAAAAAATATCAACTAATAACTTTCGATGACCTATAGTCTTTATTTTTGGCTCTAAAATTTCGGAGACATCAAAACCTCCCAACCAAAATGAAATCATGTTCTCACGTGATAATAATAAATCCGGTTGTAATATTTTGTTATATTCAATCTTGAAAATGACTTTTGTTTCATTGGAATTTGAATAGTGCGAATAATTTCAAGTAAAATGAATTTCCAATTTAAATTAATATTTTTATGAAAAATTTAACTTTTACTGAATTTTTAAAATTATAAATCTTTGGAAATAATACAATTTGCACATTACACTGTATCAAATAATACATGTTTTACAAATTTTTAGTATTAATAAGTTTATATAAAGACTACTGGATATATGTGATAAATTTTTGAATATGTCAGAATTTGGACGGGGAAAAATGCATAAATTAACGTACAGCAAGAACCGAAACACAGCATTAAAAAAAAAAATAAATATTTGCCAGTAAAAACTAATTTCCGATTTAAAATTGATATTTTTATGAAAAATTTAACATCTAGCATACTAATTGGTTAGCAATGCAATGAAAATGGCACGATGAATTAGTGCAATAGTTGGACTTGATAAAACCTATGATTTTTCTCCATAGACAATGTATAATGAAAAAAAGAACCCACGAAAATGAAAAGTCGTGAGAAGTAAGCAAGGATTGAGGAATAATGTAAGGCTCACAAGCCTTATATTACATAAAATTGGTGAAATTGGTTCAATAGCTGAAGCTAGAGTTTTGGTTAATTAACTTTGAATTATTAGTTTAAATATTTGGATGACTTTACTTTAAATTTTCATTTTTGTTTTAAATTATTATATAATTGCAATTTTTTAAGGAGTCAATAAAGTATTTTCTTGTGCTATGAAAGCAGTGTAGTGTCTTTGGTAGCAACTAATAAAATGGCTGTTTCCATCACTCTCTAATCTACTGTTCCAACTTTTGATTTTAAACATTAATTGGTCTTCAAAGAGAAGAACATTCCAGAAAGAATGAGGCTAAAACTAGTTGTGTACTGAAGGAGATGAATAACCAAATGTACATTGTCACAGTGAAATGTAAAAATTCTGGAAGGAAACACAAGAAAAATAAATTTTAAAATGATTAAAAATTTAAGATTCGAATTAATGTCCAGTTAATTGAAATGAAATTATACATGGTTTATATGTTCCTTAATTCAACTTTATGTGAGAAACATGTGTTATGATTTATATATTATAATGGATTGGAAAATTCTTTTCAAAATAATAATGTAAATCAATACTGCCAAGTTAAAACAGTATGAAAAACAGTAGAGAAACTTTTACTTTTGAAATGATTCTAATACTGCAATTTTACCATAATTATTGTAATGAGGCACTTTATTATTTCTTTGCCGGTGTCCTGACACAGAGGTAGCGCGTCTTCCCCGTGATCTGGGCGTCCTGATCATGGTCAATTCCCGGTTTGGACATGGCTGTTCTTCATCTGTTTTATCTTTGAGATGTATAATGCGCCCCTTCCCCTTGCAAAAAAGGTCTGTGTAAGCGAATGTGATGCTTGAGTAGCTAAAACTTACTCCTGACCTTAGATGGCGCTATCGAAACAAGAGACGCACCCTCGGCTGAAAATCGATAACTGCGTTCGAGAGCTTGCTCATGACAAGAACCGTTGAAACAAAAACAATTATTTCTTTTATCCTTATACTACTTAAAAATTTATCAATTCATTTATAATATTAGTCACCTTTGACGACCAGTTTGTTCCAACAGATATGAACATCAATCTCTGCAGGCAGTTGACAGACATACCTACACATATTCCATCTCGCCAACTCTCCTTACTGTAGCTGTGGGGAGATAGGATCTCCAATTCACTATATGCCACAGAACGCCTACTCACTCTCTCATGGCACATGAGAAAGGCAGAAAGAAGTCTCGAAGAAGAATGGTGCAGGAGAGTTGCATCAAACACCCTTTCACGCGGCAAAATCCACCCCATAGTAAACCATATTCATAAATACCAAGACCTCTTCAAGACCTACAACGGTTGAGACCAGAATTTCCCTTTGGTAAATCAACCAAAATTATAACTTCAAAAGTCCCTCAAAAGTGCAGATCTCATGATGGAAATCAAGACCCCAGGACCCAGATGGACGCTACGTATTTCTGACTCTTCAGTGATTGTTTATTTGCCTGTACATATCTTCACAATTTAATTTGTCAATCTCCCTTCTTTTCCAGTTGGTAATCTAATTCTCCTGTAAGTTCAACCCCTAATCACCATTTGTTTCAGTATTCTTGTCCCCTCTATCCAGTTATAACTTCAGAAAAAAATTGAACAGCTTCGTATAAGACACCGATGGCATTCTCTCTGGAAATCCCTAAATGCTGCATCGTCTCTTTTTTTCCTTTAACAATTTTTTCCTTTTTTTTCTTTTTCTCCCATCTTGTGCTCATCCAACTGGTTAGATAACTAAGCGTTATAGGCACCGGGGCAACAGGATGTCGTTTTGTAAGTTATGTAGGCAATTCATAGTGAATAATTACTAATATTAGTTAAATCTGTACCAATGAGTCTAAACAAGGCTTCAAACAGTTAATTCTAAAAAATTTCCGTTTGGAGTTTTTTAATTTCTGTGGATGAATATACGTTTTGGCGATACGGTGAATTTTCTTTAGAACATTTCTGATAATTCCATCTATTAACTAATGAGAAGTTGATTAAAGGCAGAAATAAAAAGGTTCATTTAAGTAGCTTGAAATTTGAACTAGATTTGCTTACATTTGGCTAATGCCATTCAACAACAAGCAATAAAAACGATTTAGTAACAAGAATAAGAAGGATACATAAATCTGTTCAATACAAAGTGTCAAGCATATTAGTCAAACATTCTTGGCAGACTAACATTTTATATACAAGAAAGTCACACTTTTCTATAAAAAACACTGCTATTATGAAGCAATGATTGTCATTATTCTAGACAAATCAACACCAACAGAAAAATCGTTCTTTTTATTCGAGGTGACAACTGAAATGGTCTAAAATCACAGTATATTTATCGTTATTTAAAATTTCATCATTTAATATCCAAGTAAATTTTGCATTCAACACGTCTATATTTATCATGATCCAAATATTGTAGAGATATTTATTTCTTAAGTTATAAATATCTTTACTTCTCCATATTTTGATTCCATAAAGTGGTCACCTTTTATCACCAACTGATAGAACTATCTCTATTAAAAAGCCAAGAAATTTTTAAAAGATATTCACCTTTCTTCAAATTCAAATTCAAGTCGTTTAATAACTTAAAAAACACTACCATGGAACATATTGTTTATTACTTGAATGCATTTTTCAAATTTGACATATTCAAAGAAAAAACAGAAGTCGTCCGTACTCATCTTTTCATAGTCGTAGAAAGGTATAGGAAAATGTTAAAAGGAAAGGCGTGGATAAACAAATTTCTTAAATATTTCGCTTCATTAATTTTCCTTTTATGCTAACGAGGAATAAATTACAACATTACCTTGAAGAGAAATCCTTTCTATCTTATCTTCACTCGTTCGACATCATTAACGTACGATAAGACTGATTAAAAGTGATGTAATTGACCCTGAATGGGAAACAGGTGGCTCAGAAGCAAGATGTCGAAATATGTTTTTATTCGTCGGATGGAAGAAAACGAAAATTAATTCCTCCCTTTAGGTAAAATAAACATCCTAAGAAGAATTTCAGCGATAAAAAAAGCACTTTCAAGCGAATAATTAGATCCGTGTAAATTAAAAAGAGAGGAAAATCTAAAAATATACGTATGAGTTTGTAAATCATATTTCTTCTATAAAAAATTGTTTTTGAGAATTATCGTCTGAATGTTAAAAGTTTTAATTGGCCTTTGAAATCCCTTTGTTTTTCAAAATATCAGAATTTAAGTATAATTTATCGTCTGCTTGAAATAAAAGTTCCCGAATTTTTAAAATTAATTAAGAGGATAAAAAAGTTTAAATATAATGATACGTGTATTTAAAAAATGAAATTAAAATAAAATAAATTTATCACTTAGAATAATATCAGTATTTTAAAAATTATAACCTATAATTTTTTTTTTTAAAAAATAACTTTTTAATAATTTTTGAAATGTTTAAAATAAAGAGATGATACAATTAGTATTTATGATTAAAATGACGAATCAGGTTTCATATGAAATACTTGAAAAGTTTAAAAGTATATTATAAAATTCTAAATAAGCAACCTATTTCTATGAACAATTTTTAATTTCCTTGTTGTTGCCATGTAAGACATCTTAAGTTTGTATTCTTAAAAGTGAGAAAAAAAAAACAGCAAAGAAATAAAGTAGGCGGTTTATTTACTCTCATATGTTTGGGAAATTCGCTAAACTAGTGCAATATTCGTTTTCATGCAAAGAAAGCAGTTATCTGAAGAGAAAAGATTATTAATAATTTAATCTTCTGTATACATTTCAAAATCTTATGTTAAATTATAGGTAATAAAAGATGAAAATTTTATTCCGAATAATAAAATGCATAAGTTATAGAAATTAATAAAAGTTTTAAAATGGAAATCTCTTTTCTTATTACTAATACGTTTTGGAGAAAAAAAAACTGAAAATGTTCAATAATATTAATTTAATTGAGTTATTTCTTTAAAGTCTTTATGAAAATGTCTTGATAAAAACAGTAGTGACAATGTTATGTAATAAAAAAAAGCTTATGTAAAATATAATAGCGCGCATTTAGTTTTAAACGTCAGTGTCCAAGAATGAACTTTGAATGATGGACAGATGCCTGTAAATTTTTTTTGAAATATTCTATTTTTCATTACACCGGATTAAATTAATATCTCTCCTTAGATAAAATAAAATAAAATTTTATATTTATAAATTTAAAGGAAGTGAGTGGGAAAATTGCATGTTTGAAATATTGTATATATTTAATTAATTTTATTTTTAACATAGCTACTTTTCATTCCATTTCTCTTTTCCATAAATATGCTACTATAGAATAATATAAAACAGCAAAAAAATCTTAGATATACCTGGAAAAATAAGTTTTTATCTTTGTTTTTGCATTAGATTACATTTCAAAAATTAACAGTGAAATGCAGTTTAAAAACATATACTATGTGTTAAAAATTATTTAAATTTTAAAATAATTAATTGTTAGAGTGTTAAGATTTCTTTTAGAGCAATATGCTCAACTGTTGAAATGTTAGAAAAGAATTTTTTCCTTGACTTTTATTTTATAATGAAGCCTTTTATTTTAAATAAATAAAGGTTCATATTGTATGCTTCTTGAATTTTTTTCATTAGGGTTTTATTTTAATAAATGCGAATACTTGTTTTTGAATAAAAGTAAATTGTACGAAACCTTTCAGATAAAATGTTTTTTAGTAAAAATTTCCGATAACGATAATTTTTTTCTATTTAGAGCAAACGATTTTTCATTTATAAGAGATATTTGTGCTTCCTATGTTTATCTTTAATATTTAATTATTTTCGAATTTCAAACGATTCAAAAGCTAAATTCAACAGATGCATTGGATTTTCAGTGGCTTAAATTAAATTTAGACTGAAATCTAAATCAAGAAATCTGAATAAATTTCAAAGACATTAGATAATACATCTCAAACTCTTTTCTGGTTCTTATTATAACTTTCAAGCTGAATAAACTATTGTTCATGCCAGATTTCTTTTATGGCACATAATAACCTAGTGAAACTTGATATAAATTTTATGGCTTGGAAACAAAATCAACCTAGTAATAAAACAGCCTCATTAAATATGATTCCCACAGTTTGCTTCGAGTTATGAAATTCTAGCTTCTGAAAATCTCATTAAGTATCAGTTGCATAGAAAACAAACACACGAAACTCTTATCTTACATCAGAATCCTGAGGTATAAAGGAGTTTATGATACGTTTCAGCAACGTTCATTCAATAGGATAACTTTCATACGATAGAGCTGATTCTCGGTAATTGGTACATATGTAGGAACATTCGAATACGATATGATTTTTCGTAAATAACGGGCAAAGTAAGTGGATTGTTGTAATCGGGCATCGCTAATGCTGGTGATAAGTAGTGTCGCAAACACAGTTAAATGTAGGCGTGTTATTTTTAATTTTGAAAGTAATAGATTCAATTTTATTTGTTGTTGTTCTCGTGTTTCGTTTTACGAAGGGGTGAGGGGTACAGAAGCTTCGGAGGGTATGGACCTGTGGCGCTAGCCTTATAAGCCAGATAACATCTTCGATACCGAAGTCGACTTTTGTATTACGGTCATATTACTCGGCTACCGGCTCTAGCGTCGCAGATTTGTACCGCGATCTTCAATCGGTACATTGATGACCTTGATAAACTTAACTTTCTGATCTGTTGTGGCGCCATCTACCTGCCAACAAAGCCGTCGCTCACTAGACGCATCAACGAACTAACACGCTCGCCAAAACTCTTGGCGCAATCAAAATCATTCGTCTCTCCGCCGACTCACTGGTGGGGGTAGTGCTGTGGCGAGCCTTATAAGCCAGATAACACATACGATACTCAAGTCGACTTTTGTATTATGGTCATGCTTCTCGGCTACTGGTCCTAGAGTCGCAGGTTCGTATGACGACCTTCACCCGGTACAGACCCCTGAGAATCCGAGGACAGACATTTGACTGAATGTACTAAAAAGCATTCATAGCTATTATTTTATAGAGATTAATTTAGCAATGGAGTTCAATGGAAAATTAAATATTTAAATCAGAATTAATTATGATAATATTATTATTAATTAAATCAAGTTAAAGCTTTAAGATACACATTACCATCAAGTTAGGAAATGAGTTACTACTTATTCATAGGATAAAATAAAAGAATTCTAAAGTAACACTGGCACTTGAAAAAGACAGCAATTGATTCTTCCAAAACTAAAAACTGAAGTATAAAGATCCAGTTTTAAATAAATGAAGAAAATCAAAATAAAATCATATTTACTCTAAAAACTCGACAGAAACAATAACTGGAATAACGGCAGTTTCCAACGGAGCTTTGAATAAATACTAATAATTTGAAGTATAAACATCAATTTGGTTATTTCATTATCTGTTCATGTGATGAAATTAGAAAGAAAACTCTTTGAATTATTGCCTAAATACCAAACAATTCCCAAATAACAAATATTTATCAACTGAATGTGCGTGACCATAATCTGTATAGTAACATTGAGCTGTAAAGCGTTTGGTAATACTCCACAAATTCCCACGAAATGCAACGATACATAAGCGACTATATTACAGGGATATTTATTCAATATTAAATGATATTGAAAACAAGTAATGTAAAAAAACAATTTTTTAAAATCAATTCCTACTTAGATTATTAGAATTTATTTTATTTTATTTTTTATTAAATAATTACAATTGATGTTGTTGTTCTAGCGTTCTGCTTTACAACAGAAGGAGGATGCAGTAGCCTCTGAGGGTATGGCCCGCTGAGCACTCGAGGGAAGAAGTGTTACTTCTAGCTCACACACGTCACAAATCCCTTTTACCGGGTGGACTTCATTCATGCATTTTATCCATTCATCCACAGATTGAAATTCAGATGTGGAACATAGAACGATCACTTCTGACCCAGTACCCGCAATGGTATTAATCTCCACAAGGAAAACTTTGAGACCACGACAGATGTAACGTCCACCACAAGTGGAGAGTCTTCGCCTGGCAGGTTCAAACTCGAAACTCAAAGGATTCGAATCCAAAGCTTTACCAACCAGGCTATTCCAATTAAAATGACTAACAATTACAATTACTATACTATGTGTATATAATTCATTAAAAATTATACTAAGATGGAATTTTCAACTCCAATTGAGGAATCAAAGCCAATTGCGGCAAGATGCTTGAATTTTCTACACCAGTTGGAGTAACGCAATGATGATTAGCAATTTCTAATTTTCTTTATTCTGTATTATTTTAATTCGAAAGTACTACAAAAGGAATCGGAAAAATCGATTCATGAGCAATGTTTAATTATAAAGGGATCAAAGATTAAGAAAATTAACAGAATCATTTTAAATAATCAGTCGAAAACATGTTAAGCCAAACCTCATTAGCGTGGGGAAAAAAGTAAAACTGAATTCGTTACTTATTGGGAGGAGGAGAAATGAAGAGTTTTGGAGGGGAAGTTATTATAAATCAATTAATAAAAAGTTAAGGAATTAATTTTTTAAAAAACTGCATTAACATAAATGTCACCACTACAAGTTAAAAAAATTACTTGAATGTCATTGAATAAATACAAAGTACTATTTTATTAACGATTAAAAATTTGAACGAAAACACACACACACACACACACACACACACACACACACACACACACACA
>JAOUZG010040955.1:1965708-1986771 GCA_026289955.1 Argiope argentata | reverse complement strand
ACACACACACACACACACACACACACACACACACATTATTATTATTAGTAGAGACGAATTATGTTGTACAAAAGCATATTAATTTACTTCAGTATTATATTAGTTAATCGAATTTATCTGCTTTCGTATATTATATTTTCTAATTGAATCTAATTTCTAGATTCGTCAATTTTTTGCATAGAAGTAAGAAAAGCTTATACTAAAAAAATGTTTCAGTGAATTTCTTTTTTTTAAGCTTTTGAAGTGATATCTTTTCAAATACTATATACTTAATACTTCAAATAATATGTACTTAATAGTCTGTAAAATGTGCTGAATGAAAATTAATCATCATGATAGCAGCATCATAATTTATTACATATTTTAAATTTATGAATATATTTTTAAATAATAAACTATTTTATTGTTTCAGATTTTTTTTTAAAAAAAAACTATTTACTGGATTTTTGTCTTATACTCTTTTCATCTTTTCTTCTTACAGCTAGATATACCAGTTCAGAGTTATCCCTGTTGTAAATTTTAAAAATCTCATTATTTCTCTTAAAGGAATTTTTTTAAAGAATTTTCTTAAATTATTATTTTTTCGAAATGATTGTTTTTCTGTCTTGCATTAACTGATTAAAAACTAAATTAGTTAAAGCAGATAATTTCTACAATGCGAATTGAAAGATGCGTTAACAAAGATAATTTATGAATGAATAATACTATTCGTTTAAAGTTTTAAAACTACAATTGTTCGAAAAATAGGATTTCTTGTTCTTTTATGCGTACCTTTGCGTTAAAGTATACTATGTATTAAGTTACAGCAAAAAAAAAAACACTTCATATGATCAGTGAATTATATGTATAAAAACATTTTCTTACTCGGTTTGTATTGGTTACAGAAAGTATTTTTCAGTTATTTACAGAAAATCAATAATTGAGAGGACGATTAAGTACTTTAAATTTTGAGGAGTGTTGACAGGAGCTGTTTTTTATGTAGTAAACAGAATTTACTTTTTCTCACTAGACCAAACTTAAAATAGAAATAATACAAATTAATTCTGTTTTTTAAATGGTGGAATAAAATTTATCACAGAAGGATTCATGTAATTTTGAGGATAAAATTGTTTCATGATAAATGTCTTCAAATGAAAGAAAAATTATACTCCCAATAGAAAGTCATACGAGACTCACCGATCCACCACAAAGGTACACAAATTTAAACTATTATGGTGAATGACCGGACCGCCGCAACATCAACATTGGCGGGAACTGTGGTTGAGTCTTAACGGCCATCTCCGGCCATGGTATAACCCTTCCTGTAGGAAGTACGTCCCGTCATAAATGGGAGGACCCCCACCTACCCTCACCTATTAGGGTACCATCTAAGGTGGCGAGATCCAGCTATCATGTCAGAAGCACCTCACTCTTATTTCGAGGTGCCACCCCTCAGGGGATATTTCCAATTGTAAAGAAGAATTCACCTTGAAATTACGAAATTACTAATGATAAAATAAATGACAATATTACGATTGCTCATAAAAAATTCAGCATTTCCATAATACTGAAAGATCAAAAATATCCCTTTAACTATCTTAAACTAATTAATGATAAATTTATTGGTTTTTATTCAAATCAGTGGCTTTAATTGGATAATTTTTTCTGGATATAAATTCAATGAAAAGGTAATAATCTATCTATTTGAAAACAAAGAACACAATTTCATGATAATTATTCATATGTAATAAATATTATTTAAAGTTGTAATAAAAGGGTTTGATAAATAATTAAGGAAATTCAATATCAATTTAAAACCCAAGAAGAAAACCGTTTATCCATATCCGAAATAAAGAAATTTTTTAAACTTAAATTATATAATCAAAAAATATCAAGAATAGTAAAAGCTTCAGTTGAGCAACTGAAATGCATTTTAGAATTTTATAAGAATCTATCAGAAAGGGAACTTGGTTGTGATATGTATTTTTTTGTACATTTCTCGTCCCATTTTTTTTGTCTTTCAATACTTTTTATAGAATATTTTCTTTCTGTGAACTAAAACATAAAACATCTAATTTAAATTACCGTTCAAAATATGAAACATCCTTATTTTATGCATTTAATTTGTTTTCCTAATTTCATTTCCTAATTTTATGCATTCAAATTTGTTTTTACTTATAATTTGTGATTAAAGGTTTTATAAAAAAAAACATTTCGATTTAAGAAGAAGAAAATTTCTGCAATTTTTGGTTTCAGGAATTCAGAATCATCATTTTAATGAAGAAAGATAAACTAAATAAAAGTATCAAAACACATTCATAAAAGACCATGTGTGTTTAAATCATATAATATAAGTGCAGCGAATGGAAAATATCTCACTTCTTTTTTTGTGACATAAAACGCTTGGGCGTATACCAAAATTTATCGTCTGAAATTTTTTCATGCAAACGATTTGTGAAAAGACACGCTCTCTGTGATATTTTGTGTTTTTTTTTAAATATCATTCCTCTCCAGTTGCTAAGAAAACGTGAATCCATAGAAATATTTGTTTAGGGCTTGTCATGGGTGAAGGTACAGCAGGTGGTTAAAGGTGTTAACATTAAGTAGAGCATTTCCTTCTGTTTCCCAGGGATGTAGGTCATTTCACATCACTCCCTACCGTCGCTTGCAAGACACACATGAGATAATTGTAATAATAGACGGAGGAACTCTGTATTTATGAGTATTAAATTGTCACGAACATTCCAGATTATTGAAATAATATGTGACTGACGATTTTTTTTTTGCGATTGACTGATTTGGTTGAAATTGATTTTAATTGAGAAACGATTCAACTGGAACAAAATGGCACTCATTATTCATAAAATGAATTGTTATTATTGTATTATTACGATTATAACTCATACAGAATTGGGTGTAAAGTTAGAAATACTTATTTACAACAATAGTAAGACTAATTGGATTTTGATTTTCAGAATAATTTTCCTGTTTTGAAAGGTACCAAGAAAGCTCCAAATATGGGCGTCCATTTTTCATGTAATCAATATGATTTATTTGTGTCTTACGGAAAAAAAAGAGTAGAATATGTCTTTTTAGAAGATACTAATTTACAATAATAGTAAGAGTAATTGGACTTATTTTGTGTTTCAGAGTAATTTTTCTCTTCTGAAGTGTACCAAAGAAGGACCAATGTGTCCGTCAACCCCTTCAACATTTAATATAATAAATACGATTGAATTTAAAATACACTTAAAATTTTCGGGTGTACTAAAATTTGTGCTTATATGTGACACATAGATAAAAAGTTAAATCATAGTTGGCATTGTTATTAAATATAATTGGGATCTATAATTATATACTTAAAACTATATGCAAAATTACATTCTTGCAATGGTGAATTTTTGATTGGGCAACTATCTCGAGCCATTAGGTTGAGGAATTTAAAAATGATATTAATGTATTTCAATTTTTGAAGTAAATAGTGTTTTTTTTTGCGTTACTAAAAGAGCCTTTTTTGTACTAAACTTAATTAGATAAATTTTATGTTAATATTAACAATATATTTTTAATAAAATCTACATTATTTCGCTATTTTAATGACTTAATGAAAATATGTCATCGTCCAATTGTAATTTGATAAAATGGCAAATTTGACAAAATTAGAATATACTTTTATTCTTAGAAAAAAGCGTAATAATTAATTAACTAACTAATTAACTATTCATAGAAAGCAGAATAAATTAATTAAGCACAGATAGTTTGATTTTTAAACTAGTATGTAATTTATATAGTAATTTTTTCTCAATAATTTTTAATTGCACATGTTTTTTTCGATTCTTTCTTTTCTTATCAATATAATGAATTTTTTTTATCATCATAATTGAACACTCATTTTCCTCTGATTTTTAAAGCATTTCTTCTGCGGCCCTGGGTACCTTTTGCAACATATTGAGCAAAATCTCATTATCTTAATCTTTGAAATCTTATCTCTTATCTTAGTTTCTTGATGGAAGATCACATCAGGTCTTACTGTATGTAGAAGCTGCATCGTACTTTTGTATAAAGTTTTAGCTCATGTCGTTAGCGTCAAAATGTAAATTTCAGTAATAACTAATTTTTTTTGTGTTCCCAACATTTTGCTTTGTTGGTTTCTGTTTTTCGTGTTGTGCCTTAATGTGTTTCCTTTCGAATCTACGTGCCTTCCTAAAATATTAAATCTATGTGACTGAAGTTTGTTTTTGAAAAATCTTGCACATCATATTGATCAATAGAATCACACAAAATAAGCTATAAATATCTAAAATTTCTAAATAGAAAACAATAAAAGCATTTGAGACATTGTCACCTTAGCATTTATCACCTTATAACGGCTATTTATGTCAGGATGGGAGTTTTAAAGCATTCTGATTCTTTTTAGTTGTATTAGCAATAGGAGACAAATAAATAATTATTACACAATTTATTCGTAGCCATGATAGCTATGTGAAACAAATAATAATCAGATATATCTCTCTTTCTAATCATTGAAAACTTAGGTGAAACGTCTTTAAAATTACAATATGTCAGTTAATATAGACTAAAATAATTTAATAAAGAACGAAACATTATTATAATAGTTATCAACAAAACAATGTAAAGAATTTAATTAATCCGTTATTGAAAAGTATTAATTTTATGCTGATCCCTTTCATTATTTGTTATTTATTTCACTAACAGTACAATAACTGTTTTTTTTTCACTAACAGTACAAGTTTTCACTAACAGTGTAAGAACTTTTTCTGGCACTGTTCTTGTGATTATGTTTCTGTACTGAGTAATTTCATTATATAATAAAGAAAATCATAATACAAATTTGAATAGTATAATTTTGATATAAAGACTATATGATAAAATTAATCTACGCAGACTGTATCATCTTGAAGTTTTTGTATTCTTAGATACAAGAAGAGACACAAAAAATGTGAATTTATATATTTTTTTAATGTTTGATCAAAGAGATTAATATTAATAAATTTCTGAAATTAATTGTTTTTGCCTTTTGCTTTGCATTGCATTGCCTATGTCAGATTCCTGCACAAACATCAGAATAAATAAATTACTTATTGCCAACAAAGATATAAATTGTTTAGTTTAAATATTTCTGTAATGTGTTCTGTCTATACCAATTCTAATATATATTTTGAAAGAAATATTTTGGTGAAAAATAATAAAATAATTATAAATAATAAAAAAAAGCATTGAAATTTCTACGATGTGAATAGCTCATGGATTTAGGTTCATTATAATGATTAAATTTTTCTTATCTATGTTATTAAATATATAATAAATATCATTACTAAGACATTTTCCATTGTACCTTTCATTTGCAGTTCTGCAGGTGAACTTTTCTGACAGAAAATAAATTTCCCTTTTTCAGTTAACAAGTAACATATAAGAACAAGATCAAAAGTTAGAAACAAAGGTATTAGAAAAAGTTGCGCTTTAATTAATATGAGTAAAGCTAAAAATTATTCAGTCAAGAATACACTTAGATTTAAACTGACATTCAATGGGAATAAAATGTTCTTAATTTATACATTGAGTGTGGTTATCTTTTATATTTTTATTGATAAGTTTAAATATAGAACTTAAATTATAAAACAATTAACCAAAATTAAGTTTATAAAAATATAAATGCTTTATTTGAAATAGAATTAAATGGAAGAAAATTTCTCAAGCTCTTTCATTTTTTAAAATATTGCAGAAAATATCACAATTTCAATCATTATTATGTTATAAACATGGGATAAGAAATCACTTTTATTGAAATATTTTATTGACTATTCGTTTTTTCGTATTTTTATAAAGTCTTTTTGTATATATGTAACATTTTCTTATTACATCAAGATATAAATATTATTAAAAAAATATCTGTCCTTTCCACAATGGAAATCATTTAAACCATTTGTTATTGGAATACCAAAAGATCATAAAATAAATAATAAAAAAAAATTAAAAAGAACATCTTGTTAACAGACGATCAAAAAAAATTAATTCTGAATTATTTCCCTTTTTTAATTTTGCTTTATTTAAAGAACTTTTATTTTTTTTTTGTTTTATTTGCTAAAATTTCTGTAATTTTTGGTAATTGTAATTTTACTTCTGTAAATAATGAACATTGATGATAAACTATTACAATTGTAATTTTAATTCTGTAAATAAAAAATGTTGATAATAAACTATTTTAATTGTAACTTTAATTCTGTAATATTTTTTTTTCGTAAATTAGTAACATAAATAGATGGTTTCACAGGTTTTTATCTAATTATATAACATTCATGAAGCGCTCTCAACTTCCATATCTGAATGATGCCATCAGCGTCTTAATAAAAATTCATAAAATTAAACAAGCAAATAGAATTGGTCGTTATGGCGCATTTAAATTGCGTAACATGAATGAATGAATAAAATCGTCTGCATTGACGTAGTGAACATGCTCATTGTGAATGAGTTTTAATCCACGACAATCTGGCTT
This sequence comes from Argiope argentata, assembly GCA_026289955.1. NCBI lineage: Eukaryota > Metazoa > Arthropoda > Arachnida > Araneae > Araneidae > Argiope > Argiope argentata. The sequence goes on along the minus strand of JAOUZG010040955.1, from coordinate 1,980,278 downwards.
ACGGGAATTTTAAATTAGTTTCAGTTATCTTTTGCTGTGTGCAATAGATAAAATAATTTTGCTATTATTGTGTCCGAGTTTAAATTAGCTCTTTCTTTTAAACAATGATTCTACTCTCTGCAGCTATTATCGGAAATTGTTTCCGTCCATTATTCTTTTTAAACGATTGCAAGAAAGCAATTCAAATCATTACTTGATGTGATTGATCAATTGAAAGACGAAAATAAATCGATTTGCATTTCACATTTTTTAAATGCAGTAAAAAATTCATTTCATAATTTAAGCAATTATTTTATAAAGTAAGAAAAATAATTTAAATAATTTAACTTGAACTTTAAAACAATTTACATTATATAAATTAGTACAATTCTTTCATAACTGAAATAAAATAATTAAAAATATTTATAAATGTTTAAGTAACAAAAATTACATAATTAAAAATGCGGCATTCATTCATGATTGAATTAATGTAATTGATTTATAAATAACCCAAAAGGACAATAGACGAACTAATATGCAAACTGTTTTAATGCAAATTTGTTTTAATTCTTAAAATAGCCATATAAAAATTTAAAAGCTCAGAACACTGTATATGGTATATTCCCCACAAAACAATCGAATTCACAATTGAAAAATAGGTATGGTTTTAATTATCTGAAGCTTTTTATTTGTAAGGAAACAATTATCATAACTTGAAATTAAGTAATTTGCAACCTAAAAAAAAGAAAAATATATTTTAATCATAACTAATCAAAATTAAGTAACATATAACTATTTTATGGTGAGTTGCTATTCATAAATAGAAAAATTGAAACTACACTTTTTAGCATAAATTTTAAAAAATGCAGTACAAATCCAAAATTTTCATATATTGCATTAATTGTATAAATAATATTACCAAACATATATAAAATTTACAATCAAATTCATATTGCATTTAATGAAAACATTTTATTTTGTTTTAACCAAAGAAAAAATAATTTTTCCCATTTAACTGTTCTTACATTTTTTCCCCATTCATTTAAACTTAATTCTTTGTTTTATTATCCTTGCTAATCCACCTACAAGAAACAATTTTGTACAAAAATCTATTCCATAAAAGATGGAATCTGTCCATTTTGTTATCCAATCGTATTAATAGTAGACGCCTTTTATCATGTCAGAACATGTTTTTTTTTTTTTTTTGAAATGAGATTTGTGACGTCAACAAAAATCCGTAGGCGAAAAATGAATAAAGATTAAAATGAAATCTGCTATGCATATTTCAATGTGTCATGCCAGAACATCATTTCTTGAACGGCCAAACATCACGTGCTCATGCAAGCTAAATTATATTTTTATTCCTTTTAATTGTTTCATCGAATGAGTCACTTTAATATTGCAAACGATCCAAAAAAAAAATTCGGAATTTTGAACGCCACAGAGCACGGAATTTTGTTGTTGCCACAAACCTCATTACCAAATCAATATCATGTTCTGATATGATAAAATATCCGTAGGCGTAAAACTGAAATTTTATTATCTGCGCGAGTATCTAAAAAAAATCAGGTTTTAATAATGCGTTGCTATTGCATTTACAAAAGCCCTGATTTTTTAAGCCCAGAAAAATTAAGTGAATTACTACAGCAAATAAAATCTAGAAAAATGTGATTTTGAGCACATGATTATGTGAAATGAAATAAATAGGAAAATGTGATATTTTTTGAACAATCAATGCGGGACAAGGTTTCTATGATCGTTTGCAATACTAAAGCGACTCATTCAATGCAAGAATTAAAATGAACAAAAATATAATTTAACTTGCACGTTCACGGGGTGCTTGGCCGCTCAAGAAATTATATTCTCACATGATACATTGAAATATGTGTAGCAGATTTCCTTTTAACCTTTTTTTATTCATTGTTTCAAAAGTCATATGCGTTTTTCAGTTATCGCGTTGACGTGTGTATAAAAGGGCAGATTAATAACCTTTCAATTAACTGATGGACATGCTTCAATTTTAATGCTGATCTACTTTTTAGATACTAAATATATGAACTAAATTTGATCCACATAGTTTATTTCGATTTCTTTGTATTCGAACAGCATGTGAGACAAACTATCCCTGATTGGATTCGTTCAAAATTTGATGGAAAGCTCAAAGCGTTTTTCAGTTATAGCATTGTAGGAAGGACATATAGACGGGCTTTATCAAAACAGATAGAATTTCAAAATGTTTTTCATTTTTTTCTTACATAAATTAATGAAACATGAATATTTGCCGGAATCTCGATGTCAAATTTTCCGATAATTATAATGTACCTTAATGCAATCTTATAATTATTATCCGTATTATATTGTAATTAATCCTATTTGTATTATAATGTAATTAATCTTCATCGTATTATAATATAATCAATCTTAATCGTATTATAATATAATTAATCTTAATCGTATTATAATATAATTAATCTAAATCGTATGGTAATGAAATTAATCTTAATCGTATTATACTATAAGTTTTGCAAACTTCATAAATTAAAAATTAAAAATAATTTAGCAAATATTTTTAAAATGAATAGCAAAATTTCAAAGATTTAATATTGTTCATAATATTATAAAAGGGAACAATCTTAATTAAAAATAAAATACCATATATAATAAATTAAGGAGTGGAAAATGAGGAACATAAGGTATGATGAAGAACTATATAGTAGTATATGATATAAACTAAAATATAGAGTATTATATAATATTATTTCAAATCGCACACGATTTAAGATCTTGATCAGATCACAAGATCTTAATCTTGATGTTATAAATAGAGATTGCGTTTAGTTCAACAGATTTCCCTATTTTACGAAAAAGTATGAATTTTCTTAGTTAGAAATTTAATTTAAAAAGGAAGCTATGTGAAAATTTATAAAAAAAAAGGATTTTCTCACAGAGATAAATTAAAATTAAACTGTACTTTTAATCCATAAGTTTCTTTTATGTATTGTTTAACCAAAACTTAAGCAATTTTCAAATTTCTTTTAGAATTTCATAAAACTTTATTATTAGTAAACAACAAATTCGACTGCGAAGAAAATACTGACGAAAAGAAAGCGAAATAAAGAAATTTTAATGCCCTACTTTAGCCGACAATACTCTATTATCAAAGATTGAAGACTTGAATTTATCTTTCTTTTATACCAAGCTGCTTTTTTACTGCCAGCTCCAACATATATCTTATTTTATGATGCCGTATCTTTTAAGATGGAATAAATCTTGCCGTGAAAGCATTCACTGAATAGAACGCGTGCTCGCATGAAAAACACACTATTTCAAAAATGTTACGAAGCGCTTTTATGCTCAAACAATGACATTCGTGTTTGAGGGAGAATTTTTTTTTATTTACATTCAATGGTCAACCATTCTCACGGCTTTTTGGTGAAAAGAAATCGGCAGCTCTTATTTGAAAAAAGCGATAGTATTATTTCGTAAAGCATTCTGTATTTACTTCTTTTAGAAAAAAGGTTTAAAAACGTGAAATATACTAGTAATAATACAGACACTAATAAAAGAAATGTTTCGCATTTTTTGAATAATATTTGATTGGTATGATCTTGTATGTCCTATTGTTTATTGTTGAGGCAGTGTATTATTATCCCATTTCGAATCTCTCGTGGACAAAAACACTTATTTTTGAACCAAACATATTATTTTGACTCGTAAAAGAAAAAGAAAATTATATTTTAAGAAAAAAGATTTCATTATTTTACTCTCCCAAACACAAAGTAGAGAGAAAAAGTAGTTATCGTCGAAAAATTCGAAATCGAATTTTTGACGAATCTCTTTGTTTTAAATCTTCTTGATTTCAAAAATTAAATTTTGGAAAAATGTCTGTCAAAAATACTTTGAGCTAAGTAGCTGAAATTTCTTAAACGGTATTTACAACGAATTTGGCGATTTCAATCTTGTAAAATCCGGTTTGAGGAAATTCACCTTTCCGACTGTTCGAATAATCACAATACGAAGTGAGTTAGATAGATAGAATCGAATTCTCACATTTAACATTTATCAGAGACCTTTATTGGATACTTGCCAAATTCAAACCCGAAACAACAACGGTTCATACTTTCAGAAACATGTAAAGGTTATAACTCAAAAGTGCAATTCCTTAAAAAAATCAAATTAATCCTGGGAGTTTGAGAAAATAAGTGGAGTTTTGTGTCTAATGTTTGCTTCAATTTATTTAGAAAAATGTGTCTGTCTAAAGGCATAAATTCCTTTATCGGATAATATTAACCTCATATCGTAGAATAATCGCCAAAACACTCGCCAAGTATGGCACGATACATTCAGTAAAAATGCTAAATTCAATCAAAGGAAAATATTTCGTAACCGTTGTACACCATTTGTTGAGGCAAGCAATTTGGAAGGAGCACTAAATTCATTTTACTATCATTCACTTCTCTAAAATGACTCGAAGAATCTAATTTTTGTTTTTCATCGATTAAAAATTACCGATTAATCTCTAAATACTATTAATACACAATTGACAGAAAAATAAACATTAATTTGGGTTTTTTTATAGCCCTTTTTCTCGAAACCGAAATTTGATACGAAAGAACAAATGGAGTCGCAAGATCTCACGCCAAATTTCAGATATTTTAATTGATGTGTTTTTGCCTTGACGTGTTTTTCTGAAAGTTCAAATAGAGAAGTAGTCAACTCTTTGATGGATGTGGCAAAAAATTTGACAAAAAACTGAATTTTGATTGTCTAAAACTATGAACTAAATTTCCCTTATTAAAATTATAACAATTTTATACTATTAAGTTATTCAATTTTTGCATTTATATGCGTTTAAAAGAAGAGACTGACAGAAAGATTTCGTTATAGATTTGAAATGTATCTATATTTAAATCTCCGTACCAAATATTACTCATCCAGCTTTCTTTGTTAGCATCGTGTTATATTCGGACATTTGGACTCATATACCGGGTGTCCAAAAAGTTCCCGTACTCCAAATTTGAAAAGTCAATTTCCATTTTTTTTCAAGTATATTAAATTTTGCCATACGAGTAATGAAACCATTAACATGCTTGAAGCATTTTCGGCGATCGACTTATCTCAAAAAATCTTTGGCCACCTCGATCCCCTGATCTGACCATCCCGGACTTTTTTCTGTGGGGATATTTAAAGAACAAAATGTATGAAGGTGATCCTCAAACAATAGATGATTTGAAAATCGCAATTACCCAAAGGATACAAGAAATCACTCCTACCATGTTAAAACGCGTTTCGAAAAACATGCACAAACGAGTTAAGCTTTTTCTCCAAGAAAGGGGTGGACATTTTAAACATTTATTATAAATGTAAGTTCATCATTTTTTCCTTAGTTATGTTAAAAGTGCTTTTTATCATTGGCATAAAAATAATTCTTTTTAAGCCTATTGTTTTTGTAAAATAAATTCACAAATCATCAGTACGCGAACTTCTTTTGATGCTTTTGATTTCCAATTGATAGAAGCCTACATTTTTGAGGCTATACCCACATACTGAATTTTCCCCGTTTAATTTAAAACATTTTAGAGCTATCGGGTTCACAAACAGACGGATGGACGGACAGATGGCATAATCTAAAGATGAGTTTTTCGGATTCAAAGAAGTCTGAAATAGGGTGTTGTATCAAAATTTCCTGTTCTAATTTTCTATACCTCTCTTTATTTACTTCGTATAAGAGGAACTAACAAAGATGAAATATAAATTTCATTTTTTTAATTTCGTTTTGATAGCTTGTAGTTTTGTGGCTTAGATTTCACTGAAATTCATTATATGATTGAAAACGCTGTTTGCCGGCATCCTGGCATAGAGGTAAAGCGTCTTCCCCGTGGTCTGGGCATGGTTGTTTTTCTGTAATTTACCTCTAAGGTGTGTGAATGCTCTCCCTGTAGAAAGGGGCTCGACCGGTGAATGTGAAAAAAAATTGTCTATTTTCACAATTTCTTTACAAACTTTAAGCTTATTGTGACACCTCAAAATATTGTTGTATTGCAACCAACCAAATTGTTTAACATACTTTTTCAATCTAAAGTTCAACTTTCCTTACAATTATCAAACTAAAGTCCCGGTTCGGGCAGGTTCTTCTGTGATTTATCTATAAGGTGTATGAATGTTCCCACCTGTACAAAGGGCATGTGCCAGTGAATGTGATGAGTGAGTGAATAGCAAAAGTTGGCCCTATTTGGCCCTATTGGCCAAATAGGCTCTATTGGCACTATTGGCCCTTGGCCCTATTTGGCGCTACTAGAAAACGAGTGACGTTAATTAAGCTCAAATCGCTGACTACCTCAGCGAGCTTGTCTATGGCAAGTGGCTTAAGAAACAACAAAAACAAAAAAAAAAAACATTGTTGGGTTCTAGTAAAGGAATAAAATAAAATAAGAGAATAAAATTTATGTCGTACTAATCCATCCTTCAACATAAACTTAATAAACGAGCCAAATATCGTAATATTATTAAGAAAGACATTCAATTTTTTATCTTTATATCCTCATGAATATCTGCCATAACAGAAATATTTCCAAGGTTTACATTCGAAAAACCATTGCTGTTTCAATCAACATAAGTTATGTGAGGTCCTTTTCTACGGATTCTGACTTCACTTATAGCAATCTTAAGTACATTTTTGACATTTATACGAACATAATTTTTTTCTGCGCAATTTCGAGCAAAATCCCGAGCGTTCTGAATAAATAGAAAACGTCACTTTATATATAAACGGAAAATAATTTGTTTTGTTATTTTTCGGAAGAAAGCAGAGAAGGATATTTTTTAAATGTCCCCATTTTTTGTTTATTTTTCAAATTTATTAATTAAACAAACCGATTTTTATATTAAGTAGAATAGATATACAAAATTTTTAATTTATATATTTTATGACTAAAAGTTGGAATTCAGATTTTAAATTGTTTGGAAATATAATATTCATATTAAAGAGTTTTCGAAAATTAACTCAAAATTCGAATTTACCATCATTCTTGCAATAAAGCATTGACAGCCCTAATAAAAACACCCGTTTGACTGGGGATAGTTTAGGGTTAATAAAAATGGAGCTTTACACGATAGAACAACGTGTTTACATCGCTGAGAAATATTTAAAAATTAATGAACTTTGGTGGTTACAGTTCAAAAATTTGAGAATTGGCCCCTTAGATCGTGCGATTTAACGTAATTGGATTTCTTTTTTCTTATTTTGGAGGGGGGGGGGGTATTTGAAGTCAATGTACAAGGTGGCAATAATTAAGCTGACAGTACTCACAGTGTTCTGTAGCATGATCTATTTGCGATAATGACGCCACATTTTGAAGGAAGATTAAACAAGACGGAAGACAAAGGATTGCGCGGGAAAAAAATTAGTTCCAAAAGTTACCGCTAGGGGAATATGTGGCGCTGTGTAATAGAAAATAGAGTGTTAACAAATGCAAAAAAATACGGAAATAAAATTACCTTTTATTCTGCACATCCAAATCATGTTCAATGTGGCTGCAATGTTTGTGGACCCCATATTGCACTCTGTGCACAGTATTCACAACAGCAGAAAGTAACATGTCTCCAGGAATTTCCCGTACAGTCCGAAATATGTTATCCTTCAACTTAACCAGGTCCTGTACAACTCCTTGATAGACCTTGGATTATTGAATAAATAAATGTGAATAAAGAACTTCTTCTTTTGCTCATCGTTCTCTGTTACAAAGTAAGTGAAATTGCAGATAAAGAGACTTTATTGGTGTTTATGTAAATTTTTCGCTTTTTAAAAAGTGTTGCCATATTGCACTTGAACTAAATTAGCAAATATGCGAAATAAAAGATAACAATATTTCCGTATTAATTTGCATTTATTAACACTCTATTTTTTTACATAGCGCCACATATTCCCCCAGCGGTGACTTTGGGAACCTTTTTTTTGTGGAATCTTTCGTTCCCCGTCTTAATTAATCTTCCTACAAAATGTGGCGTCATTCTCGCAAATAGATCACCCTACAGAACACTGTGAGTACTGTCAATTTAATTAAGGCCACCCTGTAAAAGTACTCAAGTATTGAAGGAGGAAATTCAAAGCAGCTTTAACGAAATTCAAGTACATTTATGAAAAATGGTAATGGAAAATTTCGACAAAACTGTGTGTGTGTGTGCCAGCAAAACCACCAGGCCATTTTTTTCCATGTGTTATCCCATACATAAACTTATCCTGAGTATTTTACGATTCAATAGAAATAAAACAAATTAAAGAAAAAAAACGATTTTTAATTTAGTTCAAATTCTGTGTTAATTTTGGGACACCCTTTAGAAGTGAGAAATCGTTTGCGATGAAAAATATATTTTATCAAAAACTTTTAATTGTAAGCGAAATGATATTATAAATTCATTTCCTTTGGTTCCTTTCTATTATTTTTATGAGTATATATGCTAAAAGGATATACGGTGACACAGGAGAGAGCATCATCCCTTTATCGCCAAGGATATTTATAGCCAAATATGGCAACCCGAGGTTGTCTTTGGAGGATATCTTCCCACGGTAGATAAGAGTGCAGGGAGTTGGCGATTTTGAAAAGTGCGCCAAGAAGGTGATGCTCTCTACGGATCAACCGGATATACTTCTAATTTACATACCAAAAGCTGTCATTCTAATTTACTTTTTTGATAGACGGGGCATGATTTAAGGAAAATTTCAAAGTTGTCTTTATTTCTTTTTATAAATATTTTATCAATAAATTTTTTCTACATGATACTTCTATTCTACGATTTAAATGAATGGAATTTAATATTATAAAAATACTTCTAAATTTTTTTAACGATCACTCAATTATTCAGACACCTAAAAGTATGAAGAATTAAAAAGACATATTGAAATATATTTATTAAATATGCTTTCTAGAGTAAACTAAAAATCGAGCGCTTATGGAATTGTTGCTCTACACTATATCTATAATGATAAATGAGTCTTTTACGAAACCAGATTGTACGAAACATGAATGGGTGCTGCTCAACTAAATGCAGTAAGTTTCACAACTAACATAATAAAGTTAAGAAATCTGGACTAACAAATAGTAAAAGTTGCCTTTCCGGATGAACGTATTTCACCCATTGAGAAATTTCTTTTGCTGCATTGCCAGTTTCGAAGCAGATGGCATTGATTCTAGGTTTTGCTGCATCAAAATTATTATGATGGCCTACTTTTCATGAATCATCGACTTATGCAAATAATGGGTTATAGATCGAGCGTAATTCCCACACTGGTAATTTCATGAAAACGCGAACAGAAAATGTGATTATGCATTAACTCAAGCGTTTTGTGCTTAAGAAGACGTGTGGCCTTATATTTTCAATACGCATGATGGTGCATAGAATTTAGAGATAAATACCAACAAAAACAATTTTTAATGATATTTATATATTTATTCTTGTTAGTTAATATATTTAAATTAATTTGTTTGTATTATCTTTATTAATGTTTGCATATTATTCCTAATTCCGCATATATTATCCTTATTGATATTTGTATATTTTTTCTCCTACTATTTTTCATAATAGTGAATCTTTTCAAAAATAAGATTAATTATTTTGAAACATACATTTATAAAAATCCTAGATAGAGCAATAAAGCACAATATAATTCTGATTGTTCTTATTAATTATATCCATATTCGATGGGGATAGTTTTATATACGATAACTGTCGTAAACTCACGCATTCTGTAAGGAAATAACGGAGTTTACTTATAACATATTGATTTGAACTTAAAAATCATTTATTTTATATTTAGTCCAGAGAAGCCTTTTTAAAATCCGGAACTGAAACTAGGATAGCATTTCCAATTTTCCATGTTTTAAGAAGGGTAATAAGAATCATGAAATAAATAAATAAATCATTGTTATCGATGCCAATGAGCTTTGGATACCGTAAACAGTAAACTATTGTCCATTCAGACAAATAGTCCAACCCTTCACGGAAAAAATTCCTTTTTTTTCCGAATCCCTGCCTGATGGTGACCCTTGAAAAAGTCATCAGGCCAGATTTCTCATTTTATTTTTTCCTTCGATTAACTTGGTATTTTTCTACTTCCGTTTTGTTCATCTATGGTTTTTTTAGTAGTAGCATATAAGTGCTCTCTAAATACATTTTTGTATGTTTTAATAATATTGTTGGCCTGTTTGTTGCCGCAATAGTTTAAAACTGCAATTTTTTAAATGTTGTTAATATTTATAAAATTGTTTACTTCTTATATATATATCTTTAAGGCGACCAGGGACCTATGAAATGACTTTTTGCAATGTTCACCTTAGCAATTTGAAATTTTACAGGCATTAAGAGTAACTCTATAGGAGTTGATACTTAAAATTTTAAAGCATTATATTAATTTAATTAGGAGTTAGGGGGGGGGGGTAATATAATAAAATAATAGATTTAAATACCGTCAAATGAAAAATTTTCAAGGCTCGCCAAATTTATTCGAATGCTCTCCAATTTTTGTTGTAACTTTCTGTAACCCTTTTGAAACAAAAGTTGGGATCAATCTTGAAATTTGAGTACGAAATATCAAAATTAACCAATGTAATAACTTAAAAATTTGGATTTTTTTAAAAAAAATTTCAAGTAGTTTTGAGTTATAACATTCTTTAATTTTGATATTTCGCACTCAAACTTAAGGAGTAATCCCGACTTTCATTTCAAAAGGGTTCGAGTAAGTAATAATAAAAATTGGAGAGTATCCAAACTAATTTGGAGCCCCTGGAACATTTTTCATTAACGTTATTTATCGCTAATATTACATTATATTAACTCTCATAACTCATAAATGAATTAATATATAGCCATAAAATTTTGTGTGTCATCTTCTATAATTTCACTGTTAATGCCTGTAAAATTTCAGATTGCTAAGGTGAAAATTGCAAAAAGTTATTTTATAGATATCTCGCCTTAACAGAAACTAAAATTCTGCCTATCCAAAAATAAGTTACTTAATTAAAAAGAAATACATGTAACTAACAGAAAAAGGCGTTATGGTATAAAGAAATTGAAATTGCAATATTCATTGGATGACTTATAAAATGCAACATGAACCACCCAAACCGCACGTTTAAAATGTATATTACGAGCCGAGCCTTAAACACTCAAAAATTGAGAACTGTCAAGCCAACAGAGTGAAGTTTCACTTCGCAGTAACCACCGAACGGATAAACAGAAACTGAAATTCTGCCTATCGAAAAATAAGTTACTTAATTATAAATAAATACATGTAACTAACAGAAAAAGGCGTTATGGTATAAAGAAATTGCAATTGCAACATTCATTGGATGACTTATATGCAACCTGAACCACCCAAACAGCACGTTTAAAATACATATTACGAGCCGAGCCTTAAACTCTCAAAAATAGAGGCTGTCAAGCCAATAGTGCGAAGTTTCCCTTCCCAATAACCACCGAACGGATTAAGGTGACCAGGGGCCTTTAAAATTAATTTTTACAATTTTCACCATACCAATTTGACATTTCACAGGCATTAAAAGTAGCACTATAGTAGATGACACGGATAATTTTAAAGCATTATATTAATTTTTTTATGGGTTGCGGGGTTAATATAATATTTAATAGCGATAAATAACGTCAATGAAAAATGTTTCAGGCGCTCCAAAGTTGTTTAAAAGCACTCCGATTTTTATTGTTACTTTCTCTAACCCTTTTGAAACAAACGTTGGCATCAAACTTGAAATTTGATTTCGAAATATCAATATTAACCAATGTAATAACTCAAAACTATTTGAACTTAAAAAAATCAAGTAGTTTTGAGTAATTACATTGGTTAATATTGATATTTCTTACACAGATTTCAAGTTTGATCCCAACGTTTGTTTCAAAAGGGTTAGATAAAGAAACAAGAAAAATTGGAGAGCATTCGAATAAATTTGGAGAGCCTGGAACATTTTCCCCTGACGATATTTATATGTATTATTTAATTATACTACCCCTAAACTCATAAATAAATTAATATAATACTTTAATCTTTTGTGTGTCCTCTCTTATAGTGTTACTCTTAATGCCGGTAAAATTTCAAATTGCTGAGGTGAAAAGTGCAAGAAGTCATTTTATAGGTCCCTGGTCACCTTAACAGAAACTAAAATTCTGCCTATCCAAAATTAAAGTTACTTAATTAAAAACAAATACATGTAACTAACAGAAAAAGGCGTCATAGTATAAAGAAATTGAAATTGCAATATTCATTGGATGACTTATAAAATGCAACATGAACCACCCAAACCGCACGTTTAAAATATACATTACGAGCCGAGCCTTAAACACTCAAAAGTTGAGAAATGTCAAGCCAATAGAGCGATGTTTCCCTCGCAGTAACCACCGAACGGATTAAGAATCCTTAGCCACTTCACTTCCCCTTCGTGTTTCCCGTGAAGGAAACACTTTTCTGCGGCAAGATTGTCCACAAGGTCGCAACTCATCAGACCCTGGCGAGGCAGACCCGTTCCGCGTGATTGCACCACAGGTCACATGCGTCAGCCCCACACTGTCCCATTCTTTGTTCCTCGCATCAATTGACCGCCCGTGCATTGTTCGGGAGAGAAGTTTTGCTTCAGAAAAGAAGGATCAACGCAATGAAATATATTCGTTTCTTCGCGATCTTGCTTTTGGGACACAGGGACGATTTGAATGAAGGTTGACATTGTCAGAAGGTGGTCATGGAACATACAGTCTCGCCTATTAGAATGTTAGATATTCTTTTTTAGTTCGTGTATCATTCGAATGATTTTGTTTACTTTCCCATTATTTTTCGAGCAGGAATTTTTCCTATGAAAATGAGTTTGTTCACTCGCTTCTGAACAAAAAGGAATTTCTTTTTTTAAAAATCTTATTAATGTTTGAAGATTTGGTATGTTTCAAATAACAGCACACCGTATCAGTTTTAATGACGTTTATTTGTTAAAGACAATTCATGATTCTTTAACAACATTTCAATATTAAATAATGGATAGCTAAAACATTGATCACGTTATTTGAAGATTCAAAATTTCTTTGATAGAGTATATTTTTCTTATTTCAGTTTCAAAACCTTTATATTTCGGTTTTTTTATTAAAGACATTGGAGGATTCTTAAAGAATATTTCAGTACTAAATAATAGATAACTACAATATTGAGCATGATTTGGTATTTTTCAAATAACAACACACCTTATCAGTTTTAATGACATTTATTTAAGACATTTGATGATTCTTTAACAACATTTCAATATTAAATAATGGATAGCTAAAACATTGATTACGTTATTTCAAGATTCAAATTCTGTTTGATAGAGTATTTTTTCTTATTTCAGTTACAAAACTTTTTTTTATCTCGGTTTTTTAAATTAAAAGACATTTGAGGATTCTTAAAGAATATTTCAGTACTAAATAATAGATAACTACAATATTGAGCGTGTTACTTCAAGGGTCAAATTTTGTCTCATAGGGTGTTTTTTTCTTATTTCAGTTGCAATAATAAAAATTTTGGCAGGTAATTTATTTTTCCTTTAATTTCTTCCCTTACATACTGACAATTACTAGCAATTCCTATACAGTAGAGCAGGGGTTCTCAAACTTTTATACATTGCGACCCCCTTTTTAGACGAAGTATTTTGGCGACCCCCCAAAGTTTTACCTCTGTCTAAAGTTTAGACAGAGATTTTGAAAATTTTACACTTACTAAAGAGTTTGTAGAGTATGTGTCGGGTATTGGCGCCACATACGTTGACACTTCATCTTTCTCCTTACTAGTATCATCTCATCTCGAAGCTTTGATTGAACAGTTTACAGATTACATTCCAGTTAAAAATATGAGTGGGGTTGTATGGATAGTCAATCCGTTCAGTGACAAGCCTTAACAAAAGTTGAGCTAAGTGTCCGTCATCATGATCAACTTATAAATATTTTAAGTGATCTGTCAGCTAAAGTAACATTTAATATAGCTTATATCGACAAATTTTGGATACGTATTTAAAAGGAAAACCCAGAACTGTCCACAACAGCATTAAAAATTTTGATGTTATTTTCTACATATTACAACTGTGGACGAGGATTCTCTATAATGATAAATTTAAAAACGAAATCAAGAAATCATTTGACACTGGAAAATGACATTGTTTTGTGTGTTACAAAGCTCATTCCAGACATTAAAAAATCGGTTAATTCCAAACAAGCTCATGTATCCCACTAACTAATAGAACACAAATACAACTGTACGTGCATTAAAAGCTTTATGTGTACTCTTTTTTTAATGAAAGCTACAGCAATAAATTAATTATCTTTATACCTTTCTTCCACAACTCGCGACCCCCTGGACACATCCTGCGACTCCCCTGGCATCGTGACCCACCTTTTGAGATCCCCTGCAGTAGAGTATAGTATAGTTTTTTTCACTTCATCAAAATGCACACTAAAAAATGACAAATATGTTGCTATTTTTCAATTGCAACTATTAGTTCACATTCTCCCTATATATTTAATGAAAATTGATTTTTATTACTTTAAATAGAGTTTTAGCAGTTTGTAATGAG
>JAOUZG010040955.1:1952995-1965308 GCA_026289955.1 Argiope argentata | reverse complement strand
AATTGATTTTTATTACTTTAAATAGAGTTTTAGCAGTTTGTAATGAGCATTGAAATCAATTGAAAGTAGCTCAAATGGTAAAATGCGAGAATTTTAGTATTTTTCATGTGAGTGTGAAGAGTGCGAGTTCAATTCTTGCGAAAAGCAATACTTTTTTGATAAATTATCTATATTAATTGTAATTATTTAATAGAAAGTATCTAAAATAAATTTTTTCTTTGTTGGCCTAAGTAGGAATTGACTTTAATTTTTTTATATATTACTTGCTATACTATTTCACACTTTAAAAGGACACCTGGGGTTTCGATGTTCTCTCTGTCCTCCTTTATATATGTTATTAATGTAAAAAGCGCATTTGTACATTAACTTGTTCCAAGGAAGAACAAAATGTAAGACTAAATTTTTAATTAAAAAAAATGATAAATGTTGTAATTTTTTCCCCTTAGTGAACAGTTAATGCCCAAGAAATAACTACGTGTAAACGTTGACAGCCGTAGTATCAAAAGTAT
Organism: Argiope argentata; assembly: GCA_026289955.1. NCBI lineage: Eukaryota > Metazoa > Arthropoda > Arachnida > Araneae > Araneidae > Argiope > Argiope argentata. The sequence goes on along the minus strand of JAOUZG010040955.1, from coordinate 1,964,799 downwards.
GCTTTATAAACGAGTTTTGAATTATTATTTTATCGTACATGCCGCAATTATGGATAATATGACAGCCTATATGCATTAATACATTTGAAAAAACATTCATTTATATTCATGCACATAAAACGTATGTGATAGAATTATGACTTTCTGAAAATATGATATTAAATAATTACAATTGCTGTTCATGTGTTTCGCTTTACAATGAAATGAAGGGCATTATTCTCAACATGGAGGACTTTGTGACCACAACAGATGTGGTAACTTCCACCACACATGGAGAGTCTTCGGCTGGCAGGTTCGAACTCACAGCTCAAGGGATGCGAATACAACGCCCTACCAACCAGGCTATGCTGGCATAATAAATACAATATTGTAAATAATTGATCAAAAAATTATACTAGTGTTGAATTTTTAACGCCAATTGAGGATTAAGTTATAATTGTGGCAACGCAAAATACGTAAATTTTCTTCGTAAGTTGTGGTAACAAAATAATAAATTTTTAATTTTTTTATTCTGTATTGTTTTAATTCGGAAATATTTCAAAATGAATTCGAAAAATCGATTAATTAACAATTTAATTTTAAATGCACCAAACGTTAAGACAATAAACAGGATCGTTTGACATAATCGGTCGAAAACATGTTAAGCCAAATTTCATTCGAGTGGGCAAAAAACATACTGAATTCTTTACTTATTTGGAGTTGGGGAAGTGAAGATTTTTGGAGATAAAGTTAGTCTTTAATTAATTAATAAAAAATTCATGAATTAATATTTGAAAAAACTGTATTAACAACAAATGTCATCTACTACAAGTTTAAAAATATTTACTTGAACTTGAGGGGCTGAATAAAATATATTTTAGAAAGCAAATATTCATAGAATGGTATAATATTTCTGTAAAAATCATTTTTTAAAATAGTTTAATAAAATACAGTGATACTTAACATATACGTTAGCATTCCTACGAAGGTTGAAAAAGTATGTTAAATAAATCAAAAGTCGAGAAAATTTAATTTCTGAAAACTGAAATCATATATTCTGTTTTACTAATGACAAAAAAATGTTGATCATAGAAAATAACTATCACGTACTTTTTTGATATGAAAATTTCTAAATTCATTGGGAAAGAGAAGAAGAAATTGAATAAAAGTGAATGAAAATTCTAGAGCAAGTATAACTGTTTTGTGAAGCTAATCTCCAAATACTAAACAATAGAAAATTACAAATTTAAACAATAAAAAACATATTTGAGAACATTTATTTTTATTTCATTTAAATTTTGTTTGAATTTGGATAAGGGGCTCTTATTTAGCAACTGATGAGCAATATGAAATGTTACCATAAACTTTTTTTAACTAGTGAAGTAAAATTGTTTCTCTTGGAAATTCCTAAAATATACTTGCATTGTTAACCGATGATTATGAAACAAGTTTCTTAAAATCTTAGAAAAAATGTGGCATCTACCCTCTATGGTATGCGTGAGATATTTTATTACTGTCGTTTATCTTGAGCAAAGAATATTGTGGAATTTTTTCTTTGAAAAGGCAATGAACAAAAAGGGTGAGTTTTAAAGTTGTTTTATTAGTGAATTGTTTTCGTGAGCGTAAATGGTATAGTTTTTTTTGTATTTCCTTTGTTGTTTTAACATCTAGTATCAGTAATATAGCTTGGCAAAATTCTATGATAACAAAAAATTCGTTTTTGAGGGTTTGAAGAATTTTGCTGCTTTACTTTTCCCTTAAAAGGATTAGAACTAATTTCCAATATAGAAAATACTGAAAAAAATTGAATTTCAATATGAAATGAAAGAAATATTGTCTAATCTATATTAGAAATAAAGATTAAAATGAAATTTGCTATGCATATTTCAGTGTATCATATCAGATCATAATTTCTTGAATGGCCAAGGATCACGTGCTCGTGAAAATTAAATTATATATTTATTTATTTTAATTATTTCATTGAGTCACTTTAGTACTGCAAATGACCCGAAAAACTTTGTGTCATATTTATAGTTAAAAAATATCACATTTCCCATTCATATCATTTCATATAATCACGTGCTCAAAATTGCCTTTTTCTAGGTTTTATTTGCTGTTGTAATTAACTTATTTTTTTTTAAATCAGAGCTTTTATAAATGCAATGCCAACGCGTTATTAACTCCTTAACTGGTTTATTTCCCTTACAATCTAATAAGATGACACCTTCAATTTTGGGAATATTTTCTTATTTTGATTCAAATGGAAATCCATGGAATACTTGGCTTATCTACGTATTCGAAGTCATTTTACTATTGAATTATGATTGCTATGAATGATTTATTTTTTGTTTACAACTATTAAATTTCGATAAATCGATGCACGTACGGCGTACGGGCAAACCGGTTAAGGGGTTAAAAGCTGATTTTTTTTGAGATGCTCGCGCAAGTCATAAAAGTTTTATTTTTTGCTTACGGATTTTAGTTGCAATCTCAAAAATAACACCAAAAACAACACTCATCTCAAAAACAACACCATGTTCTGATATGATAATAAATGAGGATAATAATGTGAACTGTGCGGATTTTTCAGAAATTGGTAAAATAAAATTAATCACAGCTTTAATGGATAAATTTATGCATTTCAGCATTATAAAACAAAATGGCTCCATTACTGTATATTTGAAGTTCCGTAAAGACAATTTCTTATATTTAAAAATAATTATGATTGAAAAATACAACAAGAATTCGGAATAGAATTTTCAATTTTCACTGAAGAGGGTCACAAGAGTAAAGAGGATATTGACAGTCATTTAATTTGAGTTCAGTTAAATGCTTGTGTGATAAAAATTGACTGTAAATTTGGAATGAGGGAAAGTAGTACTATGACTGAGTATAAAAATAACATTAAAAACAAAATATTTTTAGAATTCACTGAAATAATGAAGAATCTTTTTTCTTAAGAAGTTTCTAATTTACTGATTACAGAATATTAGAATAACTTACATTTTATAATTGAGAGGAGTCCCAGTTGTAGTGGAGTTATTTGAGATTAGAACTTATCTTTGAAAAATTATATATTCAATTAAAAAAAAGATTTTATTTATATAAATTTCCAAATTTTCTTTAATTCATCCTAATAGTAAATTAATAATATTGCATCCTAAGAAAATGAATTATGTAAAGTGATTTATTTTTTCGTATCTAGTTTAATGATGAAATATTGTGAATTAAAAAAAAAGAAGCTTAGCATTGCACTGATACATTACATTTTCACTTTAAGTCAGACAATGTTGATAGCTTATAATATACATGTGAATACATGATATATGTGAACAAGATAATAATAAACAGAATTTGAAGTATCAGCATCAACTTCTATATGGTTGTTGAAAAATATAAAAAAATACAAGATAATTGTATGCGTCGAACTCATACATATATTTCCAATTTTTACTCAAATTCTTTATTTTAATTCGACATAATAGTATTTTTTCTTTTTCTCTATTTCTTCTACAATTTGAATATTTTATTTTTGGAAGTGAAATTTAGTACTGTTTAATATATTTGGAACGAATATAAGGACGGAAGATATACATATAAGAAGATATACAAACAAACCTGACTTTTATCACGTTAATTAATGTAATAATAAAGTCATTGGATAGAATTACATTCCTGTAATTAAAATTTAAATTAATTTTAAGGACTTATTATTATTAAAGATTATGAAAAATTATTTTTAAAAAGTATTTTATTTTTTATACTATCGAAAATATCTATAAAAAAGAATTGTAAAATATCAATTTCAACTTAACAATTGTGAAACTTAATTCCATATGTAAAGATATAATTACTTTTTCAAGAAAAACCGATAATTTTCCTCGGCTTTATTTTATTATCGTTTGGTTTTCATTCTAAATCTTTTTTTTTTCGATCAAAAAGAACATACGTCGTAACTATCATATCTGCGTGACGCACAGACTTGTCAGACGTCCCGAACAGGTTAATATCCTTTTGCTCTCACACTAACGAATAGTTTTCGCTTTAAATATGATAATGAAATAGTAAAACAAATTATCCGGTTCGAACTTCAATCGCAAAACCTTTCTCTTTCATTTTTCTCTCTGAAAAGCCTGGAAGTGGACATACAACTTTCACTTATTATTTTCCATTTATTTCAAAGTCATTTATTTCGGTCAAGATTCAGACGATTGCACAATTTATTATAACAATGTATAAAATTGACGCCCAAAGCATAAATAATCAACCAAAATTATAGTGATACTTCATTTTATTATTTTTAACAGTAATTAACAGAGAGAATGTTAATAACAACTATTAAAAATGGAATTTTGATGTTTTTATTTAAAATTTATAAAAACAACCAATAAGAATCCTGTTTATTTTCGGAACTACCTATCTAATTAACTTCTAATTTGCTGCTAACTAACTATTTATTTTTTGTTTATTATAATATATTATTCTTTTAATTGACTTCTAAATTACTACGAAATAATTCTTTATTTTTTGATTATAACAATACATTATTCTTTTAACTGATTTCTAACTTGCTACTAGCTAATTCTTTATTTTTTGATTATTATAATATATTATTCTTTTAATTGATTTCTAACTTGCTACGAAATAGTTCTTTCTTTTTTGATTATTACAATACATTATTCTTTTAACTGATTTCTAACTTACTACAAATTATTTATTATTAATACAATATATTATTCTATTAATTCACTTCTGAATTGCTACTAACTAATTCTTTATTTTCTGATTATTACAGTGCATTATTCTGTTAATTCACTTCTGACTTGCTTCTAACTAATTCTTTATTTTTTGATTATTACAGTACATTATTCTTTTAATTGAATTTTTAACTTGCTTCTAACTAATTCTTTATTTTTTGATTATTACAGTACATTATTCTTTTAATTCACTTTTCACTTGCTACTAACTAATTCTTTATTTTTTGATTATTACAATACATTATTACAATTTAATAATCTACACTACAATTATAAATGTGAAAGTATAGATGGATGGATTTTGTTAATCAATCACGCCAGAATAGATGAACGAAATTGAATGAGATTTTGAACGGAGATAGATTATAGAATAGGACATAGGCTACTATTTATTCCGGTTAATTGAACGGTTAATTTTTTATTAATTAATAACTAACTTTCCGGCCAAAAATCTACATTTCCAAATAAATAAGACTTCAGTTGGGTTTTTCCTCACGCTAATGAGGTTAAGCTTAATATATTTTCACCCGATCATTTCAAACGATTCTGTTTATTTTCTTAGTATTTAATGCATTTAAAACTGAACATGGCTAATTAATCGATTTTTAGGATCCATTCTGAAGTACTTCTGAATTAAAATAAAAATAAAATTAAGGGAATTAAAAATTTCTAATCTGTGTTCCGCTGTCCCAACCGGCGTTGAAAATTCACGCATTTGCTTTACCCCATTTGGCGTCAGGTGGCCAGTTTTCACACATATACATAAAAAATTTTCAAGTGCACAAAATCACGGGTTAAAGCTAGCACTTATGTAAAGTAAACAGTGTGAAAATATTGCAATTATCAAAAAGATTCGAGTCGGGAATATTGGCAACTCTTTAAAATGTGATGATACAACAACAACAACTACTACTACTACTAATAATAATAATAAAGATTAAAATCAAATCTGCTATGCTTATTTCAATGTATCATGACAGAAAATCATTTCTTGAATGGCCAAGCACCACGTGCTCGTGCGAGTTAAATTATATTTTTATTCTGCTTAATTGTTTCATTGAATGAGTCACTTTAGTATTGCAAACGATCCAAAACACTTTGTCTAGCATTTACTGTTTTAAAAAATATCACATTTCCTATTTATTTCATTTCATGTAATCACGTGCTCAGAATGACTATTTTTCTAGGTTTTATTTGCTTTAGACATTAACTTATTTTTTAAAAATCAGAGATTAATGTAATGGCAATGCGTTATGAAAAACTGATTTTTTGAGATACTCGTGTAGATAGTAAAATTTTAATTCATTGCTCACGCATTTTTGCTGAATCCACAAACCTCATCTCAAAAAATAACATCATGTTCTGACATGATAAAAACTGGCATTTAACATTTAAGAATTACAATTTCGATGGAAGTACTTAAATTTATTTTGATGAGTACATATTATCTTAGTTGTTGACTGCTGTAGAAGAGGTTTTGGTAATCGCGAATGTGTTTTATTGCAGCAGGGACTTTGAATAATAATAAACCACATTTATGCAAGAAATCGAGTGCAGAATATTTTCACGGGTTTGTACATTAATGATAACAAAAATGATTTGGATAAAAAATTTAATAAATTTCGGATATTAATTTGTTTTTCTGTTATAAAAACCGAAAGATTTATATGTTACAATGGAAAAATTAAACTTATTTCGGTAAGTGGCATTTGGATATTAGTTATTAAGAGGTCTTGAAGAGGTCTTAGTATTTATGAATGTGAATTATTACAACATGTATCTTAAGTTATAACAAATCACATATTAAATTCTAATAAATTAATAATAAGGTAATAAATATGTATAAATAAATTAATAAATATGAGTAAAAATAAATCTAATATATTAATAATAAATCATCACATATATTTTCTTTTTTTAATTCCTACTATTAGCTCACACTCTCAATATATATATATATATATATATATATATATTGTTGAAATTTTCAATCAATAATAAAATATTTTTTATTCATCCAATCAAGTTGAAATAAATTTTTTTCAAACATTCAGTGGTAACATTTGATGTTAATACAGTTTTTTCAAATATTAACTTTTTATTACTTAATTAAAAACTAAATTTATTGAGAAAAATCTTCATTTTCCCGTCGCTTTGTTATTTCCCCAAACTAATGAAATTAGGCTTAATTTGTTTTCGGCCAATTATTTTAAAAAACGATTCTGTTTATTTTCATAATGTTTCATGCATTTAAAATTAAATACTGTTAATTAATCGATTTTTCTGTTTTATTTTGAAATATTGTTAATGATCTATTGTTTCTAATTAAAATAATACAGAATAAAGAATATTGAAAATTTCTAATCTGTATTGCTTTACCACAATTGGCTTTAAATCCTCAATTGGGGCTGAAAATTCAATGTTAGTATGTATTTTTTTATCAATTATTTGTAGTAACTGGAAGGCCTGTATAGCCTGGTTGGTAGGGTTGGTAGCATTGGATTCGCCTCTCTTGGGTTCAAACCTGCCAGCCGAAGATTCTCGACGTGTGGTGGACATTAAATCTGTCGTGATCACAAAGTCCTCCATGTGGTGAGTAATACCATTGGGGGTACTGGGTCAGAAGTGATTGCTCTCTGTTTCAGATCTAATTTACGATCTATGGATGCATGAATGAAACCCACCCCGTAAAAGGGGTTTGTGACTTACGTGAGTTGGAAGTCAGACTTCTGCCCTCGGGTGCTCAAGGGTCATATTCTCAGAAACTATTACATCCCTCCTTCCGTTGTAAAGTGGAACACGAGAACAACAGCAATTTTAATTATTTAATTTAATAAAAAGTAGCTAAAATAAAAATTTTCCTAACTACCTACGTAGGAATTGATTAAATTTTTTTATATTACTCGTTTATACAAGATATCGAAAGCACAATATTTCTACATGTTTTTGCATTAATAGTTACTGCAATATTGATTTGAATTAAATTATTTTAATAAATTTCGGATAGTCATCGCTGTGTGTATTTATGTTCTGAAAAAGACATAATGCTTTGCATGTTCGACAAGGATGTTTTGCGATGGATTCTGATATCGGATCCTTGATCAGATAATAATCTCTATTGTTTCACACTTCCAGGTCTTACGAACGTAAGAAGATACTTGATCCTATGACGTACATCAGGTGATCACTCAAACACTGTTTCCTCGCATGAAGCCTGCCCATTTGCCCTGACTTTAATCCCAGGTCAAACAGATCTGAATGTTCATCATCAGATTTGGGTATTTTGCGACTGTCGAGAACATACATTATGAGGACCAACTTTTAATAAGATTGTCGATTTTCTTTGAAAGTCCTGCGCATTTTTAACGTGTTAACGATTTAATTTCGGGTAACTTTTATTTTATGAGTTTGAGTGAAATATTTTTTAAAAATTTATCTACTAGCTTTTACCCGCGACTTCGTACGTGTGGAAATTTTCATGTGTGTGTATGAGAACTGGTGGTCTGATCACAATGTAAAATGTCATCAAACCGTCTCATTATAGTGCACTAGAAAATAATTTTCGCTTAAAAAACATTTGTCACTAAGTTTTAGAGAAATGCCCGAATGTAGTGCGAACTGCAGCAATAGCGTTTCCAATCGTAAGGTTTCGATGAGCGCTGCAGCAAATTAACGGAAATATAGACCCCCTTCAATAAATGCGGAGAAAAAGTTAATGTATGCAAAAAAATTTAATTGAAAACAATGAAAGTAGGCGAAAGAAATACGTGCATCACGAAAAAAATCAAAGGAAAGAACGGGAAAAATCGAATTACAATAACATAAAAAATGACGGCAATGTAAACCCAAAAAAGAACTACCGAAAGGTTATGAACCTTGCAAAGTCCTAAATGATTATATATAAAAGCGTAACCCCACAACTAACCTAAAAACAATTTATTTACAGAATGTACCTGAAATGAAACAAAACAGCAAACCAATTATTCAAAATAATTTTGTCGACTAATCTTGCCAAAACAAAATCAAGAACACACTGCGCATTCTAATTCAACGCCAATTGGCGCAAACGTAATGCTTGAATTTTATACTCTAGGTGGGGTAATGCGTATTTAATTTCCTTTATTACGTTTTATTTCGGTACTTTTCCGTTAGCCAGGTGCAATCGAAAAATAGCCAAATAATGTAGAATTCTGAAAAATTTGTTTGGCGATTTTTCTTTTTTGCTTGGCTAACGGAAAAGCACCTTTATTTTAATTCAAAAGTACTGTAGAATGAATTCAAAAGATCGATTAATTAACAATGTTTAATTTTAAATGCATCAGACAATTTGAAAATAAACAGTCGGCTTTCTGGCACAGAGGTAGTTCCTCGTGTTCTGGGAGTCCCAGTTCGGGCATGGATGTCCTTCTCTGTTCTATCTGCGAGATGGGTGAATGTGCGCCCCTGTAAAAAGGGGCTGTGCAAGCGAATGTGATGGATGTGTAGCTAAAGTAGTATTCTTGAACCTTGTCAATGCTACTTGAAAAAAGAGACCAAAGTCAGCAGATTTTAAGATTTCGTTTCAAAATCTTTGAAATAACCTATCGAAAACTTATTAAGCCTTACTCATTTGGCGGTGGATAAATGAAGATTTTTGGCGAGACGGTTAGTTTTTTATTAATAAAATAACTAACCACTCAATTAACCGGAACATATAGCAGCCTATGTTCAATTCTAGACTATAATCTCTCCCTGTATTAAATTTTATTCATTCAGCCGTTCTAGTGTGATTTACTAACATCATCCATCCATAAAAACTTTCAGATTCATAATAGTAGTACAGATAATGAATTCAAACTGCCCGACATTCAACTTTGGCGAAATATTAATCTGTTTTCATAAAACATAACACCACTCCAAGAACTTTGTAACTATTACCTTAATGTTATTTAAATATTGATCATGAAAGAAAAGAAAAATCACGACCTCAGAGGTTAATGGTTTTTCTTAGTTTTCGCGAGACTTCCAACGCCAGTTTTTAATTGCTTAAAATAAAACTTTGAGGAATATTGATGAATATCCGTGAAGTTGGACTCCTCTTCTGTGTTACACACTGAATAACAAGGAACTGAAAATATAAAATAACACAAACGCATAGACACAAACAATCAATCAGTTAAAAAAACGGACAGACTGGAGGATAATTATAAATACTATTTATAAAGCAAAATATTATGTAAAGTTGGAGAAAAAGAAAGAATGAAGGGGAAAAAATGTGTTTAAAAAAATCCTGAATTAAAATGTTCGATCTTTTAAATTCGATCGTGTTTAATTTTCTATAAACTATCCTAATAAACTGCGATTTTATCAGGACTTGTTCTTTAATTTAGATATTTATTCGTTATGACGTGAAAGGAAATGAAAATTATCTGGAATTTGTTAGAATATTAATCTATTTTCATCCTGAAAAGTGAAATATTATATAATATAATGCTAAAAAAAGATTAATATTTTGTAACTAAAAAATAATTCACATTTAAATTTTACCTTAGTTATCTGTTCATCCAATTGCGGTACTCAATAGACATCTACAAGTTTTGTGGTTACAGTTGGATTTAAGTATTTAGCAGGTTTAAGCAGGGAAATATTATATAATGGAATGATAAAAAAAGATAAATATTTTGTAACTAAAAAATAATTCACATTTAAATTTTATTTTAGTTATCTGTTCATCCAATTGTGGTACACAATGTGCATCTACAAGTTTTGTGGTTACAGTTAAGCAAAGTTGTATTTAAGTATTTTGCATGTTTAAGCAGTGAAATATTATAAAGTGTGTGAATGCACTAAAGCGACTTGTAACTTGACATACGTTTTTCTTTGTTATGCAATATAAAGTAATGTAAAATTATATACATATTATAAGGTATGTATTTGCGCTAAAGCGAATTGTAATTTGACATACTTTTCTCTGTTATGTAATATAAAGTAATGTAAAATTATATAAATATTATAAGGTATGTATATGCACCAAATTGAGTAATCTGACATACATTTTTCTCTGTTATATGATATAAAGTAAAGTAAAATTATATAAATATTATAAGGTGTGTATATGCGCTAAAGCGACTTGTAACATGACATACAGTATTCTCTGTGATGTAATTAAAAATAATATAAAGGTAAACGAAGCGTATTTGAAACATTACTATGATACGATGTTTTAGATTAAAGATTCGAATCTCTTAATTTTTTTTATTGCTTTCAATATTCAAGGAATTTTATAGCTAGAAAACTTAACTATTCATTAATCATCGATGATGAAATAGGCTATTTCCACAAAATAATAAAACCATTAATAAAAAATAGTTGGAGAAATCTTTGATACTCGATAAATAGTTAATGAAGGACGCTCTTTTCAGGTCAGAATTATTTGCCAATATCATCACGATTGTTTGGTCTGAGGCAGCTGCTTTTGTAGGGTTGGCGTCATGTCCGCGTCGCCAAAAGAGAGAGATTGATATAGGAGCTGATTGCAGTCTTCCACACAACATCAAAACAGGAAAAATGATTTTCTATCTCATTCTCTAAGTGTTTCGAACAATAGTTAATGATGAATAGACACGCGAAATTTTTTATTTAGGACGCACGCAAAGATTAATTAAATTTGCGATGACGTCTGGGATTCTTTAAAATTTTCAAAAAATATGTAATTTAATTCACATTTTACAATAACAGGACGCACATTTAAAAGGATTCATTTAAAACGAGGAATTATAATAGTTATTTTCTTAAAAATAATAAAACTTATTAAAATAAATAAGCTTTTTTAACTAAAACAATGCTTTATAGGGTCATATTTATTATAAATTAAAATCAAGAATTGACAATTGTGCAGAAAAACATATAAAGAGGCATGGAAAAAATAAAACAAGCCGTACCAAAAGTAAAATATATGAAAGGAAAAGCTATTAAAAAAATTATTGTGGTAATTAAACACACACACACACACACACACACACACACACACACACACACACACACACACACACACACACACACACACACACACACACACACACACACACA
>JAOUZG010040955.1:1901689-1937431 GCA_026289955.1 Argiope argentata | reverse complement strand
TACTTTTTTTCAAATTTACAATAGTTTGTACTAAGATTTTATTTCATAAGATTAAAATGTACAAGGTCATAATTTTGATTTTAACAATTTGTTTTTTAAAAAAACTAACAGGAACCCTATCTACTCAAAAGGTGAAAAGAAGCATACTTAAAATATTTGTAGAATTAATACTGATGAATACGTATTTCTAAAAATGAAAAAAAAAAGTTTATTGGAAAGTTCTGAAATAAAAACGATAATCTCTTAAGAATAAGTGCCTTGAGGATAATTCATTATTTTAAATATTAATCTCTGAAAAAAGTTTTTGAAATTAATGTGTTAACAAAATGCTTGATTTTTCAAAATTATTATCATAAATAAAGTGATAAAGATTAAATCGGCTTCAAACCTAACCGATGACTTGATTCATCCACTTACATTTGTTGATGGGGGGACCTTATATAATTTTGCTCAATGTCTAATAGTCCTATGTCCGTTTTATACATTCTTGTTGAATGTCCATAGTTTTCTATCCAGAGTCTTGCGTGCTTTTAGAAATCTCACCCTAAATTGGACGAGTTGCTTTCCAAAACCTCGCATATTGACCTATTTAGTTTTTTTTATAATATTGGGTTTTATAACCATATATAAACATTAACCGTAAGTATCATAACTTACATAAGGGATGTACAACCTTTTCAGGCTGAGTGCCAAAAAATAAAAAAGGATCATGTTGAGGGCCAAAACAGCACGTGAATGTTAAAACATGTTATAAATGTCAAAACAAGGAGGTTTTATTTTTGTTGCAATACGCATGAATTGCAATCATTCCTTTACTGATTTTACTCATGCATACATTATGCAATAAATAAATGAAAAACAAACATTATAGATATGATTAAAATACTTTTTCTAAAAAAAGATTTCTGCAAAAAAGGTGGCAAACTTGAAAAAATAACAAAGGATAACTTTTTTGGTAATTGTACAGAGAACACAATTTAAATTTTGAGAAAAAAATTAATAATAAAAATTAGCAAAAATTAATGAGATGGCTGAACGGGGGGAAGTTATTGATTATATATTGGGCTTAAGATTGTTGTGGCAATACGCAGAACAAAATAAGAAATAGAATAGCAGAAGGGTTGTCTCATCTGCTAGTCTATTTCTTACTTTGGAATTGTTTAAATTCATTAGTGAAAAAGTTTGCTCACAAATGCAAATGCTGCCAAAGAAAGTTGCACATGCTGCTGCATTTTTCTTTAAGCACAAAAATTCCTCGTGTAAGTAATTATAAAATTCTAAAATCGGTTTTTCTTTAAACTGATTTTTTTAAAAATCATAATTCTGTGAATCCATTAAGGTTAACTGCACAGTCTCATCCACTAGATTTACATCAATAGAAAAAGGAGAAAAAATTAATCAATTTTGTTTTGTTTTAATCATTTTTCAAAATTTGAAAACCGATAATCAAATGTATTGCGCAAGATTGATCCTCATACTGCATTTTCATGAGTGGAAATTTTTCACGTCCACGAATTTCTCCTATACGAAAACTCGTACTCGCAGGTAGCCAAGAAGAGGAAAAACTGAAAAGTCGTGTAATTAAAAGTAAATAAGACTTAATGAACAAATGTAAATTATTTATTCTGAGGTAGAATCATTTTCGTATCAGATTTTTTTTCTCTGTTTATTTGAAAAAGTCTATTTTCCTTTTAAATTATTCTGATTTTATTAACAATATTTACGGGCCAACTTCAAGGGCTACACAGGAAAACTTTGGCACGTGTAGTGTCATAGGTTGTACATCCATGGCTTACATCATTGTTATGCTTTTTCATGACTCACAGATTCATATTTTTAGACATTTAGGCTTTATAAACATTCCATATTTTTATTTTATTATAAATTGATATAAATATTTTAATTTCATAAATGTGGCCAATCAAAGAGGGATTTTGAGCCGTAAAACAATAAACTCAACTCAAAATTGAGAAGAGAAGATATGATGTTAAAAATAGATTATAAAAATATCTGTATCAGTTGGCGTGTATATTTATATGCATATCTTAGAAAATATTTAAGGCAAGCTGAAGAATATAGAGAAAAAAGAATGAAAAAACATGTCATATTAAGATATGTATCTGTGCTTTAAGTGAAAAAAAATATTGTGCTACTTAAAATAGGTAAACAAGATTTTTTTCATTTTTTTTAAACGTATATTGTATGCGATTGAGGTTTAGGGAAAAATCGAGCTTTATTAATTCTAAGCCTTTAATTTTAAAACTTTTTTTTCCAATAAAGTTGAAAAATTTCATAAAAATCTTTAGTGAGTTAAGTCAAACGTATAAATATATACAGTTTTTCATATTTTAGTAAAAGTAGTTTTTTTATTTTATTTTGTGCTTTTCTAACGTTTCTTTGTTGGATTGCAAATATCCCGGTATTAAACATCATTTCGAAATTACAGATTTGTCTTTCACTTTTCAACAAAGCATTTGTTCAAATGTGTACAAAGAAATAAATGATAGTAATGCAAAAATTTTCATTAATTTGAAATTTTTTATTCATGAAGAAATGAAACGAAATAAAATTAATTCAAGTTTATATTTTACAGAATGCAGTTGAGATACAGTAAATTTGAAATATAATAAATTTGTTAATTAGATATTAATATCTCATTTTTAATTAAAATTAATTTCAATAATAATAATTTGAAATTTCTTTACTAATAATATAAATTATTATAAGAAATATATTACTACAATTAAGGTCCTAATATTTCTCATTATTATTCGAATTATTTCTTTGTAATAACTACGATTAATAAAATAAATTATTAGGAAACTACTTAATTTATGTTGAAATTATACTGCAAAAAGTACTAAATAGTTTATACAAAAAAATTATTTTATTTTAGTCTCAGCAATTTCGGTAGATGGCGCTACAATAGAAGAGCATTTTATTGGTGCTCTTTCTGCAATGATTTAAATAAAATTAAAAAAAGAAATACTGAAAATATAGAATATTTGATAGTGAATGTTGTCAGGGGTGTGTGTGCCAATTTTATGCCAATCCAAAATATAAAAAAAATATAGAATAATTACAGCAATAATTTATTACCTTTAATAGTTCATAGTAATAAATCCAGACGTTGCTTTACTTACATTTTGATACTTTTATTTCTTAGATATAACGAACATTCTGACTAAAATTTATTTCCTAGTATTTCACAGTAATGAGCCAGTAAATATTATAACATTTTTATTTCAGCTATATAGAGAATGGAATAAAATTATAGTGATCGACAGTTACTTAGCTTCTTAGTTTATAAAAACATGTTTATTTTTCTTAATTAAGTTACTACTATTTGTGTGATAATACAACAATATTTAATAACAAATAGATGTAAATTAAAGAAAAGAGATTAATAAAAAAATTGCAACAGAAATAAACAAATAGTATTCGAGACAGGCTAGTAATTAAATACTAAGAATTATATAATAATAATGAAAATCTTTCGGTATTAAAAATTAGTGGATTTATTCTCGCCAGATGGCAGCAGGAGATTTAAATTTAAGACTTGGTTTTGCGAACCGAAAAGCTATGTATTTCATTAACATTCAGTAAAGCAACTGCAAATTTAAAGTAAACATGATAGAGAAATTTCCTCAAAATTTTTTCTCAAAGATAGAAAATACAGTTTTTGAGAATTAAAGTCTGAATAAAATGTTAACTTCCGTTTTCATTTCGCTGCCTATACGCTTTCTACTTTGTACTTCCATTAAATTATTGCATATTGATTCAATAAAAATTTTATTTTTCATTCTTATCAAATGATAAGTTGAAATCTTAAGTAATAAAAATAGAAAAGTAAATTTTAAAAAAATCTCCGACCGCAAATTTCAAGTTATGTGTGAAAATATTTATTTTTTGTCATTATTTGTCTTAATTCAAGCCATTAAGTAGTTTAAACGATTTGAAAAGGCAATACTGGTAAAAGCAAATCAAACTTTCAAAAACGCATTTGCTTTCAAAGAAGCAAATGTAATAATTATGCAATACTGGTAAAATCAGGTAAAAAAATTAAATTAATTAAAGATGTTAAGATTAAAGGTTGTTGATAAAAATTACCATTTATGATTTTCTCATTGCCTACGCGATTTCGAGTTTCAATTATTCCAAAAACCCCTAACGAAAACAACATCATATTCTCATATGATAATAATCGTATTCCGCAGTATGATACATGCGAATTAAAATCTAGCGAATATCTAGTCTTCAAAAACAATGAATTATTATATAAATTTGTAAATTATGACTGTTTTTCAATTGTATTTCCTTATATATAGCGTATATAAAGTCCCTATTTATTTTCGTGATTTAATGATTGGAAAACTTTTATATTGCAGACTTCAGAATAATTATGAATATTAGAGGAACGTATCCTGGTTGTAAAACTCCGTATCCAAAGTAACAAGTGTAATGTGATCAGAGACAGATTTCAAAGACGATTCAACAGGCCCGGACCTACAGATAGAGCTATTCGTGAATTACTCAACTAATTCAACAGAACGGGCTCACTTCATGATGAAGAAAGATCTGGACGTTCCGGTACACCATAACAAAGTGCTGAGTTAGCCTGTGAAGTCTTTGGAGATAACGCACACATGTCGATTCACAGAGCTTCAAATAGACTACACTTTCCTACCTCAACTGTTAATGAGATTTTGAAAATGACATTAAAGAAAAAGGCCCGTAACCTTCAAATCTTACACGATCTACACGAAGAAGACTATCTGACAAGAGTAGCTATGTGTGCAGAGTTAAGTGAACAAACTGAAAGCGAAAATTTAATGGAGCATATTCTTTTTAGCGACGAAGCTACCTTTCACACATGTGGAAAGGTTAATCGACACAACTGTCGACTTTATGTACACCCTGTAATAGCATGCAATGTTTTTCCCCCAACACTGTTTATTCATAAGTTAAAAGCTGACAAAAAATTCCATTCCGTTGCCCGATATGATTAGATCACATCCAAACGTGCCACAATTTTTATCTATTTTATAAGGATACACGAACAAAAAATTCCTTTAAAAAAAGAACTAACCTAACAGAGTAATTCTAACTTCTTAAAAAGAGAATAACAGAAACTTCTTTTAATATTCTATTTAAAATTATATCTTAAAAGAATATCAATGCTTTTTTTGGTATTCTATATAGATTTACCTATTCTTCAGATTTTCCCAGCTCCAGCACAATGAAAAAAATTAATAGCTAATTAAATTAAATTTTTCAGAATTTATGCAAATAACTTATATATAAATCAATTTTAAGATATTTCTAAAGCGAATATTAAATTTTTTATGATAAATAAAGCTAGAAACATGTAATTAAAACTATTTAAAGGCAGTAATATAAAATAATAGAAGTCCAGAGATGTTAAAAATAATATCCGAAAGCAATAGATTTATATCAGAATTATAGATCAACTAAAATGATTTCGAGTAAAGAAAAATACAAAGATTGTATTAATTAGATAACAAAAAAAAACCGGGCAAATAAATATATTAACAGTATAAACTTATTTTTTTCTCTTGGAAGTTAGTAGTAATTTTTACATAAAATGCATTGCAATTAATAAATAAATATACTTTTCATTATTTTGCATTATAGATTCTATTAAATATGTAGTGGTTTCTAAGGTTTTTAAAAATTAATTTTAATAAGGATTAAAATGAAATCTGCTATGCGTATTTCAACGCATCATGTCAGAACATCATTTCTTGAACGGCCAAGCACCACGTGCTCGTGCAAGTTAAATTATATTTTCATTCGTTTTAATCGTTTCATCGAATGAGTCACTTTAGTATTGCAAATGATTAAAAAAACTTTGTCTAGAATTTATTGTTTAAAAAATGTCAGATTTCTCATAAAATTCATTTTATATAATCAAGGGCTCAAATTGACATTTTTCTAGGCTTTATTTACTGTAGTAATTAACTTATTTTTTAAAATCAGAGCTTTTGTAAACGGGATGGCAACTCGTTATTAAAAGCTGATTTTTTGAGATGCTCGTGCAGATAATAAAATCTTTATTTCTCGCCTACGGATTTTTGTTGACTCCAAAAACCTCGACCTCAAAACGACATCATGATCTGGCATTATCAAAAAAGACCCTTCACAAAAAACATAAATTGTAAGAAACGCAATTTAACAATAAATTTTATCCAATGAAATCACGGAAACACAGTTGATCTACTAAGAACTTTTCTTTCCTACACTATGTTTAAAAGCTGAGCGATGCCAAAATCGGATTATAAAATTACACCATTTCCATGATTAAAATAAATTAATCATCTATATGACAGAAAACCACAATGAATTGTAAGAATTTCTTTTTTCTAATGCTTGATTTTACTGATCTTCGATAGAATTTAATGAGAAAATAAAGGCATCTCTCAATGGCTCTAGTATGATTAATCAAAAATCTTTCATTTATCAAAGTTATCGTCAGCTCATTCAAGCATATCCGGAGTTCGGAATTGTTACGAATTATGGCTTTATCTTCATAGGATTTTGAGGAATTACTGTCGATATGACTGCAAGTCAGTGATAAATTGCTTCCATTTAAAGGAGAAATTTTGTGATTTCGTCTCGATTTAGAAATGAGTAATTATAGATCTGAAAGTAAAGATAAAGACTATATCATATCATTCGGCTTTAAAAAGTACTTTTTTAAAATCATTAATGTCTCAGTGATTAATAATGAATCTTCTTAAATTTATCTAAATTTTTTAAAGAGTTTCAGATTAACCTATTATACTCTTTTTTACAAAGAAAATATCTTTTAGCTACTTTTAAGAAAGATTATAAATTCACTGTTCACCCAATTATCAGAAATATTTTAATTCTTGTCTCATTCATCCATCTATTTATATTTATTCTATTCCTTGAAATTGACGTTCATTAAATAATGTTAATTCTCAAATTCATTAATTAAAGAATAATATTCATACTGCAGTTAATATACATTATTTTATAATTTTTTACTATTTAACTGCAAATGTGATACAAAAATGATTTAAAAAATTATATTATTCTAGATGGCAAATGAAAAACATTTCTGTTTCGTTCACACAATATTTCATCAATATAATTTACTCAATATTGAAATTTAATATTTTATTCATTATTAATATGCATTTTTTATTATTTATTATTAATATGATAGCCGCCTTTGGCGACCAACCGGTTTGCCAATCTTAAAGGTCGTTAAAATTTCAATAATTAGAAATTCTATGTAACTAATAATATGTTATATTATTAGTTACATATGTTACATATTAGTTAATATATGTAATATTATTATAGGAGAAAATAATATGTAACTCCTTTTTTAATTGCTCCTTCATCAAAATATTTTAAAGCCTCTAATTTTAAGTCATATAATTCATTAATAATATCAGAAAGACCTTCAGCCACAATATAATATGTATCTCTCTAATTTTATTTTAGCTCCCGCAGAATTTCTGCTTTAAACTAAAATGGAAATGATTAAATTGCAGTTAATTTTGCATATTTACAGAAACAAAGCATTTAAAAAAATGAGTAATAAAAACAGTGTCGCTGGGCATTTAAACCTTAAGGACACTAAAGAATATCTGTCTTAATTTATGTAATATCTCAAAAAATGTTCAATAAATTTTTTTCAAACTCATTATGAACAGATAGATTAATAACGATGTTTAATTTTAAATGAATCAAAAACTATGAAAATAAACAGAATCGTTTGAAAAAATCTGTCAAAAACGTGTCAAGGCTAACATCATTAATGTGGGGAAAAAAACTCCCTGAAAAATGTACTTAGAACTATAAGAATATACGAAAAATATATAACATAAATACTATTTAAGTACAAAAGCACACAACTAATCTAAAAACAATTTATTTACAGTGTAAATTTGAAATTTCCTTTATTCTGTTTTATTTTAATTTAAAATTACCTCAGAATGAATCCAAAAGATCGATTAATTTACAATGTTTTATTTTAAAGGCATCAAACATTAAGAAAATTAAATAGAATTGTTTGAAAAAATAGGCCGAAAACATGTTAAGTCTAACTTTGTTAGAGTGGGAGAAAAAACTGAAGCCGTAATCAGTTGTCGATGAGTAAATGAAAAGATTTTTTGTCGAGAAAATTAGTTGCTAATTAATAATTAAAATTCCTATTACAATATCAAAAAACGGCTCAGAGGTACATATTCTCGACCTCCAAGGTATATATGTACCAAATTTGGTAGCTTTAGGCTCAATGGTCTGGCCTGTAGAGCTCCAACACACACACATTGAGCTTTATTATAAGTATAGATAAAAAAATTATTCTTTAAAGAATAAATTAATATATTTCTTTACAACTTTGCAGTTTGCTTTAATTAGAGATCCACAAACTACTCAAGTTATGATTTGATTTATTTTTACGATTTAAAATAAACAATAAGTTTGTAATTTTTGAAATCGGAAACTGTTTAATATAAAAGACTCGATTTATTTTATGGGATTATTTTTTTTATTTCAGTTCTGCTTCTTAATGATTTAAAATGCACGTTTAAAATCACAAAATTATTCAATAATTTACTGTAAGATAAATTATTCTTAATATAATAAAGACGTATAGGTGAATTGCTCTATTATGTAAAAAATTTGTATTTGAAATAAAACAAAAGATCAAAATGAAATCTGCTATGCTTATTTCAACGTATCACGTCAGAACATCATTTCTTGAAAGGCTAAAAACTGCGTGCTCGTGCAAAATAAATTATATTTTTAATTCATTTTAATCGTTTCATTGAAGGAGTCACTTTAGTATTGCAAACGATCATAAAAAACTTTGTCTCGCATCTATTGTTTAAAAAATATCACATTTCCTATTTATTTCATTTCATATAATCACGTAATCAAAATGACATTTTTCAGGGTTTTATTTCAGAGTCATGAACTTATTTTTTAAAAAAATCAGAGCTTTTGTAAATGAAATGGCAACGTGTTATTAAAAGCTAATTTTTTGAGCTGCTCATGCAGATACTAAAATTTCATTTTTTTCGCCTGCGGTTTTTTTTAAAATTTTTCGCCTACTGATTTTTGTCTATCTCATTCCTAAAATAACATCATGTTCTGACATGATAATAAACATAAGTTTAGAAACAATTCATTAAAGTATTATTCATTTTGAAGTTGAAACTGATTTAAGTTATATACATCTTCTCATATTATCGGTTGCTTCACTGGTGAATTAATTGTATTCTTCTGTAAACAATGCATATATATTTAAGCTTATGAATAATGATATAGAATAAAGGTAGTTATTGTGTGTTAAGAAACTGAAGTGAATCAAAATATTTATCAATATTAAAATCTAATTTGTTTAAAAGCTATTTATTTATTTAATTCAAGCTGATTCAACCAAATGGTTTGATAAAAAATATTAATTATCCTTGAATAAGGGAGACCGGAACAAGAAAAAGAAAGATTTTAATACGTAAAAGAAGGATATATGTACTTGTTGATCAAGCTTCATCGCCTTATGAATACTGCTAATATGCCACAATAACATACACTGACATGTTTTACGGTAAAACCACTGTTGCAATTAAGTTATTTATTAGATGATATTCTTGAATTTTTATGTTGTAAGATCTTGATGACCATCCAGGGAATATTTAGATATTCTTAGAATCTAAACGACTACTTTCGATAATACATCTTTTATAAAAGTTTCTTATTTAAATCTTATCGCTAATAATCCTAACAAAAAAGTCTTTTTAACATTTCCAGTCAAAGTAAGATGACCGATATAAGCTAACGGCCATTATCTTACCCCAACAGTTTTATTACTCTTTATTCCGCATTTATACGCTCATATTATTCACTTATTCATTTATATTTCTATGTAACTGATTCTTAAATTATCTCAAACCATATTGTAAATCGCATAGACCAACAAATAAGATATTTATATTGCGTTTGGAGAAGATGTGTTAACCGCAGAGCCGATATATAAGGCACAACAAGAACAAGTGCAACCAAAGCAAAGCAAAAAAAAAAAAAGAAGTTAAAGGCTAGTTGGGAAAATAAAGAAAATGTCGTTGTTGTTACTTATGGCGCTTGCCATGGACAAGACCCGCTGATACATCGGCATCTTTTAAACCAGAGACACACGTCTCTTGTTTTACAAGTACCGCCATCTACGGCCAAGAGTACGATTTAGCTACGCACACGTCACAACCCTTTTTAGGGGGCGGACTACACTCATGCAAATTCATTCATACATCTCAGATCGTAATTTAGACCTGGAACAAAGAACGATCCCCTCTGACCCGGTACTCCCAGGGATATTACTCTCGATATGGAGGACTTTGTGACCACGACATATTAAACGAGCGCCAATCGCCACACACTCGGGGAATCTTTTGGCCGATGAGTTTCGAACTCGTAACCTAAAGAGTATGAGTCCAACGCTCTACCAACCAGTCCATCCCGTCTCTATAAAAGAAAATAAAATCTACCATTGAAAATATCAAGTTATCATGTGAGAACATTATTAATTACCAATTTAAACCAGTTTGAAACAATCACGAAACATTTCCATTGTTTTCTATCCCTCTATAATTTATATATAAGTATATAAATATATATGATAATATTTTAAGCTCTCATTTTCAATTTTTCTAGCAGGCAAACAAAGTTTTGGAGCTCGACCGATTTTGAGACGAAATAACAGCAATGATGTCATAGTTCTTTGTCAGCCTTTTAAAAACGCATCTGTTGTGAAGTAGCATACGTAATAATTAAGAAATATTGGTTATATCAGGTTTAAAAAAATCTTCAATCGATAATATCTGGTGCACCATAACCTATTTTTTTCCAGTAAATTTCGGAGACAACAAAACCTTTCAGTAAAAACTACATCATGTTCTCACATGATAAGAAAAAAGAGGAATAGTTACTAAGCAATTGAATTTTGGTTGCTAACACTTTTGCCATTAGCTGAAACTTCTCAAGAATGTAACCTACGATTACGACATGTTATGAGGCTTATTTTGATACTCGATCCATAATCTTTGATAAAAGATTGAAAATATAAATCAAGATAGCACAAATGATGCTCAAACATAGGAAAAAAATTTGAGTTAAATGTTTGATAGTTATAAAAATAAACACCAGTTTTGATTTGTTTTAATATAATTCGAGCTAGAATTTCATAAATAAGCATCTTTTCATTACATACAAGTCCATGAAACATATTTAATAATGTTTAATAAATTAATTTATCTTTCAGGTTCTAATGATAATAATAATTCTCAATTTCTATCTATATTGATACTTACATGATGTCAATACAGGTTTGCTCTGATAACTATAGGCAGATGACATTTTTGTATTATCTTTTTACTGTTTTTACTTATAGTACTTGCCGTAGACAAGCCAGTTGACGAAATCAGAGATTTAAGACGAGTGTGCAGTAGCTTCTGAGGGCAAAACCCCTCAGCCCTGAAGAAATCAGATTCTAGTTCACCTCAATGAAGATAACATTTATAAACGCGCTAGCACAACCCCTTTTCACAGGGTTGCTCTTTCTCACACAACACAAGTAGAACATGGAGGTACAGAACTACTACCGAACTAGAACCCGACCCGGCCAGATCACGGGGAGATGTGCTATTTCTAGGCAAAGACACAACACATTTTCTTTTAAAAATAGTAAAATAATATTGATTTTGTTTAAAGAAAAATGTATTGATTTGGTACTATATAAGAAGATAACATTCTAACAATATTTTCAAAGAAAAGAATTTTGAATTTGTAAATATTAATTAATTAAAATTTTAAATGATCTACGGTTAACACGGTGTTTATCTTATAAGTTCAAGTTAAAAATTCTCATAACTAAAATATTCTGATGTATTAAGAAGTAAACTTTCATTTTTAAAAAATTAATAATCGTTTTTCCCCCAAAATGTTTTGTTTACGGTACGTCCACAAAAAATAAATTTGAAAACTCTTTTTTTTTTGCGATATAACTATAGTGAAAACCGAAACACTTCTTTACAAGACTTAAACCGAGAGTTTTCGAGTCTCATAATTTTTACATTAATAGCTGAGTAAGTGTAAACTGCTTGGAATAAGAATAAATCAATAAAATCATCGAATTTTTTAAAGTTAAACAGGGATTTAAAGAAAAAGAAGCTTAAGAATTTTAAGATATGAAAGATTTTTTTTCTTTACGCGAAAACTTTTATGCTTTTCTAAAATTGATCATGGATTTATTTTAAATATATCGGTTTCTGTTCTTGATATATAAAATGAATTGGCCGATAAGCATTAGTCATTTATGTATATTATTAATATAAATACATAATTAATTAAATTGCTTTATAAAGTTCAAATTCGACATTTTAGAAATTTGTATTGATTTAATAGAAGAAAAAAAAATCATTTTTTGGTGACGAAGAAGAAACAAATTTTCTATTAAATGACGCATATTTTAATATTATTTTTAAATGTTCGTTTTATTAACGTGGCATTATTATTTTACTAGGATCGTATATATATATATATATATATATATATATATATGTTTAGGAATATACTTTAAAAATAATTCTTTAATTTGAAAGAAGTTATATCAGAAATAAAAAAGTTCCTAAAATAAAATATCGGCATTAAGATTAGTTTGCCAAGAAAAATATTGCCAAAGATAAGATGTAATTTTCAAGGCTGTCGAAGGGCAATTGTTGAAATCTATCATTTTTCAAACCCTATATTTTATATTTAGTCCAATAACTGTCAACTTATAAAATATTTTCATGAATAATCCTTACGTTAATAATACACATTTAATTAATAGACATGATTTTAAATTTTTTAACCAAATTAATTATTCTTTGTGATTTATAAGAGTTTGGCGCTATATGGCCATGCTAAGGTCTTTCTGCTACTGAAACCAACACACCCACATAAGCATTCAAGTTTCAAATGCGATCTTCAATAGCCATTTGAGTATTTGTTTTAGAAAACAGGTATTTTAATAATCTAAAGCAAGAAAAATTGCTTTTTTATGCAATTTTTTGTCTGTTCTGATGTTCTTTCCAAGCTGTGCGTGCGTAATGCCACATTTATTCAACAACACTATCATCATCATCCCCCATCTGCTTTTCCTTCAACACCATTGCAGTTGGATTGTTTTTCATTTCAAAGCTGGATACTACTTCTGTTTTTCATATTTTAGAATAAGTATCTGGAGTTGCTTCGCTTCAAAGTCATAGACGAAAAGATTAGTCTGTCTGCAAATGACATTCCGGGACGCATCACAGAATCCATTTTAACCGGATCGTTTGCGGTTTCGCTATCGAAAACGATTTTCGTAATGGTCAAGAAGGAATGACATTTTACTTTTACTCTCACAGAACCGTCTCGTAGGGGGGGGGAGGAATAAAATAAGATCGCAACACAATCGAAATGGAAAATAAATTGTGTCTGTTTTTAAAAAATAAGTCTGTTTAAATTTAAAACTTTATAAGTTAAAAAAAATAAAGAATAAAACTATAAAAGATCGTGCATCCTAGAATTATTTAAAGATAAATATAAATTTGTTGTATACTTACTTCAATCTTTAAAAATAATGCACTTGTCGATAGTAATGTCGACAAAAAAGCGCCAAAAAACAAATTTCGCCAATTTGGCGATTTGAGTGGTCAAATTGCCAAATTGGCGAAATTTGTTTCTTGGCGCTTTTTTGTCGATGGCTATAGCATTTTTTCTAGAGCATTTGATTTGTCCATTCAAAATTCAAATATTTATTTATATTTTAAACATCTGGTGGAGTTTTTCTTGGTGCTTTTTGGTCAACCTTAAAATAAATTTGTATCAAAGATATTGCTAAAAAACATTATTTACAATAGATGTTGTCAGCATTTTTAATTATGATTTTTATTAATTTTAATCATGATATGAAGTGATAAACTTGTGAATATGTATACAAACAAAAGAGTTAGAGGAGAGTACTGTATCTTTGACTATGTTTGTCTGTTCGAGAAACGAATTTTGTAGAAAGTTTTTATATTTAATAAAACTGGTGGTTTTGGACTAATGGACGAAGTATCTAGCCCATGCAAAGGTTTATTTTCGCAATAAATATAAGTACGGCAAATAAATAAAGTGACAGAAAACTATGCCCACAGAACAGTGTTTCCATAGATACAAAATTCAAACTAAAACATTGATAAAAACGAAAAACTCAGAGGCATCAGAAGTAAAATATATAAAAATAGTAACAAAATAACAAGACAATAACAAAAAATAATAAAAGTAAAATTATCATAATACAAATATATCCAAACATAAAGATTAACGATTAAATTCTTAATTTAATATCCTAGTTAAATTAAGAGCTGTAGTTAATTTCATAATTCTTATTCTTAAAGAAATTCTTATTTTAATGATTATCTGATTTCACTACTAAAAAGGAAGTTTTACAAGGGATTTCACTTTTTAAAACTAAGCATTTATCTTTTGTCTTATAGCTTTTCTTATATAATTAACGATTAATATCTTATTTTGTGGATTTTTCTAATATGTTTGATTTCTGTCTCATTCGTGCAGCTATTTCTGATTTTTCTATTTCCAATCAAAAGTGAATTTTACAGATTTAAAAAATCAAAATGTACGATGTTACATTTTTGATCACAATGATATTTTATATCTTTCACAATCCACAGGTACAGCACTTTTTATTTAGATAAAATCAGGGATTCTTCATCTAATATCATTTTCTCAGATTATAAGGAAGATGACATTTTGTATATCCTATCTTCATTTGAATATAGATAGAAACTTCAATTTAAATCTTTTATATTATTAAAAAAACCTTTATAATCATAGAATATAATATCGCAATGATGTTTCTGGATATTCCGAATGATGCATCGTAATAAGATAAGGATATCGTTAAGTTTTTGTTTTGCTTTTTAAGCTCATAAAGATAGAGATATTCAACAGATTTGAAAAAAAAGGAAGCTTTAAAATAACGACAATTTTAATTGGATGTAATTTATATATAATACAGAGTCGATAAAATATTTGTCAGTGAATTCAACTCATATGCATGGGGAGTTTAGCTTAACTTTATATCAAGATTCCATTAATAAATATACACTGTGAGAAATTTCTTCAAATATCTGAATCCTTGTTATATGATCCTTTCTGATTCCTTAATCGGTAGAATAAAGGGAGTTTAATTAAAGAATGTCTACATAAAGAAATTTAATTCTTTCTCAGTCTTGAACACTGCTATTTATATTCAAAAAGAAAATATCTTGATATATTGATAGCAAATGACCCTACACCAATCATTTACTGCATTAAAAGATTCAGAAGTTAAATGTGCAACTGATTCAGCTGAAAGTGATTTATTATAAGAGTCATTGTATAATTAATTTTTTAAATTATAAACTATGCTCCATAAGTGGATTTCTTGAAACTTGCTTTATCTTTTTTTTAACACATTTTCATAAAGAATGGGGGAAAATGTGAAATCGAATATTGGACATAGGAGCAAAAAAAGCAGCTAAAAAGTATAATCAAATTTTTTTTAAAAAGAATAAATTTTTTATAAATATTGTTACGATTTTTAGCGTAGCGGGTTCGGATTGAATGGACTGTACTTGAGGACAGCACAAATACATTTATTTACAGCTATTTACAGGATGATTCGATAAAGTAAAATTTCAGGTAAACACAATCCAGCAGTCAACAGTCACTTACTGCGTAAATGCAAGCCTTATGCACAATAAACACAGACTGCAAAACAGCTTCGTATAGCACAGCAAACAGTAAATCACAGCGAGCTTAGTAATACAACGTTAACAGCAAACGTAAACACAGTTTACTAATAACAAGCGTGAAAAGTAATCAGCTCACTCGAGTCTCTACTCCTTCGAGAGGAATTCAGCCAATTTGTGGCAACCCATCCCTTATATAGCCGAACGAGCGAAGCTTCGGAAATCACTGCGAGCGACCGAGCGGCTACTAAGCTATTCCTTTCTCTAAACCAACCCACCTGGCGACAAGCTCTTTGACAGCCGTCGCCAACGCCTTCTCATTCGGCGTACTTCCGCGGGGCTCGCCTGCTTGTAACAATATTTTGTAGACTCATTTCTTCTAATGATTGTTCTTGCAATGTACCGTTGCCAATATGAAGCCACCACTTTTAACGTATTTTGTCATTTTAAATATATAATATTGCAGTGTCATTTGTTTTACCCATGCATATTTTACCATTCTGTAAGGTTGCATTTCTATAATCATGTTAAGTGAATTTACCTTTTCTTAAAAATTTAAATTATTCAACAAGGTTTCAAATTTTTAACAGTTTTTTCCACTCCAATTTGGGGTGCGTTGACCTGGTCGTAAGGACTCGGCTTTGTAACAGGAGAATTTCATATTTACAAATCCACTTAAGAATTGTCATGTAAGCGAGTTTGGCTCATGTTAAATATGTCGAGGCCATCCCGCTCCACTGGTGTGAAGTGAAAGTTTGCAGAGAGGTTGCCATATCAGGTTTCGTCCTCGTTATCTGACCGCAGAACAGAATTAAGAGGTCCGTCGGAAAATAGCCTTAGTGTTGCTTTATAACGGGATGTTAATATATCTAAACAAAAAATCATTCCAAGTTAAGCCCATGCACATATGAACTAATTCCGTCGAACTTCTTTAACCACTTCGCATACAATGACGTGTCTGACATGCGCATCAAAGTACTTTATTTTTCTTTTCAAGTCTGCAATTAAACAGTATTTAAATACGAAAAAATCAATATGAAAAGATTTTATATTTTATTTAAAAAAATCAGATTAACAATAAATTACCAAAATAGGACGAGTTATCTAATTAGAAAGTCAAATAAATTCATATGTCAAGTGGTTAATGGGAAAATTTGGCACTTCCGTAAAAAAAAGTTGATGCACCAACAACGCGCCGATAACGCCAAATTTCATTTTGGTGATCAAGATTCTTTAATGCTTTTGAATACGTGGCAAACCAATCTATTGGCGATCGTTTTTTGATTTGGCGAAAACGACCGACGGCTTAGTACGTAAGAACCGCATTTTCAACAATTTTTTAAACTGATCATTTATAACTAGAAATATTATAGAACAGCCAATGGAAAATAATTTCATTGAACCTGACCTAATACACCAATTATCTTCTAGAATTAACAAAAATCCGTTAATGAAACGATCAAGAATCTGTAAATTTTCAATTTCTAATTGAAAGATTTTATGTATTGATCAGCATTTTGAAATGATCTCATTAATATTTTATGTACTAATTATTTATACTATGTATTCATTTTTGAGATATCACAAATTCAGTGTTCTAAATTATGAAAAGATAATTTAATATTACTTTAATCTTATTATAGTCGCTGTCTATAATTAATTAGCTTCTGAAAATGCATAAATATATCGAAGCAAACCTTTCTGAATTTTATGAGTCAATCTATCCGAAGTACTTAATTTAGACTTAAGCCCGCTGCTTGTTCGTTTCCTTTTCAAGAGCGAGGTGCGAGACTTAACACTCATTCAATCCAAGTTCCCATTATTGCGCCTTTGAATCCCTTCAGCCTAATGAAATTCTCCCGGAAGACACGAATCCTAGCCGCCCGGCCACTTCCGAATCCTTAATCAATAAGGAGATTCCTGTGAAGTCGAAAACTCGCCAAGAAAATGAGATTCCCTATTGGAATTAAATTCTCCCTAATTTGGGACTTCAATCACACTTCAGAAGTTTCGATTTTCTCCGAACTTCGGAATGCGGAGTGGAGATAAATCCTGATTATTATGGAGGAGAATGAATGACTGAATCGGAATGGAACAAGCCAAAACTGGCTTCAATTTGTATTCAATTGAGAAATATTTCGAGAAGTATTCAAAAGATGGCGCCACCTCATCTATTTTCATTGTTCAGCACGGAAAATTTAGAAATGGATATACTCGACGTAGATTTGCTTCCACTCCATATAAATAGAATATGCCAGCTTTCTGGTTGCACTTCTTCCTCGTGTTCTGTGAGTGCCGGGTTCGAGTTCCGGTTCAGGCATGGCTGTTCTTCTGTGAGAAGTGTGAATGTGCCCCCTGTAAAAAGGGGTTGTGCAAGTGAATTTGGCTCTACTCTTGGCCCTAGTTGGCGCAACTTAAAAAAAA
This sequence comes from Argiope argentata, assembly GCA_026289955.1. Taxonomy (NCBI): domain Eukaryota; kingdom Metazoa; phylum Arthropoda; class Arachnida; order Araneae; family Araneidae; genus Argiope; species Argiope argentata. The sequence continues at coordinate 1,919,189 of JAOUZG010040955.1, read as the reverse complement.
CAAGAGACGCTCCTTTCGGCTTAATCTGTAGATGCATCAGCTGGAGGTTTGTCCAATATGGCAAGTGCCAAAAGTAACAACAAATAGAATGTGTTTTTTTAAAAAATTAAGAATTATAAATATTGATTCATTAAAATATGCGCAAGAATATCATAATTTGAATGAAATACGTTGAAATAATTTGTTCATGGTACTTACGTATTACACCATCGATCCTTATGGCCAAATTTGAAGGAGTCGCCAATGAATTACTAAATCGCCAATAATAGCAAAAAAAAAAAAAAAAAAACGCACCCCTCGCCATTATTTAAAAAAATTGTTCAAACCTTAACTGTTGTCAGTCGTTTTGTTGGTTTCGTTGGCGTCGACGGTTTATCGCCAAATATGAATATTTCGCCAATGAGTTACTAAACTGTTGGCGTCAACGGTCTAATACGTAAATACCTAATTCACTTATTAGTCTATGGTTAAATGATTGGCACTGTGTATCATGAATTTGCATGCAAAGACAGCGCCATTTAAGTAATTTTAAGTAAGTTACTCGTATGTCTTTACTTATCTTTTAAAGCTGCAATTTTTATTGCATTATAGATGCGTCTGTAATGCTTTCGTATTTAAATATCTAACTTATGGCAGTGATACTCAAGGTCAGAAGCTTTTAATGAAACGCCACCTTATAACAAATACTGAGAAACACGTCTTATGCAGATGAACTAAGAATATACAGACTAATTATACCGTAGTCCTGTAACTGGGGTAGCACGTCTTCCCAATGATCTGGACGTCCCGGGTTCGAGTCCTGGTTCTGGCAGGGTTATTCCTCTGTATTCTATCTGTAAGGTGTATGAATGCCCCTCCCCCTCCCAGCCTTCTAAAAAGAGGCCACAGAAGCAAATGGGATGCATGAATTAGCTAAGTTGTACTCTTGTCCCTAGTTGGAGCTACTTCAAAACGAAACGCTCATTTCGGCTTAAAATCGTAGATGCATCAGACAGTCTGTCCATGGCAAGTGCCATTAGAAACACCAACAACAGAATAATTGCGCAGAATATTTATTTGGGGACTAAAATACTTGTTTCATTGCCAGAAGCAATCGAGCAATTAAATTTCTTAATTCATTATTCTTGACTAAATATTTCATTACTAATTATGCTGTGTTCTCAATTGTCAATACTAATTTGATGGTTTATTTGACATTTTCTCATTATATTCATTTTGATTAGCAGAAAATGACCTGAAAAGAATGTGGTAATATTTTAATGAAATTAGTCGATATTCAAATTGTCAAACAACATCGCACAAATGCTATACAATATCTTGTGCTGATAGAGCTGTATCACTTGTGACTATAAGAGGATGATTCTACTATAGGAAAAGAAGTGAAAACCTCTTTATAGGCACAAAAAGCCCCAAAGTGTTAAGATATTTTTACGATATTGTTCGATATTTAGAAAATCGGATGACATCGGATAGATATCGTAAAATATATTGTGCTTGTATTGTTTCTTTACGATATTGGCCGTTATTTCGAATATCGGTTTATTCCGTGGAAATATCGTGAAATATATAGTGCTTCTAATATTTCTTTACAATACTGACCGATATTTAGAATATCGGATAACATCGGGGAGATATCGTAAAATATATTGTTTTTATAATGTTTTCTCTAAATCCGATATATTTTGAGCTTCATCATAGTTCAGCTTTTATCTTGGAGGTTTGATTTCTAAAAGTTTAGAGTTTTTTATGTCCCATTTAAATGAAACATGATTCTGATCCGGAATATTGATCTCAAATTGTGTTCTCCAGTGGTAACAATTATTCTGTTCTTTCATGCTGTTGATTTACTTGTAATCTTTGATTTTTAAATTGAAGAAGTAATTTATTACGATGTTTACCTAGCAATTAATAATATTGAATAAAGTTTGTCGCATTTTATTGACCCCCGACAGGGGCTTTCTGCTGCATCTCATGCTGACTTTCAGACATATTTTGACTATGAAATTTCCCAATTCAAAATGATAGAAAGGGTTTTAAAAATAATATTGGATTCTAGCGTCAGATGCAAACAACTGGGATTTCAAAACTTCCCTCATGCTGTTTATATTTGAATGATTTTGTGATAAAAGTTGCTATGACATGCTGGAAAAATTAAAATTTCCATTGTTTTAGATTTAATAGTTTGTTGTTTCGCTTTGTCTTAGGTTTGGGAAAAAGAAATCCATTATTATTTTACAGTCACCTGACGAGAAAATAATGGATTTCTTTCCATTATTTTCCATTTCTTTCCATATGGAATTTAAAAAAATAATGGAAAAAGAAATTCATTATTTTCGCGGTAGAAGGCTGTAAAATAATAAAGGATTTTCTTTTCCCCAACCTAATATTTCTTATAGTCCTTTTTGACTTTTAAAAACAGCTTGAGAATATTGCAATAGTGCCAGTCACTCGACAGAAAAAGGAATAAACAAAGGCTTAAATGAAATCTGCTTTGCATATTTCAATGTATTATGCCAGAAGACCATTTCTTGAACGCCCAAGCACCACGTGCTCATGCAAGTTAAATTGTTTTTTTTATTCATTTTAATTGTCTCATTGAATGAGTCACTTTAGTATTGCAAACGATCATAAAAAAACTTTGTCTCCCTTTTATTTTTTTTAAAAAAATATCACATTTCCTATTCATTTCATTTCATATTATCACGTGCACAAAATGACATTTTTCTAGGTTTTATTGGCTGTAGTCATTAACTTATTTTTTTAAAATCAGGACTTTTGAAAATGCAATGGCAACGTGTTATTAAAAGCTGATTTTTTTAAATGCTCGTGCAGATAATAAAATTCTTATTTTTCGCCTACGGACTTTTTTTGACGCCAAAAACCTCATACCACAAACAACATCATGTTCTGACATGATAATAATAAAATTTTAACAATATAGGTTTAAGATAAAATAATTTAAACATATGAATAAAAAATAATACTATAATTTAAAAAGATAGCTTCTGAATATTAGTTACGCAGTAATAACAAAACCGAAAGATCACATTTTTATTTTAAAGCAGAACAGATTTAAAACCCCCTCCCCCAGGAAACATTGGGTTGTAAAAGTTTAAAAGAAACGGATATTAATTTCCACTTTCATTACCAAATCTTTCATATTTCTTTATGTACTTCATAAATCTTCTCTGCTTTAAAATGAAGATTCGTTCTTTCGGTTTTGAAATTAATAACTGCTTTTTTAAGGAATTATTTGAGTTAAAATTTGAAATGAATGAATGAATTAAATTTTATTTATTGAGAAATGTTTCAAAATGAAAATGAAATTAATCAGACCTCGTCAGCTGTTCAAATCTTAAGACTAATAATGGTTTAAAAAAAAATAGAAATGTCTTTAAATCTAATCTAAATTTCTGAGTCAGTGAATGAGTCATTCTAAAAAAAATTGAGTCAAACTTCTTAAACTTATAAGCTATCAAAATACGAAAAAAATGTGTGTACATATATAAATAGAGAGAGAGAGAGAGAGAGAGCGAGAGAGAGAGAGAGAGAGAGAGAGAGAGAGAGAGAGAGAGAGAGAGAGAGAGAGAGAGAGAGAGAGAGAGAGAGAGCACTGTGTAGTTTTTAGCGCTATTCTTGTATCTAAATTAATTATTTGCTTTCTGTTTGAGATGAGTTTCTATAAATAAAATTTTTTTGTGTATGCTTCAACTATTTACTATTTATAAAGTTTAATTTTTCTTTTAAATTCGAAATTCGTTTTTAATTATTCAGGGTGATGTGATTATTTTTGCTGAATAATGTTCATAACAATATTACATTAACTTTTTCATAGCCAATAAAATATTATACTGATTATTATTATAAGAATAAAGTAAATCGAATCATTTTTATTGAAACGTTATTGAAACGAAACCTTGGAATTACTAAATTTGAAATATATTAATTTAGAATCCGGTTTCGTAATGAATTAATTTAATTTAAAAGAGAAAAAAAAAGAGATACTGTCTTAACATATGCATTCATTTGTATTAAGGAAGCTCCAATTTTTATTTCATGTTATTATTATTATTAAGAATTCTTTCATTGAAGTAAAATTCAAACCTAATTAATAAGTATAAAATCATTGATGAAGGTCAAAATCAAGCGAAAGAAAAAAAATCAAATTCAAACGAAATCATTAATTTGTGATTTCAAGCATTTCTTTGAAGTTCTGATATTTGAAATGTGGTTTCAAAGAATCTTGATTACCCGGAAAAAAATGAAAGGAGTCAAAGAAACGGAACTGATTGGAATCGGCTTTATTAGCATTTGTTCGGATCGTGTTGAAGACTTCTGTTAACAGATGGCGCTACATCCACAATCTTTGAAAAAAATGAAGTAACCGATCCAGTTAAGTAGGTACTAGAAAGTTTACTCCTGCTTTTATTAACTTGCTTTTTCTTTGGCTCTATTGAATATTAACAACATTTCAATAAATTAATTTTAGAATATGTGATTTTAAAGTTATCTAATTTGCCTTATAATTATTTTTTTAAGTATTTAAATAATACCATAGTATTTATTCCATATTTTTTTAACGAATAGATATTTGCTTGCTTCAGTTATAGATTCTCTTCTTATTAGTTTCAGAGGTTTTATTATTGTGTTTGCTACTTGACCATTTTGAATGTAACGCAGCGAATTCTCAATACAATTTGAAACAATCGTATTACTCAGAATTTTTTAAAATTTAAAATTAGAATTCATTTATAATTTTAAAAAAAGCACCAAGTTTGTTTAAATTATGACTATTGAGATGTACATGACCTGCATAGGATATGCATGTGATCGGAAGAATAATAAAACAATGTGAAACTTTTATAAAGATTTTGTAACTTTTTTGTCAGTGGTTTTAATGATTATTAAATAAGCTTCTCTATCAACATAAAACGCCCAATGTTAATGCTACGATTTTTAGACGACGTTGATTGGCTTTCAAAATATTGGGCAACATCGTAGAAATACTGTACAACGTCATGAACTAATTGGGCTATGAAAATTAAAATGAGCAGAAAACTTATTCATATCACAGGAAATATCTTTCTTAAAACAATTGAATTTTGTTATAATAATATTGCATATCCGTCGGTGTCCTAACATAGGGATAGGACGTCCTAGGTTCGAATCCCAATTCGGGTATGGTTGTTCTTCTTTGTTCTATCTGTAAGGCGTGTGAATGTGACCTTTGTAAAAAAGGGTTGTACAAGCGAATCTGATGAGTGAGTAGCAAAAATCGTACTCTTGACTCTAGTTGGCGCTACTACAATTCAAGAGACGCTGATAAGGCTTAAATCGCTGACTTCATCAGCGAGCTTGTTAGTGTCAAGTGTCATAAGAACCAACAACAGCATCATATATCTACATAAAAATTATTCGTTTATCATTTAAACATTAACAAATCTTAGCATCTGAGTTTCTGATGCATATTTTCTCATGTATAATTAAATTTTATAAAATTCCGTGGTGCTATATTTATTAGTGATGCCCATTTGTCTAATATTCATGTGAGGAATGTATATTTGTAAATATAGAATTGGATTTGAAGCTAGTTTTTCAAGAATTTAGTAACATCCAGAACTTATAGGATTTGATAATGCAATGGAAAAATTCCTTCCATTCAACTTGTTATACAATACATCTATTATCCATTTTAGCACAAAATATTTTGCGATATTTCCATGATGTCATACAATTTCTTGAGAATATAGTAATAATATTATTGTATATTTTACTCTAATAGGAATCATTAATCAAAGTACGTCATGTTGGTAATGTAATTTCAAGCCCCACTTTCTTTTTGTGTCTTCAAGATACAGAGCTACAAGGTAGGTTGTTGATAGGTCTCATACAGAACAGAACGCCGTCTCATACTCCCGTATCCGGTCACTTCACGGTTTGGTGGGCATGTTACGGGAATTTTATTTTAAGTAATAAGATATATACAGTAAGAAAAAAATAAAAACAAAACTATTTACAGAATTTACAAGAATAAGAGATGTGATACTGAGAAAAGCTGTTCACAAAGATTTTCTTCGTTGAAAAATGGTTTGACACTATTATAGGCTGAAATATAACATGAGTTATGATGTACATACATTCTGTGTTCATTCAATTTTTTATGACACACTAGGTGACGTTGCAGGTACTAAAAGGAGATAGAAAATAATTTGACTAGTTGGAACGAAGAGAAACTCTGCTTGATTGTAGTGTATAATAGGAAACTGCTTGTTTTCTCCTAAGTCTTTGTGAGTATGAGACTTGATGTTGAGGACTAGGAAGATGTGAATAGATTTCTATTTCCACTTATAAATTTAATTATGTGATGAATTTTATACAGCAAATTTAGAGACGGAATTTTAATCTAACAAGTCAACCTATTTAATTTGAATGCATAGAAATAATGTTTCATATTGTAAGTTTTTTTAATTACTTGAAACTTCTTTTTATCGAAGGATTAAAAGTTTAATTGTTTAGTTTTTTTTTTTAGTTTCGTACGAAAATGAAGAATGGTGAATAAAGTGCCGATTTAAATGTCAGTATAATCATTTTTCCCATTATTTTACATCGGATGAATTACAGCTGCAGTGTTATATGTTATATTTTATTTGTTTTTACAAAGCATAACGTGTACTTAAAGGTATTGTATTACCTAGTTAAAAAATTGTGGTATTATTATTTTACGACCAAAATTTACTACACACAATAAATTAAATTTATGTATTTATCAAAATATTAAGCTTAATTTTTAAAATTTATTAACGTCATTGTAACTTTAATCCTTCGAATCTTGGGCTAATTTTTAAACATAGCACAGGAAATCTGAGAGCTCACGTTTGTTAAATAAATTAATCGAATTTTTTTTGTATATTTATACAAAATTTGAATAATGAAAAAAATTTTCTTTTAGAAAATTTTTCCTTCTTTTGTAGTAATAAAATTTTATCACAAAAAAGGAAAATTGTTAACAAAAACAAAACAAAAACTCTGACAGAAAGCAGCGTTGAAAGAAAATTTTTCTCACCCACGCATCTCAAAGGTAATTTAATCTTCTTTTATCACGTTAAGCTGCAGTTCCTATTTTTAGCTTCAATTCGGAATTGCGTAGGTTTTAAATTTATTAGAAGAGACAAAAAGAAATCTGAGAGGATGCTTCTTCAAGTTAAATGCCGGATTTCTAAGACGTTTCTGTTAATATGTAACAAGAATAAAGGTTGAAGGTAATTGCCGTTAAAGATTATTGCTTTCCTAATACTAGATTTTATTTATAGTTAATTAATTCCTTTTCCATCACTACTAATGCTGCTTTTTCATTTACATTAAACTTGCATCAGCTTGTAAGTTTATATGTCACATGGTGGATAAACGGAACGAAATATATTTGCATATAGTAATTTGGGGACTATTTGCAATTTTAAGATATTTAATTTATAATAATTCTTCAAAAATAGATTCTAAAATAGTTATCGTATAAAAGTTGTTTAATTTTATTGTAAAGAATTAATATGCCTTTTTCGGCGATTTTAAAGTTTTATTATCTAGTATTTATTTATTTTTTAATAGAACTTTGAATGATACTAACGAATTCACAAAATAATTTAAAGTTATTGAGCCGCTCGTAGCAAAAGAAAAATTAAAGTACATAAAGCGTTCTTTTTTTCGGTCACGCATGCAAACATTATAAAGTTGTGAAGGATTTTTGAGATTTTGGACCTCCCCCCACCTCCCAATATGAAAAAAATTAGCTCAATGGAAACGAAGATTTTTTCCAAGTCTTTCATCGTTTAAAGTGCAATTATTTCTATATTGAGTTTAAATTAACTCAGATTTTAACTGGTCACGGGAATTTTAAAGGCCACTTAACCATATTGGGTATTTTGTCAAACAGCAATTGTGACTGTTCCAGGGTGAGGAGAATGTAGAGCACATCCGTCTACACTTCACCTTGCATGCCAATCCGAGATCTGATTTCAAGACACTCTCCCTGTATATATATAATCTTGTACACATTCTCAATCGTTAATAAAACACTTAATATTCATCTATTCAAGTTCAAATACATTTTTTAAAACGTAGCGGAGGACACTTGATGTTAATACAGTTTTTTCAAATATTAATTTATTAATTAAACTTAATTCATTTTTCATACTATAAATAGAGTTTTAGCAGTTTGTACCGAGGATTGAAATCAAAAGATTAAATGGTAAAATGCAAAGATTTAAGTATTTTTTTATGGGAAGATGAAGAAAGCAAGTTCAATTCTTGGGGAAATAAATATTTTTTAAATAAATTATTCATATTAATTGTAATTATTTCATAAAAAGTAACTAAAATAAAATTTTTAAGTAGGAATTGAAGTAAATTTTTTTTTACATTACTTGTTAAACAACTCAAAAGAATAATATCAGTTGCTTTAATCGCATATAATCACTTTATTTTTTTTTAAAAAAACTTTCTTATTTGTATAAACAAAATGATTCTTACTTTTTCAAAATGCCCTTTTTTGGTAATTTATAATTAAGAGACGGAAGTAATCTCTCTGAAACTGTCTCACTTATTCTTTAACAGAAGTGTTATACTCCTTCCCCCATATAAATAATATCTTGGGCAAGGTTCTGACAAATGCATAAATTTTTATATTTGCAAATGAGAGTTCTGAACTTTGTAGTATGGTAAAGAAACCAAATACTTGTGCGTAAATTGTATGCCATTGAGAAAAATAATTAAGGAAAAAAACAACAACGATAATTTGTATGCATTCAATGTTTTCAATAAAGCGAATATTCCATTTTTGGTGATTAATCGCTAACACAGACATCAGAATCTCGAATATGTATTTTTGGCATCTTTAACTCTATAGATTTAAACCAGAATTTCATATAGAGTTACAATTGTCATTAAAAGATTAAATTCTAAATTTGAAATATTTAAATTATTGCTTTTTTTAGTTAGCATGTTTATATATTTGTTACATTATGGGCTGACTGACGACTGAATCTCTAAGTGTTTGATTCAAAATTTGATATGAATCTACATTTTAGATGTTAACCCTTTGCAGTCCGAAAAATAATTAGATGCAAAATTATTCACCCAATACAAAGATTTGTTTATTGCTATGAAAAATAAATAAACATAATTCTCTTAAGTCGAATTTCTTTAAAAAATGAATCTACATCTCTTAACCATTATGAAGACGTTTTTAACAATTAAATTTGAAAAATAAATAATTAAAACGGCAAAAGGATGCACAGTCTTGAATGTCGAGTCACACTCGACATCGGACTGCAAAGGGTTAAATGTACCAAATTGTCCATATCTAGTTCTTTTCAGTTTACAATTGTCATATTCACATGAATTTGGATGACCTGAAACTCAACACCGTATTGAAATTACGGTTCAGATATTTTTCGAAAGTAATTTCTGCTTTCAAGAAATTCCAGTTTTTTTTTTTAAAAAAGAGAAAAACCCTATATATATATATATATAATTGAAGTGTCACTAAATGACCATAAATGAATAGAAATAATTTATGAAACAACAAATATATAAGTGACATGCCGGTTTCGTGGTACGGAGGTAACCCGTTTTCCCGTTAGCCTGTTCTCGTGATCTGGGCTTCCCGGGTTCGAGTCCCGGTTTGCGCATGGTTATTCTTATGTGTTCTATCTGTGAGGCGTGTGAATGTGCCACTCCGTGAGAAAGGGTTGTGCAAGCGAATATGATGAGTGGGTAGTTAAAGTCGTACTCTTGGCGATAGTTGACGCTACTTCATGCAAGTGACGATTATTTTGGCTTATGCTTCAGCGGGCTTGTCCATGGCAAGTGCCATTAGTAACAACAACAACATATTTATAAAAACTAAACTTTGAAATTTGCCCTTAAATTCATTTTTTTTCGAGAAACCTCTAAAAATTAATTAGAATGATGACTAATTAATTTTAATCGAAAGAAGAGAGTTTAAATTGTCAATTTTTTTTTCATAACGTAGAATCAACATCTAATTCTATGCTCATGCAGATGAGACCAGAAAAGTGTCTGTCTGTTATAATTATTATTTAATAGCAATTTGAAGAACTGAAAACTATCCATAAGTCTATATTAGTCTTTGCTTTCTGCAGGTTTACTTTATAGATCTCTTTGATTTGTAATTGCCACTTTGAGGCTGGCGAGAAACATTTTAGTAGGCGAGAGGGTCGGATCTCTCGGGTGTTCTCTTCTCTTTCCTGCGCCTCATGAAGACATTTAAATAATTCATCACGCAAGGAGTAGCGATTAACTTCCGACAAGTGCAAGTCCTCCCCCACCCCTTTTCTGAAAACGTCGACCCTTTCGCTTCGAAGCGCGGTCCGTTCCCGAGAAAGGTGTGGAGGCCACCGTGAATTATGGGCAGTTCATTACAACAGAACATGGATCATACTTAGTTTCCAGCAGTTGGCCGCGTTGGTTAATTTATAGGGGGGGGGACTGTCGCACGAAAAGCACTCCTGTGGATTCTGATAAAGCTGGTAGGCTGTAATTTATGAAGGGGGAGGCGAGGTAGGTGTAGATTCCTCCTGAAATAAGACCCTCCCTAACTGACCGTGCTGAGATTCGTAATGGTCGTCACTTGGGTAGTGGCCATCAACCTTTCAGCAATTTGGGCCAGAGTTTTCGTTTTAGTTTTAAGAGATCCTTTTTAATAAATATTGTTTTAAAGTAAATAGTGTTAAAAATAAGCATTCGTTTCTGATATATGTGTTTAGCCATATTTAAGTGCTTATTTTGGGATTTCTAGGCCTCAAATTCAAATATTTAGAAATGTAAATGAATCCTTACCTTGTCATTCCGGGAACATCTAAATCAGAAGAATCGAGGTATTCCAACAGGAATTAGATCACAAAAACATCGAAATCATTAATCTATCATCTTTTTTATTTGCTGGATGAGGACACAGGCACATAAAATTATAGATATTTACATAAATCCTTTTACGTGCACGAAATCTTTCTACAGTACACAAACAACCATCTTTAGTTCCATTCTTACACTTCATCGATTGAATCCAATCGAAACTAATCAGAAATCTGAACTAAAACTAACATTTCTTACTGTCGGAATCACGTGATTTTTTCTTGACGTCACCATTGCGCTTGCGCGAAAGGATTACATCATGCTTTGGTTAAGCCAGGCATTCCAACAGCTTATTTTATTTTTATATTTACAAAATGAAGCTTTTGATTTCAATTATTGAATGTGCAAACAGGGTAAGGAAAGATATTTAACTTTATCTTCGAAATTCTGTTTCATAACTTCAGGTCCATCCTTTAAAGATTCAATAACATAGAGTGCTTATTAGTACAATTTAGTTCGAAAAGTCCAGCCTATTTCATCTTGAACCCCTTGATATACGAATTTATTTAACTTTCTCATTAGATGACGCATCTTATTTTGGTCATTTATTGTTGATTTAATTTTTTTGATAATATATGGAGCATTTGGGTTATTAAAGCGTTTCAAATAGATTTTTGCATTTTTAAATAAATTCTATGGCTTAGTTGCAGACTTGAAACTAAAAGTCTAATAATTCGATGCGCGTGTGAGACGCGTCATTGTATGAAAAGGGGTTAAATTGCATACGTTTATGTTGCGAAATGGTGTCGTATTGATAAATAATTTTAATTTTCTTATTAAACCTTCGATATTCTTAGATGTATTTATCCATTATGAATTTAACAGAGTTGGACCTGGCGGCTAATAAAAGTAAAGAATTTTCGGGAATTCTAGTAAATCTATAAGGGTATATTTTATAGAATCTCTTAAGAGATAGTGTATCATATTCTAAGATGGATCTTAGTGACCAAGTGGTAAGGTTTCGGTCTTAAAGCTGGAAAGTTCCAGGTTTGAATCTCGTTCAAACCGAAGAACCGCCATTAAACCGATCCTGGTACACATTGAAGCCGCCGGGTCTTCTTTGGTGTGTAGTGGAATTTTGGAGAGGATAATGAAAACCCATATGTCGTCTTCTTCATTTGTCGGTGTTCAAAAAATGAGGTCAGCCCTAAAATAAGCCTAATGTTGATTTAAACAGGAGCTTAATATAACTACAATATTCAGTTTTTGTGTCTAAAGAAACTAAAAGGAAATATATGTATAATAGAAAAAAAAATGTTAAAATTTGTGATGAATTTTCACAAATTTTGTGATGGCTCCTCTCAGGTTGAAAAAAAAGAAGAAACATAATACATATTATTAAAATTATGTCAATTTTCTTAAATGTAAGTAAACGAGATAATAATAATAAAAAGATTAGAATGAAAACTTCTATTCATATTTCAATGTATCATGTCAGAATATAATTTCTTGAACGGTCAAGCACCACGTGGTCAAGTTAAACTATATTTTTGTCCATTTTGATTGTTTCATTGACTGAGTCACTTTAGTATTGCAAAAGATCATAAAAAAACTTTGTCTCGCATTTATTGTTTAAAAAAATATCGCATTTTCTACTTATTTCATTTCATATCATCATGTGCTCAAAACGACATTTTTTTAGGTTTTATTTGCTGTAGGCAATAACTTATTCTTTTTAAATCAGAGCTTTTGTCAATGCAAAGGCAATGCGTTATTAAAAGCCGATTTTTGGAGATGCCAATGCAGATAATACAATTTGTATTTTTAGCCTACAGATTTTTGTTGACGCAACAAAGCTTCATTCTCAAAACCATACCATGTTCTGACATAATAATAATAATAAATAAATAATGTATTTGCATGAAATTTGATATGTGGTTGCACATAAAAGATTTTAGAGCTGTGTCAAATTTTGTATAGAACCTATAAGCACGAAGATATCAATTTATTTTCTGTGCTGTAAAAATAAGCAATTACAATTACTGAATCAATTTTACCAAAAGTATTGCCATTTACGGCAAATGAAAATGTATCTATTTTACTCATTACATTTTCTCACTATTTATCTCACCTCTCCATTCCAAGGAATATTGGTATTCACTTTCAGTGTTAGTATAGCAAAAACATAGCAAATTAGCCTAATTTTAATATGGAAAAATCTTCACATATACGTTTTCTCACATTATTTAAATTAAAAATAGATTTTTATGTGTATTTGAAATTTAAAGAAAAATAAATACGCATATAATATGCGAATCATTGCATTTATGCTTATACATAGTTTTTATTATGGCTCAAAGGAAAATTTTGAATTTATTTCCAAGAAGTATAAAGAGAATAGTGTATTCACTTGTAGATAAGTAATATCAAATTGAAGATCAAAAGCAGAGTAAACGCTCTAAATAAATTATTAAAATGTAAACGATAATCAGTAATAAAATTTCTGCATGAATTCTTAATCAAATTTTAATTGCGAGAAAAAGTTTTTAAATATATCTTTGATATGGAATACACAGAATTTTAGACTTAAATATCATTATAAATTTATAAAATTACTTAGTAATATTTCTATTTGTTATCATGTCAGAACATAATGTTATTTTGGGAATGAAGTTTGAGGCGTCAACAAAAATCCGTAAACGGAAAATAAAACAATACGTAGGCGAAAAATTGAAATTTTATTATCTGCACGAGCATATAAAAAATTAGCTTTTAATAATGTGAAGCCAACCCGTTTACAAAGGCTCTGATTTAAAAAATAAGTTAAGGACTACAGCAAATAAAACCCAGAAAATGCCATTTTGAGAGCGTGCTTATATGAAAGGAAATAAATAGGAAATGGGATATTTTTTGAAGCAATCAATGCGAGACAAAGTTTTTTTTTGGTCGTTTGCAATACCAAAGTTTCTCATTCAATTAGACAATTGAAATGAATCAAAATATTATTTAACTTGCGCAAGCACGTGGTGCTTGGCCGTTCAAGAAATGATGTTCTGACATGATACATTGAAATATGCATTGCAGATTTCATTTTCATCTTTATTAATTATTTTGAGTCATTGTTAGATAACTGTGAATACCTAATGTTTTAACTCCTTTACTTGTAAAAATCGTTCGGCCATTTTTATGTTATGCTATTTTCTTTCAGTAGCATTAAGGAGTGGACGATATAAATAATTAAGCTAAATTTTTCTTCAAAGGTTTTAGCATTTAAAACTAAAGACAAGTGATTCTGTTCGAAACAGAACAACATAGTTATCTATACAAATATAAAATCATAAGAATGAAAAGTAAAATAAAGAAGTGCGGTAGATAAAAACTATGATTTTTCATTTGCAATAAAACTTATTTTCTAATTATTAACAAAATTCTTAATGAAATAGTTGTTTGTTTTTGAAACATTTGTTCTTTTTTAATCTGAAAGATTTTACTATTCAGATCCTAAAGCCTTGCTATTAGATGATATATCATTTTCTAATTTCAAATTTAATATTTATATATTTCAAAATAATTTACAATTTGATGTTATATAATTAGAATTTTAGGATAATGTTAGCATCTTTTATCGAGTCATCTAATGAAAGAGTTTTTATTTGTTCTCTCTTGTATATTTAGCAATGCTTTAAAATTAAATATAATATTTATTAAGATAGTTCCTGTATTCAAAATTTAGAATATATATATATTTATATTTGTAATGATATTTTAAACTTTAATTTCAATTCTAATTAACTTCCAAAGTTTTAACAAATTTCAGTCCATATTAACTACATTATAAAATTTTCTCTTTTTTTCGTATCCCATTCCACTTTTTCTACTTAATTGATTAAATTTAACATTTGCAAAATTTCTTAATCGGCTAAAAGCTATGTTATTTTAACACACACTCATATGTATATATATATCTGTCATAAAATTAAGAATATGTTTGAACTGAAGTTTTCATGTAAAGTAAAACAAAATAAAATACAAATATATTGTAATGAACTAAATTTATCGCCGTTCTATAAAATGAGGTATTTTCAGAAGAAAAAAGCAGTATCGATTTCGAAAAAAAAAAAAAAATACGAACTTGACTCCATGAAAAAAATTAAATAAAATCCCCGTTTATCCTCTTTGAATTTTTCTTTTCCGGATCTGAAACATAATCCTTCAAGCTTACAGAAGATTATGAGATTTAAAATATCGACTTACCAAATAAAACCAAATATCCTTATTCTTCCAACAAACTTATTACGTAGTAAAACCCACTTTGATTTTATATTTTCAATATGCTAGAAGTATTTTAATATGTAAATATAAAAGGAAGACAAAAGTATGTTTCTTTGCTTATTCATAACTAGCCGCCTTTGGCGACCAGTCTGTTCACCAATATTAATGCCGATTAAAGGATTAAATCATTTTTTTATATAACTTGGTCTCATAATAAGTTTTTTATCAAAATATTTTTAAGCTTCAAATTTCGATAGTCATATAATTCACTTATACTATTATGTAGGCCTTAAACAGTCCTATCTTTGAAGTCTGCATCTCTTTCTGATTTTCTATGAGTTCACGTAATATTCACTTTTAAATTAAATTGAAAATGATGAAACTTCAATTAATATAAAGACCTTTTTACTCAATCTACACATGTCTTTAAATAATACTAAGAACTGAAAGCAGAATAGTCCGACATTGAAGTTTTATGTTCAATACAGAAATTAAAACATTATAATTTTTTTTAAATTTATAAGATCTCTAGGAATTATTCAGCAAAAATTTCACAGGTTGATATGAACTTTCAGTTTTTAATTTTATTTTTAGATGTATATAAATGTTCTCAATAATATTTTTTAGGTTTATAAATATATTTTAAAAAATTATGGTTTAAATTCTTTTGGTCTTATAGATTCATATTTGTAAAATATTCTTAATATTTCAACTTCTAAATAAATAAATAAGTATTTCTATCTTCTTCAAATCTGGCTGATTTATTCATTTCTGAATATTGCAAGCTTAGAACAATTATCTTTATCATAATCTAGACCAATTATTCTAGAGTGACTCTGATTGGCTTCTTTGATATCTTGATATGATCTAAAATCGCCAGTTTATATCGAATAGTTTAGTTGAAATTTTTATAGATCGATCAGCTTTGATGATTGATTTAGTTGATTCGAAAGCCACTTTTTTTATTTAAGGACTTATTGTTTCAAGAATATTTTGTTAAATATTATTCACAGAACAGATGATGTATGTAAAAATTTAATTCATCATCATTTTTTCCCTAAATATATAATTATATATTTCACTTGGACCAATTGCTTAGAGATTTATGTCTCTCCCCCCAAAATTATGAAATTAGATATTGGGTTCCGATTGCAGAAGATGCCTTAAATAAAATTTGCCTTAAATAAAATTGTTTATATTCCATATTTGCCTTAAATAAAATTGTTTAATTGGATTAGTAATATATGTATAGTAAAATATCATAGAGAACATTTCCATCCCTTTATTTTCCAAAAATATCATGTTTCATATTTGTTTCATTTTGTACAGACACGTGTCGAAAATGACATTTTTATATGTTTAATTTGGAATGATATTTGATTTATTTTTTCTCGTTAGAGAACATGATATTGTTTTGGTAGAAAGTTTTGATGTCCGAAATATGCGGGCAATAATAGTTTTATATGCTTTTACAAATTTTGCATTGTTAATTATTAAGTATGCTTGTTTGAAAGAAAATGCGTTTCAAATAGCTGACCTACTTTAACCAGTATAACTTTAATATTATGTTACTTCGTTGAAAGCAGATGCGTTTTTATTTCGCAAGATTCATTAAAATGCGGAGATAAATTACAGTCACGAAGGTGAATTCTTTGATTTGCACAAATAATCTTCTTCACATAAGTAAAAGTAACAATTCAAAACATGTTTTATTGTTTTAAAAATTAAAAAAAAAGAATGCAAAAATATTTTACTACTACTGATTATCAATTGCTTTTTGTTCGTCGTTTCTTTAAAATGACGTCATTTTCAAAGTTCCTTGAGCATTTCTTGCTTTTAAATAATTAATCTCCGTCTCAGAAGATTACCGTTTGATGCTTTTCTAAAAATTCTATTTTAGTTTTAACTATCGCACTTTTGTAATATATTTTTACAAAAAGTTAAAGTTTATTTACTTTAATTCTTTGATGGAATTGTTAATTTTGATATTGCAAACGATCAAGAAAAATTTTCTGTTGCATTTACAGTTTAAAAAATATCACATTTCCTATTTGTTTCATTTCATATGATCACGTGACGAAAATTATATTTTTCTTTTTTATTTTTGGAAGTAAATAACTTTTTTTGAAATCAGAACTTTTGAAAATGTTATGGCAACATTTTATTAAAAGATGATTTTTTTGAGATTCTAGAGAAGATAAAATTTTATTTTTATTTATTTATTTTGTGAAATAAATTGTTAAAAAAACGATTAAATTAAATGTTTAAAAATTCATTAAAAATAGAGTTTTAATTCGTCGGTCAAAGCATTAGTATCATTTAAACGCTAATTTTTTTAGCTTTAACGTAATGCAAAAAT
>JAOUZG010040955.1:1845239-1871689 GCA_026289955.1 Argiope argentata | reverse complement strand
AAAAAAAAGGTTTTTCTGCAAAAGAAAATAAAGAAAAATGCTAACAAAGCGTTATATCATGGTATAAGATATAAGATTCCAATTTTTTTTAAAAAAAACATTGCATAGGATTATTGCTATGAGATATAAATCATGTATTTATATATCAATATAGTGCATATTTTTTTTAATATTGCAGCTATTACAATTATCTACATCTTTTTAAAAAAATAGAATATTAAAAATATTTGAAAATATATTTAATAAAAACGATTTTAAAATACAATAGTTTTGCAAACGAAAATTAGTTTTATTTTTCTATTTATAATCTTTTAATTATAAATCATTTTTGTTGATATTATTGTGAAAATTAGTATTTTTCCAAAATTTATTATTAAATAGTATCAATAATATGCATTGAAAATTTTGTTTTATTTATCAATTCAATTGCAATTAAGCTCTGAAGACATTAGAAAAGCTTAATGTCATCATTCGCATAGTTTTAACAGTATATTCACAATTTTCGATAAGTGAGAAAAATTTTAGAGTAAAAAAATTATTTTGAGTCCCACTTGTTCCAATAAATACTTAAAAAAGTTTTAAATAAAAGCTCACGTTTTCCAAATATTAGAAAAATAAGCAATTAGTAATAAAATGTGGACTATATATTATAGAGTGATTCTAATTAAATA
Source organism: Argiope argentata (assembly GCA_026289955.1). Lineage (NCBI taxonomy): Eukaryota > Metazoa > Arthropoda > Arachnida > Araneae > Araneidae > Argiope > Argiope argentata. The sequence goes on along the minus strand of JAOUZG010040955.1, from coordinate 1,871,018 downwards.
TATTTTCATTATTTGAAAAAAAACTGTGGAAACTCCTTCACTGGAAATAATTATAATTTATTTGAAAAAATTCAAATCTTATTGTAAAAATCTAGTTTTGTAGTTTGCTTTTTACTGTATTTTTAGAGCATTTTCCATTTTCTCAAGCAGATTAGATCAGAAATAAGAAAAGAATATTTATTTGACCCGGAACTTGAACAAAGAAAATTTCTGTCTTAAAATAAACGGGGGCAAAGAAATTGATAAATTAGGTTTAGCATCAAGTTTTTAGCTCGTTTTTTTTTACTGCACTCGAAATAAAAACCACTGACGCAACCTAGATGTTATGAAATGAAATAGCTTTATCACATATTTGTTGAAAAAAAAATTGAGGTGGAAACAAAGAACATAAATTTTGCTGGCAGCTTTATTAACAAAGAAAAAAAAAGGAAAATGAATTACTGATGTTTTTTTTTCTTGTAAAATGTTATTATAAAAATTTACTACTATTTTTCTTGTAATTGCGCATCAAAGAAAAAAAATGCATACTTTTTTCAAAAGCTGAACGAAAGCTGGAGAAAATAAAATAGCTTTTCTAAAAGAAATCAAATCCAAAAATTGATATCTTTTTTTCATATTTTTGAAATATTTGATCTATGTGCGCTACAACATTTTATTTTATGATACTTAATAAGATTAATTTAGATAACACAATGTATTTCTTTGTTGTAAATTTATCTTAACTTTTCTGTTAGCCGGGCGCAAGCGAAAAATTACCAAATAATGTAGAATTCCGCCAAATTTCTTAAAGCGATTTTAAAACGAAAAATCGTCAAATAATGTAGAATACAGCCGAATTTCTTTGGCTATGTTTCTCTCACACCCGGATAACGGACAAGTATAAACTTATCTTCATCTTTCAGATAAGAAAGCTAATTTTTATACACCCAAGGAAACTCAACATAAAATCTTATCATTATTTTCCCTCAAATTGCACAAATATTTCAAGAAACGAACGTTTTTATCAGCCACTGTTAATTACAACGTTGTTCATTATGAAAACATGATTTATTTTCCGTCAATTGAGGCCTCCGCATTCACACCAAACTCTTATCTATTACTACCTCAAGAAAGAGCCATTTTCTATCATTTCTTATCTTTTATAACTTCTTTAATTATTCCTAGTTTTGAAGAAAGAACCACAAACTTTCTTTGATTTGAGGACCGCAAAAAGTTGAGGCAATTCATCAAAGCATCGGAGATTTATCAAAAGCAATTCATCATCGTGACATTGAGTCATTATCTCTTCTCTTGCCAGCTCGGAACACTGATCTCACGAATGAACGAGCAGACGACATTTATGGATAATGAATGGTTTCGAATCAATAAGTAATTGAGTTATTTTTCAAATTAATTTCTCATTAAGCGCTTTGAAAGGTCGCTAGTGAGCTTTTATTAATTTTCTTTTTTTATATTTTAATTACATTTTATTTTTAATTGTTTAATTTAAATTGCTGTTTTTATTTTAAAATTTATTCGCTACGATTTTATTATTTTTTTTGAAAAATATTCCATTTTTTAATCATGATTCTATGCAATATTTACATATATGTTTAATAAGTTATATTCATTATATAATTTTAAAAAAATTAGTTTTATTTTTTTTTATTTATAAAATAATTTAATGTTTTTTAAAATTATATTAAATTGTTCAAAAATATAATTTTGATAGCAATTTAAAAATTAATTGCAATTCATAAACTATAAAAACATTTAGATTCATCAATTATTCGTGATATACTCAGCATTGCATGGAATGAAATTGTGTCGTGAATATCTTTCTAAAGAAGTATTAATTAATTTATTTATTGTCATTTAATTTTTATTAAAACTTTGTACTTAAAAACTTTAGTTTTTGGAAGAAAATTTTAAATTACTTTAAGGGTATGGAAAAGATAAGTATAATAGTACTTATCTTTCCGTACATATAATACATATAATAGTGTATAATTAAAGGAAAAAAAATGCTAAAAATGCTAATTGTGATAATTATCAAAGTTATAGCATATCAAATAAGTTAATGAAATTTAGCACTAGCATTGTTTTCAAAAAAGTTTTAAAAAGTTTATTATTAACACTTTTACAATCTAAAAGACCCGTAACATGCTTTATACTATATGCAAAATTTTGTCGTGAAACATTTTTTATACACTATTTCATAATGCACAAAAACTTTTATTGTGTGATAATTTAATTTTAATTATTCTGATTTAAAATTCTTAAATCAAATCTAAATCAAAATTATTAAAGTTATTATTTATCTTTATTATTATAAGGTTTAATTACTGAAGTTAATTATTCTAAATTAGCTACTGCATAAAAGAATTTCAATAAATCTTCTTTCTGAAAATCAGACAGTCAATTATAACCAATTATTAAAAATTACAGGAAAATACTAAATATTAAAAATTATAGGGAAATTCGAAATATTAAAAATACAGGATTTTCAATAGTAATTTTTTAAGAAATATGTAAACATAATCTAAATATTGTGAATGGTAAACTAAAAAATATAAACTTGGACATTAATGTCTACCATTTCCTAGAATTTTTATCTCAATAGGCAATTAAAAAGGAAATACTGCAATTCTTAATCATTTATAAAGTAACTGAAGATCTCAAATGAAATTACAATACAGAGGAATGTATAATTTTCAGTTACATGATCTCTAAAGCAAACTGTTTGATTTCCATCATAATTTGACATAAGTCCATTTCCATAATAGGCCTCTCTGTCTGCTTGTTCTAGTATAAATAAACACGATAACACAAAACTTTAGATCAATAAAATTTGATGCACCGTTTTTTAAAAATTTAAAATGTAGTTTTCTCTAAATTTACGAACATCTATCAAATCATTGACTATCTTTGATTTTTGCCATCACATGTATACTAAGTTACAGAATGACTTAAACGAAGGAAATTTAGTATGGTTATTAGCTACTAAAATTGCTATTTCGATTTCAATCGATTGAAAAAAAAAGGTGTTTGAAATGGATATTTGGTAACTTTTATGAAACAAAGAAATAAAAAAAAGACATTTGTTAAAAAATAAAGTGTTAAATAGTATTTAGAGGACCATTATTTCTGGAGATATTGTAAATGACGAAGGAAAATATAGATACCATATTGAAAATTCTAAAATTGATTTTAACGGTTCAATTATATTGAGGTCCGTCGACTGTGCTGGCCAAGAAAGATGTTTAACTTCATACTCCTGTTCATAAAACCATGATTAGATGTCCCGCTGCCGGGACCAGGGCATTATCATCCAGGAAAAGACAATGTCTTGCAGAAACTAAGTTTGTATCGTACGAATAAACTTGTCAGCTAAAATTTCTATATAATTCTTCCCAGTAATTCTTCTTTTAAGGTTCAGCGAAAAACCATGACATGGCTACCCATATCACGACAAATCCACCTCTATTGTTGACAGCTGAAATGAAACAATTATAAATACACGCTTGTGTTTAGGATACTTACATTACGTCCTGTTGTAGGAAAAAGTGGGAATCAGTGTTCACCAGACCATATTACTTTCTTCCACTTTTTAGTCGAATAGGTTTAGTGAGTGCGATACCATTGCAGAAAATATTTACCATTAACATCTTTTTCAAGTGGCTTGGGAATTGTTAGTGTGCTATAAAAATTAAGTTGATGAAGATGCCTTCCTACTCTAAAAACTGATACTGGAGAATCCAGATGGGTATTGAGCTCTGCGGTACTTTTTCTACAGTTTTTAGATTTTTAGACATTACAATCCCCTTTAATACCCGCAGGTTTCTTTCAGATAGCTTCTCTTTCCGCCTACTATTTTGTTTCGCCGAGTTTGTCTTGCCACACTTGTGTGTGCTGCTTGATTTTTGGCACCGCCCCCCTGGGTGTGCCTCAAAGTTGGAATGTTTTGATCTCACAAGCTCCAGCTATAAGGGCTTCTAGAATTGAGCCTCTTTGAAAATCCGAGATTCAACATCTCAAGCGTTTGAAAAAAAATCCAAGAGTTACAGAACATCAGTAAAGCTGATGCATACTACCAGAATATATACATAGCTATTTATAAAGAAATGGGGGCTATTTTTATATTTTAATGCTCGTGAATCACATTTCAAAATGCCACTTTTATTCACAAGTGTTTCCATTATTTTGATAACCACTTGTATGTTCGGAAAGATTGGAAACGTGGAGGTTCGTCGAAAAGCTTTGTCAATGATAGATTTTTTTATAGACTTCATACATGAAAATATCAAAATTAATATTGCAATAAAATAACGTATAAAAACATACCCATTTATGAAAGAAGAGTAATTATACAAAAATGCGGCCAATAAAAAGTGTTTCAATCAAGTAATATTAATCTTCAGGCTGGTGTTGAGGTTGTTCATTATGCTTGTAGCAACAAATATTATATTCCATGAAATGAGGATTTGAAATCTAGGGATAGTTCAAAGATGAGATTAACGTTTCACAGAATATAAATTGTGTTGTTAAGATCTAATCACACCATTCAATTAGTACTCTCTTCACCTAGGAATTCATTCATAATTTAAATATTTCAAGTCTCAAATCTCCTTTCATAATGTTGTTGTTGTTGTTCTCGTGTTCCTCTTTACAACAGAAGAAGGGGTGAAATAACTTCGGAGGGTAAGTCATAGACAGACTTTCCAACCCGCCACCTAGGAACACTTATTAACCATAAAATTGAATGACCGGACTGCCGTAACAGCAACACTGGATGAAACTGGGGATGAGTTCTAATGACTATCACCGACCAAAGTACAACCCCCTCCGTAGGAAATACGTCCTTTCATCGATCGGTGGAATTCAACTACCACCTATTAGCGTACCCTTCAAGGGTGGTGAGATCCTCAATTACGAGGTCCCCCCCGGGGGATAATTTCTGAGGGTATGGATCTCTGAGCACCCGAGGCCGAGGTGTGGATCCCCGAGGGCGTGTCCCAAATCTTTTTAACGGGGTGAATTCCTTCATGCATTTCATTCATTCATATAAAAATTGTAATTTAGAACTGGAACAGAAAATGAACATCTCTGACCCAGTAACCCCGGTGATATTACTCTCGACATGGATGAATTTGTAACCAGTTCAAATTTAACATGTACCTCCACCACACACACATGAATAGTCTTCGGCTGGTGCGTTCTAACTCGCAATCCAAGGGATGAGAAGCCAACACTCTACCAACTAGGATATCCTGGCCCTCTTCCGTTCATAATAAAACATAGTAGGGGATAACTGACTGGAAGAGTGTCATATAAGATTAAGGAATCTACTTATTATAATTCAGTGTGGTCAAATAAAGGTCTCAAAGACACCCAGACATGTAAAGCTTTATAACATGTACTTCCTTCTACAATCATTCCCCTTTCTGCTGAAACAGTCAACTTAGGACATATTACCTGACACCAGCTGATGACATATTACCAAACACGTCTTCCCCAGATATTGTAATAGTTTGTGCTTTCTAAGTGACAAGTGTTAGTTATTTCTTTTTACAGTTCAGTGCAGAGGAAAGGGTGGTTTCTCGCCATATCTAAGAAGAGGATTCTTGGTTTACAAAACAATCAATCTGTCTTCCATGATATAATCCTAGGAAAGTGTAACTTTAGAGTTCTAGTGTGAAAAATCTATCTCAAATACAACAACTTTATATACTAGGTAAACCAGTATATCAAAGGATTTTTCCACTGGTTTCTGATATTTATCTTTTTTTTTGGTGATTTTCACCTAATGCTATATACCGAACAGCTGCAGATGTTGTAGTTTTAGTCCAGTTTAGATAATTTGGAGTGGAACATCCACTTTCATAGTTTAGAATCGATTTTATAAGCACGCATAATTATCTATCAAAAGAATTTTGAAACTGTTCAGTTTCAGAGTTATTTACGACTTTATGCTTTTTATCAGATATTTTTATGACTGTAAGATTCTTTTTTGTGGCAATGGATAAGTCATATTCGATATTTCGGAGAAATCGATTATTCTAATTTTTTTCTTAAAAATGTTTGAATTTATGCATTTAAGAAACACCTCGTGAAATTTAAATGCTTTAACAATTCTCTAAATAATATACGACGTTAATTTTCAAAATTTGTAACATATATTTTGAATAATGGCGTGCTTGTAGTTTAACTTTCAGGCACCGATATATGTCTGCATTAATTCGTCATAATCACATCGAGACATAATAATCTCTAATGAATCACTTGTGACCGCGGCATTGCCAGGGGACAAGCGGAGAATGAGTGGGACAAATGGATGTTTACGTATTAATTACTTTATAAGCACTAATTTATAAAACGATATTATTTTCTCATTAAACTTTTCAAGAACTTGCAACTAACTTAGCTGTCATCATCTTGGCAGATATTTTACATTATTTATTCATGGCTGTTTGAATAATCTGCTCTAATTTAATGAAAGAAGCATTATGGTGTTGGAGTTTATCACATGGAATTGCTAATGAATTAAAGATTGTGTTAGGAAATAGAATAGAGCTTATTTACATTTTCGCTCTTTGTTTCGTTTTGTTTTATTATATGTCCATATGTTTAAAAAACATTAGATCTTTATTAATTAAATCTAAAGATAATTTTAATGTTTTTGAAAGTAGATTCTAACGTCAATAGTTTATAATAATAATAAATCTACACTTTAAAATAATTTAACCATATTTTTTATGAATAATTATGTAATTTAAAAAAAGCCTTTTTATTTTACATTTTATTATTTCTTTCTCCATTTTCATTCAAAATAATTTTGCAGCCTTTTTCTTAGCAGTTTCATTCAACAAAAGAGCTATTGTGTTTCTTTTATTATTATTTTGGTTACAATTCCTAAAGTTATAGTTGCTGCCTTGGAAGTATTTTTAAAATTTATAGCAAAAATTGTCTTATTTGATACTGATTTATGTTTTTTTATTTCAATTTCTGAAATGAATTTCTTTTCTCGGTTTTATCCCTCTTATTTCGTTATGGTTTGTGAATCAGTTTTCAGTCATGATCGATTCTTTCCTACAATTAATCTAAGCCTGGGATGTAATTTTTCTTAAATTACCAGATTAGGTAATTAAATAAAAATTTCTGATTACTTTTCTTTCTTACTTTGAAATTGAATAAATGCACGTGGACCAAGGTTAGATAGATAGCAGGAAATTAAATTAATAAAAATAATTTAATTTATTTTGATGAAATTTTAATTTAAGCTCAGGATCTTGCAACTCAGACCTGATATTAAAATTAGGAAAAAGCAGGAAATTTCAAGGACTCAGACTTTAAGTCTCCCAAAATGAGGGGAAATGAGGTTGAATAAATACGGAGGTAGCGAAACTTTCATTACCTTCTCCCATCTTACAAGTCAGTTGTTCTTCGAACAATTCTGGATATAGAAGTCATAACTCATTAAATTGGTTAGAAGAATATCGTAAAATAATAAAACTAAAAAAGGTTTGGTACATAGATTTCATCAATCCTTATCAAGTCGGACCAAACTGTATAAAGCTTACCACGTATTTAAAGAATGTTATTAGTTTACCATTTTTAACAGTTAATAACTTAAGAAATTAGCGCATGAAGATGCACATCATTGTTTAGTTTAATCACAGAATTACTTGATGTTGTTTCGAATGGCACTTGTCGTGGACAAACTTAATGATGCAGTCAGCTATATTAAACAGGGGAAAATCTCTTGCATTTTACGTAGTGCCAACTAGGGCAAAGTGTTCGTCTTAGCTACTCAAGCATCACATTCGCTTGAAAAGACCCTTTTTACATGGGGGGCATGCCAACGTACTACAGATAAAACAGAAGAACAACCATGCCCGAAAACACCGGGACTCGAACCCAGGATACCCTGACCACGGAGATGATGCGCTACCTCTCTGCCAGAGCGTAGGCGCAAAATTTCATCTATTGAATAACATGATGTGTCGCGATGTACTAAAAGAGCAGTTTATGGTTTCCCGCGCAACACATTAACAGCAAGTCAATTGTCAGAAACTGATCAAAAGTTAATTATCTTCGATCGTTAAAAAATGATAGCAAGTAGTTTTTTTGACTTGCAATAAAATTTATCGTTATTACATTAGGAGAGAATTAATCACTAAAAAATTTAAAAATTCCCCTCAATGCCATAGTTATCGATAGCTTATTGCTAGTACACAGAACAGAAGTGAAACTGAAATCTTGAGCTTAGTTTTTGAGTTAAATAAGTAATCCAATCTAATTTAGCTTTGTTCCAAAGAATTAACACTAAAATGAATGAAAATGACAAAATTGCTTACGTCACGAAGGGCGTCCCTGAAAAGTTCTGGCAAGCATTATTAACTAAACACATAATATTAAAGTAACTAACTAAATCCAGAGAAGAAATCCAGACTTCTGCTCGGTATTTTGAATCAAGCTTCTAGCAATTCTAGATGGTCTGAACTACATCATACAACAGTTTAAAGATATCTGGATCTTTACGGATAGTGGAAGTGCTGCCCAGCACTTGGCTGATGTGAGAGATAGTACTAGTGCAAGGATACCTAAGAACCTAAAACATCTTTCCCAGTCTCATCGGATCCACTTTCAGTGGATTCTGTCTCATGCCGACGTTGCTGGAAATGAAACTTTAGCTAGAGCTGGTGCTGGCGGGACCACTACGCCTGCCGCTTCTCTTACTTATATGGAGTTTGTTTCTAAACACAAGGCTACGAATAAGGCCATTTGGATGGTTTCGCAGGTGCGCCCATGGTATCAGAGTAAGCGCCCTGGGGGCTCCCTGGTTCGGGGCAGTAGTAGACGAGATCAAACTGCTCTGACCCGTTTCCTTAATGGCCGTCTGCTATCAATGACTTTTGTCGGAGGTGCTGAACAGTTCCAACTCTGCACTGAATGTTTTTTTGCAAAAACCTCTCCTGGCTCCATTTTATCTTGTCTGGGGCTTACCAAGCAGGACCTGATTCATGATCCCCTTTTTGGTACTGGACTTTTTCAGGGTGAATAAGTTCATGGACCTAATCTGGCTCTATCGGTCACGGGGATGAGAAACAATAAACAACAACAGCTAAAACATTCGAATTTATTGAATATTACCGATATTACGGCACGAACAACGAATTAGTTCTGAAATATTAACATAAGTTTAGTCAATAAGAATAAGCCTTCTAGAGTTCTTCAAATTGTGGTTGAAGAAATAAATCAATTTCTGTTATAGTTATTTCTACAAACTAATAAATATTAATTACATTTTTATTTCACCAGTATCATTTAATTATTTAACGAAATTGAGAATAAATAATACCTATCCATAATTTTTAATTAAGTGCTAACTCAAAATAAGAAATTTATTCTTTTGTGCATTTTACTAAACACAATAGCTTTAAAAATTATGATTTAATATTAACGAGTTTGTTTAAATCTTAGTCACGGTCTATGAAAAAGTTTCACAAAAAGAACAATACATGCTTTTAATGTTTGTCGCATTATTTAAGAATTCGCTTGGAAAAAAAAATGGCTGTCTTGAGTGTTTCTAGAGGAGCAGTAATAAAGAAGGATGGTGATGAAAATTTATTGCTGTAAGCGGTAGAAATTATAAAGAAAAATGGCTTAGTATTGTCTTAAATGTGTAAAGACTTCCTACTAGTCACACTATAGCAATTTTTCTTTCTAAGTGCTATCTTAGAAGAAAGATTTAAAAAAGATGCCTCATGGGAAAATTTATTTTCTTGTGTATAGTGGGAAGCCATAGTTACATTGCAGAATTTAAATTGTTTAAATTAAAAAAGTGATTGAAAATTTTATTTGTTTTTTACGTGCTGATTTTCCTGATATTTGGTGATTTTTTTTTCTAACTTCATAATATTTAAGTGTTTTATGTGAAAGAAAATATTGATTAAGTTCACCAATTAGGAAATTAAATGTTATTACAAATTAAATAGCATTTATTACATAATCCGAAGTACCAACTGTATAATGCAATCTTTCTATAATATTTGATAAAATTTTGTGCCCTTTATAAATAGAAATATTATCAACCTAAATTTTAAATTCTTCCTTATTCTTTTTTTGTCTCTTTTTAATATCAACATTGTATTTTTTTTAATTTAAGAAAACATTAAAAAAATGCAGTATTCATCAACAACACTTAAATATATTTTGTTATTTTCATATTTCTATAATATTTTCTCTTTTTTCATCGAACCGGTTATTAAAATTATGCACTGCATTAGTTAATGAATATTCAGCATTGAAAAATAAAGTTCTTACTGACTAGAAATTTTTTAATGAAAATAATTGTCTTTTTCCAATACACTTCGAGATTCTAAATTACTTACTGTAAAAATATTTATTAGATATTTTTGTTTAAAAGAAGAATTTTTTTATTTAATTTTTTAATATTATTCTAGCGTCTGGTTTTTATTAGAGGGTAAGAATATTGGCTTGATATGGAAGTGCACTCTTTTCCTTGAAAGAAAAATTCCTTAAATATGAAATACTAGCTTTTACCCGCGACTTCTTACGCGTGGAAATTTTGAATATTTGAGAACTAACAGTCTAATCATAAAGTAAAATGTTAGCAAACCGTATGAATGAGACGTGAATTTTAAACGCCAGTCAGGGAAACAAATACAGATTAGAAATTTTCGATTTCAATTAATCTGTTTTATTTTTATTCAAAAGTACTTCTGAAGGAATCGAAAGACCTATTAAGTAACAATGATTAATTTTAAATGTATCAAACATTACGAAAATAAACAGAATTGTTCGTAATAACCGGTGGAAAAAAATGTTATATCTAACTTCATTAGCGTGGGGGAAAAATTACGTAAAAACTTTGTACTTAAAACTATAAGGGCACTTTTCCGTTTGATAGGCGCAAACGAACGATCGCCAAAGAAATTTGAGAAAATTTGGCGGAATTCTACATTATTTGCTAAAGGAAATATACCCCTATAAGCATATATGTAAAATATATAGCTAACTAAAATACAATTTCATTACAAAAATACATAACGGAACAGCTTTAAGATGCACTTATTTTCGCCAAAAAAAAAAGATTGCTGAAGTTGGCGCTGTTGAGTTTGTTTCAGAGTTTCAGCAGCGCGTCGAGTCGCCAAATATTCGGCGTGCTGTGGTCGTCTCACTTCTGCATGCTTCTGGGTTTCAGTTGATCTAGAAGTAGCCTGTTGCTCAGCGTGCTTAATTCTGCTGAATTCCGCTTGAGAATTCGATTCCCGACTTCTAGCTACTCTCATAGTCCGAGTTTGATTATTCCTTTTTGAAAGATTCCATTTGCGTTTTCCGGGCATTTCGAAAAAATATCAAATAATAAATAAAAAAGTTAAAACTATAATTTTTTCCTTGAAAAATATGCTGTGACTTCTGTAGCAGCGAGAGCGGAACATAGAGCTGGAGCGGAAACCTAGTAGTTTCGCTAGCTCATTAAATGTAAGGATTCTCAGAATAACATGAACAGCGTAAGAAAAAAAATGAATGGATTCGTTCTAAATAGCTTCACTACTAGCTCTATGCTACAGAGTGATGCTTAAGTAGAAATTGAAAAGAATAAATACACTTACTGGATTCAACTATTTTTTTTATTAGCAGGAAACGGTTTAAGAATTAAAAAAAAACACAGCTGAACTTTTCAGTGATGAAGAGGTCTTTTTTCCTGGATAATAAATCACAAAGAATTCCATTAGAATAGTAAGATCATATTAAAATGAACAACGGAAATTGAAAAATAAAAACAAACGATTCAAAAAGTTCAGGCAGATGTTTTCAGATTTTCTTTTATTTTCCAGTGGAAAAGTTTGTTTTTAATTAATAAAAAATTAACCACTCAATTAACCGGAATAAAAATTAGCCTATGTTCTGTAGACTATCATCTATCTCTGTGCTAAATTTTCATCCTTTTTTCATCTGGTTATTTCAGTAAAGAATTGATAAATTTTAGATCCTGAAAATAACCATTTATAAATATAATTATTGAGATCTATTCATTAATAGAAAAATACTAATATGCATATTTACTGCGATACGAAATACGATAGTAATCAAATAAAAAATATTTTGAGAATTTTCTTGTTATAGTATAATAGAAATTCGGACAGTCTGCCTTAATTAATTATCTTTCTTTTGAAAATACTATATAGTTATATGCCTTAGAGCGTAAAAAATATTTATCTTTTCATTTAAATATTTAACTTGGTGATATGAAATTTATCTTTTAAAGAAAATACAATATTTATCTTTCTAAAGTCTATCGTGGATACCAAAGAAGGAATTAAACGGAAAAATAATTTCCAAAGCATTTTTAAACTGAAAATATTGAACTTTAGTACTTATGAAAGAATTAAATAAAAAAACCTTCCTCATTTCATTTCATTTTAAAATAATATTTTAAGTTTCAATGATGCTAATTTTTGATATATCTTATGATTAATTTTAATTTTAATTTTTTATTCATATTTAAAAGAGTGAAATATCTGAGTAAATGATATGTGTCTATAATAAGGAATGCTTTCCATTAGATAATATTTGCATGTCTATGGGTTTAATTTGTACTTCTACTTTCATTCATCAAGGAATTGTCATTAGCCAAATTGAGATGGAATCTCCAGAAAATGATAATAGTTTTTAAAAATATTTAATTATTTTCTAAGTTCTTATAAGTAGGAATATATAAATAATCAGACATTAATTTGCGTTTATATATGCAAACACTTAAATAGTTTTCACTTCAAGGGTATCGACTTTATTTGTAGCCGATATCTTTTCCTCATTACAATAATTGATTTTAAGACCATAATTGTATAATTATTTTTCTTGAATTTAAGATAAAACAAGTAATATAATTTTTTTTAATCATTTCCTACTTAGGTCAACAATTTTTTAGTTACTTTTTAATAAAATAAATACAATTAATAAAATTAATTTATCCAAAACTTATTGATTTTCGTAAGAATTGATCTCTTATTCTTCAGCCTCCTCTTGAAAAACAGCGAAATCCTGTTTCCCTGTTTGTTTGATGTTATGTAACCTGTCCATGTCATATTGGATGGAAGTCAAACTTAAGTTTAAAGCTGACTTTTCTTCTTGGAAGCTATTCAATGGCCAACGCCATGCGGGTACTGCTAGTAAATTAATAATGGTATTTGTTTGAAAGTATTAGTATAGTATAAATGAATGGTATTTGTTTGAAAAAAAAACCCAACATAACTTTTACCTAACAACATATGCATGAAACAACCAGCACTAAAGCACATAAAATTTAATAGAAGAAAATTTAAAGACAGAGATCCATATTGGATTATCGAACAATTTTCGTTATATTTCTTTAGATTTGAAAAATGCTGATTTATTTTGGAATGTCGTAATATTTAAAATATACATGATATTTCACTACATTAATTTTATGGAAAAATATTCCTTAAAATCTTACTAATATATATGTTAATCCAAATTTAAATATGTGCGGCAATGGTAATTTTTATTTAGGTAATATAAGACAGTAATTTTACTGCATCTTCCTTTACTGAATAACAAATAATTTTCATTGTACTAAGCCGCCCAAGCTTTTCAATTTATTTTCTTGTACCAACAACGAAGCAATTCCTAAATTTTTCCGCACTGCACCACACAGTTCCAGTAATTAGTTTATGTTGTTATAATTTACAATAGGTGTCTACGTTCAGGGACTGATGTCTCAAAGTTGTCTAGACATCTTAGAATGAATGTTTTATAAAATTTTATAAAATAGAATACATATAAGAATTGAATGAAAGTAATGTGAAATTAAAGTCATAAAAGGAGAAAAATGAACTACTTTCGTTAAGTGATATAAAACTGCATCATGAAAGAAGACTGGTTAAGCTTAGTAATTTTAAATTTAAGATAAACGTATTAAAATGTAGAATAAATTAAAAATATTATATTATATTCCAATTTGAGTTAATTAAATTATATTTATTAATCAAATTATATAAATTTTTGAAGCCACAGGAGGACTATTTTTGGACGGATCTTTGAGTTTTGAATACTTGTCAAATGAGGAGGTGAACAAATTATCCACCAATATCTGTTCAATTTCAATATCGCACCAGTTGGATGACGTTTGATCCTCAACAGCAAATGTGACGTGCATTGAATACTTTGATAACTAGGGGATCTTTACAGGAGTTGAAAATAGAAACATTTGTCGGAGCCCTGACACAGAGGTAGCGCGTCTTCCTCGTGATCAGGGACTCCCGGGTTCGAGTCCCGGTTAGGGCATGGTTGTTCTTCTGTGTTCTATCTGTGAGGTGTGTGAATGCGTCCCCCTGTGAAAAAGGGACTGTGCAAGTGAAAGTGTTGTGTCATCCTCATATGAGCTAGAAGTCAGACTTCTGCCCGGGGGCGCTCAGGGGACTATACCCTCAGAAGCTACTGTATCCCCTATTTCCGTTGTAAAGTGGACATGAGATCATCATCATCATAGAACCATTTGACCTGAAGAAACTAATTACCAAGGAATGTGACTCTGAAAAGTTGTGTTCTATCCGAATAAATTGAAGGGCACCCTGTAACTATAATCATTTACGACTTGCGAAATTGAAAGATTTGATGAATGAACATTAATTTTGCCTTTAATTAATGATGGCATGTTTCTCAGAGAGGGTCATTAAATCAAATTAATACAAGAAGTTAGATGAAGAATGAAATATGCTGTAATGATTAACATGTCAAATGAAATTTAAGATGGCCCAGATAGATATTTATAGTTATTAAAGAAAAAACAACTCAGTCTTCGGTAAATTACCAAAACAACAAACTAAATCTTTTACCGTTAAGAACATCATGCTGTAAATTGGCACTTATTTTCGTAAACATTTAGCAGCTCAGTGGAGAATCATATGCTCTCCATATTCATTGAATAATAACAGCATTTCCAATTTCAGGGATTGTAGAAAGGTTCTTTATAATCTCGGAAAATTCACAAATTATATATTTATATATATTTCTGAGAAATATTTGTACACATTCTTTCACTAATTATATCGACTTTAAGGGTTTAAACGTGCCATTCAGACTGATAAATAAAAAAAAAACGTTTGCAGCTACATCTATACGGATATTTTATTTCCCTATTATTGTCGAAAATCCCTGAAGATTGTATGGAACGAAATAATTGATTCCTTTACTAAAATCATTCATTGTCCTAGGAAATACATTAGTCATTTTACATTGTTGAAATTATAATATTT
The DNA here is from genome assembly GCA_026289955.1 of Argiope argentata. Lineage (NCBI taxonomy): Eukaryota > Metazoa > Arthropoda > Arachnida > Araneae > Araneidae > Argiope > Argiope argentata. Next base: position 1,855,734 of record JAOUZG010040955.1, on the reverse strand, counting down.
CAACATGGTTTCAAACTTGTCTGCGCCTGAGACCACGATCCAATTAACTGTTTGACTTATAATCTGCTAATTTCTTTATTATATAGAGCAGACGTTCAAATCTCTCAGTATCTAAATTCATATTGTAACTAATAATTCATGTATAAAGTAAAATGGCTGCAAGTAGTAAACGATGCCCTTTTCAACTACTTATTTAAGGCTTTTCTACTATAATCAAAAATATAAACGAATGTCATATGCATGTTGTCTATATGATCCGCTAATTATCGGAAGTTTCAAAACTCGTACCGTAACTTCGACCGCATTATATATTAATTACCTCTAATGATCCATAATTATCCCTTAAAAGCTGGCAAACTGTAATAATGCGAAATAATGTCGATTCCATAAGCTAGAAATACTGTAAAATGGCAGGAATATTGCAGTTTAAAAGTAAGCGAGTATCATTGAGGATATTCCAAATTGTTCAGTTTAATATTAAAAAAAATATAATTTAATAATTTTTGTTTTTATTTCATTCTCTTTTTTTGTAGATTTCGATTAAATTTCATTATCAATAATTGTTTTTTAAAAAAAATATTATTTTTTATCCCATTTTGTTTGTTTGAACAAATTAAAAATAAAGGGAAATCATTCTCAATTTATTGAATACATCTTTTTTTCAATTCTCAACTTTATATTACTTAGTAACAGAAAGGAAGATGATATATTAAAGAAATAAACAATAACAATTATGATTACTGAACTATGACTAGTTCATTCAGAGTACACAAAAGTAAAATACTATCTTAAAAATAATAATGATAAAAACCCAATAAATGCGAATTATTTTAACTTACGAAATTTATTATATTGAATCGTATGGTACAAATTCTAAAAAAAATTATTGAAAAAAAATCCTAATGGAAATTATTATTGATAAATTGGCATCAAATATAAAAAAAAGATTAAAAAATTATTCCCGCATATACTGGCATACGTATTAAGCATTTTCCCATTTTTACGTAGTTAGTATGATTATTTGTATCTTCTAAATGATAAAAATAAGCTTCCTGTTTAAATAGGACATAGTTACCAAGGTTTCTTCAGCCAAAGATTGTAAGTTGATTGAATAAAAAACCTCATGTAGCCAACACGTTTTGAACGAATATGGATTTATAATGGCAATAGCCCATAGGGGAATGGAAAATTATCGTGCAAAATAATAATCTTTCTACAACAGTAATTATAAAATAAAATTTTGTAAAAAAAGAGTGTTTTATGTATGAAAATTGTTTAGATTTATTGTTTTCAATAACAAAATTGGATGATATAAATCAAATTACTAGATTATTAATAAGAACTGCTTGTGTTTGATAGTAAGTGCTATATAGTTTAGCAAAGAAAAGTCTATATATTCAAATATTTACTACAATAATCATGTATAATTATTGCATATCAAGTATCAAGTATAACTATATATGATTATTAGCTTTCACCCTGACTTCGAGCACATGGAAAAGCACATAGCTAGCCCCAAAACAATTTCTTTCCCCAAAACTAGCCCCAAAACAGTGTGTATCTAAAATAAAGCAAAACAGCAAATCAAGTCCGTATTTCTTCAAATTCAAGTCAAATCTATTTTATTTATCGACCGCGATTGAGATAGCTACAACAGTACTATACAAATATTTTGTAAATTTTTATTTACAATGAAAATACAGTTATCAAAAATTACAACACACTGCACATGCATGAGTTTTCTATCCCAGTTGGGGTAACGCAATACAGATTAGAAATTTTCAATTACCATTATTCTGTTTTGTTTTAATTAAAAAATGTTTCAAAAGGAATCATAAAAATCGATTCATTAACAATGTTTAATTTTAAATGCGTCAAAAACTTCGAAAATAAACAGAATCATTTGAAATAACTGGTCGATAACATAATAAGTCAAACCACATTAGCGTAGGAGGAAAATACTGAAGTGTTACTCATTTGGTGATGAAAAAATGAAGAAACGGAATAAATAGTAGTCTATGTCTTATTATAGATTATAATCTATCTCTTCTAATTTTCCTCCAACTTCTTTAAGCCGCTCTAACGAGATTCACTGTTTCATTCATCCATCTATCCGAACTTTCACATTTATAATAGTTACGGTGACCATATTTTTTCGGAGAAAATAAAGGACACTTGTAACGTGACATGAGGGGGGGGGGTATGGCAATTTAAATTCGTGCTCAATAATTTTGTGTTAGGGGTGGGGGTTTGTGCGTTCGTGTGACGTCACAAATGTTAATTTGGGGTTTTCAAAGGTGTGACATGGGGATTGGGGATGGGCAGGGTCAAAATTATCCCAAATATTGCGATCATTTATGGACGCCTCCTGATAAAATAAAACTCCAAAAAATTTAGCAATTCAAAAGGTTTATTTAAACAATAGAAGCAGACATTAATATGTTTAACGAGTTTTAAATAATGTAATATGTAAATATAGTATATTAAATAATTTATTGCTCATACTTTCCAGATGTATGGATTTTTCGCAAAAGTGCCGGTTCAACCTTCAAAAAGTCGTGAAATTCAAGGCAATTCATTTCAAAGTTAAATTTTACAGCTATGCTGGCTTGTAATGTATTAACATTTAATTGGGTTTTGTCACTGGTCCACATATTATTTACTAATGAAAGTATTCTTTAAACCAATTTGAGAAATTTGATTTTGCGACGATTTCTCAAAATAAAGGACAATATGCTTATTTCAGGAAATAAATAAAGTTAGAGGACAGAGCCTTCAAATAAAGGACTGTCCTCTGAAATAAAGGACGTCTGGTCACCGTAATAATAGTTATATAGAATATTATAAAGTAAATTCAACTGCATTTCATTGTTTATATTAATAACTCTGGAACACACTCCCTTAGAAAAACACGGAGTTAGAGCATGTGGAATAGGGATTATACAGTTGAATCGTAAAGTTAAAACTATGATCAGATTTATCAAGTATGTAATGAATTGACGTTGTTCTGAAAATTTTTATATTCCCCCAAAGACTGAGAATTTCAAACCTACGGATGATAAGTTAACACAGATATTAGTATTCAGGGCGTTATGCATTTCATAGTAGATTCTATGCCCTGTTTAGCCGCATTAGAGGCGATAGTTCATAAAATTTTGATCTGTAGTTAGCCAAACAGAATGCGACATGCTCCCAAACGCTAAGCTTTCCTTCCACAAGCAAACATGTTCCAGTCATCTATCAATAAATCTACTTCTATCTTATTTAATATACTTCTACTTCTTCTATTTTATAGAAGTCTAGAAACTTCTATAAAATAAGAATGAATCATTAGTAAATACAAGGTAAACACAAAAGTTATTGCCGTTTGCCCGTTTCCATTGAAAGAAGTGAGAATAATTATCATGTATGGTGTGATTCAGAAACCGTCAGTCGGGAGTAGGAATATCAGTTGTTATAAACGCAGGTCCACTGCTGACATTCATCAATCGTACAGTATCGAAACGGAATGGACGTATTGAAGGAGCTCGTTTGGGCTTGTTTACTTTACTTTACGACTTCAAAGTGGGCTTATCAGCCGCTGCATCAAGTCGCCGAATATGTCAAGCGTTTCGGGATAGTACTGTCAGTGAGCGCATGGTCAGGCATTGGTTTCAAAAACTCAGGTAGGGAGATTTAGCCCTCTGTGATAAAGCTCGAACAGGACGACCACAGGCCTATCAACGGGCCAAACGGCCACTGGGACCTGTACTCGCAGCAATTGGAACGTGTGCAATAGGCATTGTATCAGATGGAGCCAGCACTGGTTAATCGAAAGGGTGTACTGTTACTGCATGATAATGCGAGGCCGCATGTCGCGCGGGTGAACCAGAAATACGATACAGCGACTTGGTTAAGACTTTGTGCCATCCTCCTTACTCACCTGACCTTGTACCACTAGATTACCACCTCTTCCATTCCCTGGGCAATCATCTTCGTGGTAAATCCTTCACCAATAAAGCAGACGTGCGACAAAGCTCTCACGCACTTTTTTACGTCCCCCTCCCCCGAGTTTTACCTCAAGGGATTGAACAACTGAAGACACGTCGGAAGAAGGTGTTAGATATCGTGGTGACTACTTCGAGGATTAATAATAGGCTACTCTATTTGTATGTCATATTCTTTCGGGTTATTAAAAACGGCAAGAACTTTATTGTTTGCCTTGTATTTAAAAAAGTAATTGGGAAAATGGCTTGTTTCTGGTAGAGTCTCGTAAACAAACCTTTCAATAGATTTCCTAGTTTCTTTTTTTTATTTGAATTAAATTTTATGTTCGGTATTTTAAATCTATTTGCCTCATCGTCTTCTTGTTAGAATAAAAATATTTCCCTACGTTTTGAATTTTCTAGTTTGTTTTTGATCATTTCAATTAAACTTTATGTTCGTTGCTTTAAATCTAATTGCATTCATTTTCTTGTAAGAATAAAAATATATTGTTTCTTAATATTGCAAAAACTATCTGGTTTTAACTTTAACTATAATAATTATAAATTTATTTTTAAAAATGAGAAACATTTCAAACCGAATTTGAAGTTTTTGCTTCAAATAAAAGCATGTTTTTTATAAGTTTTTGTAAATAACAATGGTTTGTTTTAATTTAAATAACAAATTCATTGCAGAAAAAACAACGATAGATATAAAAAAACACGTATCGAATTTGCAAAATTTGAGAGAAATGATTGAAAAAGCAAAAAAAAAAAAAAAAATAATTGAAAAAAAAAAAAAAACTTGAAACAAGAAAAGAAAAGGAGATTGTGAAGTTTCCGAGAAAATGTTTATTATAACGCATGTCAAAAATATTTTCTTCTCCCCTAAATAAAAATAAATTTCCATAAGGATCTCAAATGACTTTCATCAACATGATAGCTGATATACATTCAGTTCGAATTTATTTCTTTTTCTTATTTTTTACAAGTGCCGAATGCTTCATAGATAAATATTTCCTTTCCAACAATTGTATAAGTTTTATATTTTTGTATTTTGAGAAATGCTTTTTGATATACAGGTTTTTTTAATACTGATTTCCCTTACAATTGTACCGTTTAATCATTTTATTCCTCATATTTCCCATCTTATCTTTCGGTATTTACATACATTTTCAAAATTTACTTCATTAATTGTCATCTTGCTTGAATCTTCTGATTGAATCCAATTAATTCGGAGTACCTACATAATAGGTATTTTATTATTTTATTTCCTATCTTTATAGATATAAATAAATAAGCGGTTGATAGACCGTTGGACTCGTACTCCTTAGGTTACGAGTTCGAAACTCACCAGCCAAAATATTCCCCGAGTGTGTGGTGGCTGACGCTCGTTAAATCTATTCGTGGTCTCAAAGTCCTCCATGTCGAGAGTAATACCACTGGGGGTACTGAGTCAAAGGTGATCTTTCTCTGTTCCGGATATAAATTACGATTTGAGATGAATGAATGAATTTACATGAACGAAGTCCACCTAAAAAGGTTGTGACGTGTGTGTAACTAAGTCGTACTCTTGACCCCAGATGGCGCTACTTGTAAAACAAGAAAAGTATATCTCCGGCTTAAAATCTGCTGATGTATCAGCGGGGCTTGTCCATGTCAAGTGCCATAAGTAACAACAACTCTAGAATTTCATAGACTCATTCGCTATTACAAAATATATAAATTTAGTATGTTTTGAATGCTTTGTGACAGTCTAGATGATATATTCGTCAACTTGTCATCGCGAAGTCTCAGTTCGTTTCTAGAAATCGGAAGTCTACTATGCGTATATAACCTTGCTGCATTTGAAGATCCATAAACTTCAAGCATGCACCCTCACGTGGGCTAGTCTCAGAGCTACTATTGGCCACAGCTACTCCCTCTCTCTATCTTAAGTCCGTTTCACTGATCCTGAGCGAAACGACTCCATTATGATGAAGACCATAGAACAAGGCACATCCACTGCAAAGCGAAAGAAGGAGATAGCCTCTGGAAAAAACAGACGGGAACTCCAGAAATCGTTAAATCTCTTGAAGATCCGTAAATGTTTGCTGAGCTTTCATTGAGTAAATTATGTATAAGATAACCGATATTTTTACAGTAACGGGACTTCTGACCTTATCTGATAATATAAATCCATTTTTGATGCAATATAGTAGTTTTCTTGTGCTTTGTAATAATGCAGTTTGAAACAATCACGAACTTTCTCTACAGATATCTATCCCCTCCTTCCCTTTATACATAATGATAATTTTTTTGCACTTCCATTTTCAATTTTTCTATCCAGTAGCCAAAGTTTTGAAGCTCGACCAAATTTGAGATGGAATATCATCTATGATGTCATAGTTCTTTGTCAACTTTTTAAAAACGTATCTGCTTTCAAAGAAGTATCCGTAATAATAGAGCAATACTGGTAAAAACAGGTCAATCTTTTATAAACGCATCCGCTTTCAAAAGAACATACATAATAATGATGAAATAATTTTTTTTAAAAAAAGGTAAAAATTATTTTACCTCGGAAATTTTGAAGACATGAAAACCTCCTAACTAAAAGAACATCATGTTCTCACATGATAAAAAAATATCCATAAAAAGAGTTTCATGAACCATCGAACCATTTCTTACTAAGAGAAATAAAAATGCCTCATAGTTAAGGGACCCTACCTACATCAACAATTTAAAATGAGGTAAAGAAACAGGGTAAAATGAGGTTGAAAAATCCAAAACTTCTCTAAATAATCAAAATAGATATTAGGGAGGATGCTTTTAATTTATTGTCAAATTCAATTCAATGTTTAGAAAATAAATGTCGCGCTTTATATTTATTGTCTTTTGCTATTATGATTGTGGATCAAATTAAATTAATTAACTGCTATCATTATTCTGTGGTCTCGATGGTAATAGCCTTCATGGAGTTTTAATACTTCTGAAAGACATTTTATATGCAATATATAATAATTTTGCATTTTGGAAGAAATGATTTTGAATTTCAGTGATCTTAACTGGATAACATATACATAAATTGAGGAAATTAAAGAAATTGGGAGTCGTTCCAGTAAGTAGTTTTTTAAAAGCAATGCACATAAAGTCTCGTGAGTTACAAAGCCTATTTATCTAGATTTCAAAGACTTATTGGTTTGGCTTTGTTAAAATAAAGCACTTGAATTCACAATCTGTCCACGTAATCGAGCTGCTTTGTAACTTCACCAACACTCTGCATTCTAGTCTCTGTTACAATTAGCTAGTGCGTTAATTGTGTTTATTTTAGAGTTTGCCCACCAACAATTCGTGACTCTCCCAATGACAGAGGGCATACTGTCCATGACTTAGAATTCTAAACAGATGGTTTCCGACGCTAATGCACTCCAAACTGTCCATTCTCAAATTGTGTTTGGGATATTATTTAGAAATAATGACTAAAATGCGAATGAAGTGTATTATTTTAAAAGTTAGAGTTACGAGAACAGGGGATATCAGTTATATGATTGAAGATGACTTGATATTATTAGTTTTTAGTATATTGATATTTGATACCCAAATTGAAACGCTGATTAAGATTCTTCCTCTTTCTAAAGTTTATTGAAATACTTTCTATTTTCAAACAAATAAGAAGATTCAAAAAAGATATTTCTAGTTGTTTTATTTACTCTACGTTTTACTCTTGTTACGATGTGTTTATTTTGCATTTAAAAGAGGAATATTTTGTTCTATTCGTTGTTTTATTATTTTCTATTAATAATTGATTTGATTACATTGCTTTTTAAATCATGGCAACATTCTTCAGTGATATTACTGAATTTTTTTTCACCAAGAAGAATTATAAGTTGACACGGTGCACTAAATGCCTTTATTCAGGCAAGTTATCTTTTGAATGGCGAGAAAACAATTTAGCAAAAACTCAATTTACTCATTGAACTCATTTGAAACGATATATTGCTCCAGACAATGTTTTCCGTTACACATTCTGCAAATAAACGAATTCCCACTGTTCGTTTTCAAACTCTTAAATAGCATATCTTTTACTTAGAAATGTAAAAAAGGCAAAATTCTGTGCGTAAACTAAAAGATACAATGTCAAAATGTATTTTAATTAAAGTGGTAGACAGAAAGAAATGAATAAAAATTAAACTGAATTTAACATCTGTAATATTATGTTATAACTTTGTCCTAGTTTTTTTTTGCCTCATCCTGTAAAACTTGTTTATAATAACATATTGTATATTTTGTCTTAGCTATTTTTAGATAACATTCCGAGTGTGCGGCGACTGGCGCTCGTTATATCTGTTCGTGTTCGCAAATTCCTTCATATCGAGAGTAATATCACGGGGGGTACTGGGTCAGAGGTCATAGTTCTCTGTTCCATGTCTAAATTACGATCTGAGATGTATGAATGAATTTGCATGAATGAAGTCCGCCCGCTAAAAAAGGGTTTGTCGCCTGTGTGTAGCTATTAAGTCGTACTTTTGACCCTAGATGGTGCTAATTTTAAAACAAGAGACGTATATCTCCGGCTTAAAATTTGCTGATGTATCAGCGGTATTTGTCAATTTGCAGTGAGGATGGTCTATTAGGCTGACTACGTGATCTGAGGGACGAGATAGCCTGGCTGGTAAAGTGTTGGGCTCGTACTCATTAGGTTACGGGTTCGAAACTCACCGGTCAAAAGATTCCCCGAGAGTGTGGCGGCTGACGCTCTTTAAATCTGTTCGTGGTCGCAAAGTCTTCCATATCGAGAGTAATATCACTGGGAGTACTGGGTCAGAGGTGATCGTTCTCTGTTCCAGGTCTAAATTACGATCTGAGATGCATGAATGTAGTCCATCCCTTAAAAAGGGTTGTGACGAGTGTGTAGCTAAGCGCTACTTGTAAAACAAAGAGACGCACTTCTTAGGCTTAAAGTCTGCTTATCATATCAGCGGGGGCTTGTCCACGGCAGGTGCCATTAGTCACAACACATAGATAACATTAAATTACATAATATATCTAGAATATATGGTCAAAGAAATCTTCAGGACATAATATTTTATCAGCCTCTTTTAATGTCAAAATCATTTCTAATCAGTTATTGCCTAGTGTATAAATAAAGCCGTAACAAGACATTAATAGCATCTTTTAATTATTTAAGGTTGAACCATCAATGGTAGTCTTTTGAGGGTATCAGATACCACTCCTCGAATCCTTAGAAATTACTATACCCTAGAGAATTGTGACTGTACTCTCTTTGCCTCATTTGAATTTCTAAATTATAAATACTTTCTCTCTCTATAGCAAAATCTGCTAATAGCATGGTATAAGATGGAGAAGGGAGGGGGGTTACTAGAAATAATCTACACTTCTTCATACGATGAATACCATGGATTTATCTTTGATTAAAAATTCATGTTGATGCAAATGTTTTCGAAATGAAAGCAAGCGATATTAGAAATACTTAACTAATTAAAGCAAAAGATTTCAACAGATCTGAATATTGAATGGCCGTTATTCAGAGAGTGTTGGTAGCAATTTAGAGCTATCAATGAAGCTATTTCCATCATAAAGTTGTAGAAAATGTTACAGGAATAGCAGTTATTTGTCGCAAAATTAAACATTCATGTTTAAATCCTAATATCTTAAAACCCATTAAGTCCTTTCAAATATTGTTGGATAAGTGCTATTTACTAGAAGTAATGACGCGTTTATAGCTTTTCATGTATATTAAAATGATTTCCATCGACTTAATCTATCTATTATTTTATTGTTGAAAATGTGTCTCTAACAATTTGATGCATTTAAAAGATATATTTAAGATACAGAGAAAGAAAAAAAAATATGATGAAGCATTTACTAAAAGAATTACATGCATATATGTCATAAAACGATTATTATTATAATGTAAGGAGAAGAAACATAAAAATATATCCTAAATATATGAAGTAAGGAATAAACATTCTATAAAAAGTAAAGTTTGTAGTCGAAACGTCAAAAGACACAGTCTGTTATTGCCAAAAATGCGCATAATGTATAAAATATTATATAATATATATAGTATAATGCATGAACATATAATGCCAACCTAGAATTAGGTTATATGTATATTGGATGATAAGAAGAAAAACGGTTATATAATTTTAAAATTCTTGAACCAATTTAGAACAATAGTAGACGGGCATTTCTCAAAAAAAAATGTATTTTTCCACTAAGGTAAGGTATGAAATATGGAGATTCGTCAGAATAGCGAGTTCAGACGTTTTAACGATTACTATACTTTCTCTATACTATGTAAATGAGAAAGTAATTATATTGTTTATTGAATTTTTACTGCCCGCATTTCAAAATAGAGTTTATTATACCAAGATATTATATAGTATCGCCGTGAGTGTAGCTTGATTTTGCTGCACCATTTCTTGAAAATATTAAAAATATGAAATATGGAGATTCGTCAGAATAGCAATTTCGAACGTTTTGACGATTACTATACTTTCTCTATACTACGTATATGAGAAAGTAATTAT
>JAOUZG010040955.1:1820146-1842567 GCA_026289955.1 Argiope argentata | reverse complement strand
TATAATTTTTTTAAACTTTCATCTTCCCTTTTTCAAGTTGGTAAATAAGGTTTTGTAGCTCGACCGTTTTTGGGAGGAAAAATAACACCTATGATGTCATAGTTCTACGCCAGTCCTTTGAAAACACATCTGCTGTCAAGAAGTATACATAATAATAATGCAATACTGTTAAAAGCAGGTCAACCTTTTAAAAGAGCATCTGCTTTCAAAGAAGCATATATAATTATTATTAATGTAATTTTGGTACAATCCGGTAAAAAATATATACGATTAAAAGATGTTGATTAATATTGCCATTTATGCTTTGTTCATTCTCTGCATGATTTCGACTTCCAATTATTCAACCCCCCCCCCCCCTAGACGAGAAGACGTCATGCTTTCACATGATATAAGTTGTGATACAAACTCATATAAAACGCTGTTATCGAAAACTTTACGTTATGATAATTTTATTCTGAGTATGGAATTCTTGAAATAATATTCGTCGAACTATTTATGAAACTTATATATTCATGAAAAAATACTACTCCAGAAATAAGCAGAGAAGCATAAAATATTTTAACAGGTTTGCTTTCTGCTTTTTAAGGACGATCAACTTAAAGAGGCCTTTGAATCGTTGAAATAGATAGAGGTTCATACATTAAAAATGAAAAGCACTTTTCAGTGGATTCCGCTTAGCTTCTAGGAAGGTGTCTTATCATGCAAATACGAGCATTTTATAAAGCTTTCCGTTTCCCTTTAAGAACTTTGATACCTTTGAGAAATATATTTTTCTACGAATGGTAAGAAACCTCTTTTAGGCAGTGATGGGAAAAAATATATTTCCGTTTTTCAGATGTGAGAGAAAATATTATGGAAATATTTTTCTCGCAATGTTTGTAACCGGAATGGAAATGGATTCATGTTTCTCTGGTTTAGATGCGCACGTAATTTGAATAAAATTGTCTTGAATAAATTTATTTCTGTACATTACTGATTTTAGGCAAGTGCCTAAAATCAGTATTCCATTGGAACGTCGTAAAGAACAATTATTCCATCGGTTCAATAAATTTTTAATGTTATTAGAAAATTGATTGCATTCTTGAGGCAAAGAGATGATATTAAAAGGTTTATTGACTAATATTAAAATGATCATTATGTTAGATGAATAAAAAATATTAAAAATTGAAATAATGTCAATGGATGCTTCCATGATTTTGAGGAAAAATAGAAAAATATCTTGAACATTTCTGATATTGGTCTTAATAATCATTAATACGCTAAAAACTTAATAACTTAAATTCAAAGTTTGCAGTTATAGAACTTTTTACCACTTTAGCACTGTAGATGCAGTTAAATGAATGAAATGAAATGAAAAAAAAACCTGCCATAATTTCTCTAAACTTTCCAATCGACCATTAATTCGACAATGTTATATTAATCATTCCATTTTTAAACTTTCATCACTGAAATTGTTAACTGTTTTTTCCTCAAATCAATATAAATGGAAAGAACATTTTCTAGAAAAAGAGATTTTTCAATCTGGAAAAATTCCGGGTATAAATTAAATTACTAAGACACTATCGTCTTCTCAATATTACAAAAAAAGTTAGAGATGTTTAAACATTTTGATACATTGTAAATAACTTTATGAAATTTAAAACTCTTCCTCAGATAAAGTTTAGTAATATGTAACCACTAGAGAAAGTAAAAATGTATTTTAAATCTTCAGATAAAAGCAAAGAAATAACTTTATGTATGTTAAAAAAGATAAAATATATATTTACATGAAATGGTATCGTCTATGAATTGTTGGAGCATTGTTTATTTTCAAACGCTTCTCTGTTTTTAAAAATATTTTCCTTTTTAAACAATTATTTACCAAAATTATCATTTTTTCAGCAAAAAGACCTAGAAGATAATATATGGTTTAAGATCTGCATACAATAAACTAAACAATAGTATTGGTTCTTAGCCATTTGTTTCACTGAGATGATAGTTGTAATAATTTGATTAAGATAATAATTCTATTAATTTGACTAAGAAAATAATTCAATTAATTTGATTAAGATAATAATTCTATTAATTTGACTAGGATAATAATTCTATTAATTTAATTAAGTTAATAATTCTATTAATTTGACTATGATAATAATTCTACTAATTTGATTGAGATAATAATTCTAATAACTTCGCTACGATATTAATTCTAATGATTTTGCTAACATTATAATTCTAATTACAGCTAAGTTTTCAATGAAATATTTTTAGAGGATATACATTATTCGTCAAACTAGGATACCTTAGCCTAAATCGAGAATAAATGTCATGACTTGTACAAACGATTATACTAGTTTATCTTAATAAAACGCGAAGTTTTATCCTTTGATGAAAAAACATGTTTTGATTATTATAATAGTGCGAGAAAAGATTTTGAATATTACAAAAAATGCTCAAACTCGGTCTTTGTTGGTAAATCAATAGACAAAGCTAGAATTGTTATTTAATACCCAGATTACTTCATCACTGAAACCAGAATGGCAGGATTCATGTTTTCACTACTTTTCTGAAGGTTTGTATAGTTCGATAATTATCATTATAAGTAGAAATTTCGATGGACTTAATACAAAAGATTATGATAATCCAAATAATAACCGAATAGAAAATGTCTTCTGAATTCTGCGAACGAAAAGCATGATTGCAATTCGTATACATTTCGAATTAATAAGCATATGTTCTCGAGTCACTCGCTAACATTTGAGGACAGAATAGATGATTTGACAATTGACTTGCTGAGTTTCATGCTACCAGTTCGCGCTGTTGATACTGTGCTTAATTTCGCATCTATGATCTCAATTTATTGGATAAATTTATATTTTGATATCCAAATAAAAGCTTCTGAATTTTTTTTATCTTCAAACTATTATTCCCCGTCAATAGCCATTTAATTAAAACTTAAAATGATTAAAATACGAGAATTAAATGGAAGAAGTTTATGAATTAACACCAAACAATTAACATTAACATCAACAATTAACATCAAACAATCAAACACAAAACAATTTACACACACAATATTGTGAACTTTAACAAAATGCAAGGTAATAAATAATATAAATATATTGTGTGTATTAATCAACAATTCCTCAATCATTCAGGCTGTATGCTAAAACACACATCATATAAGAGAGTCCCTAAATACTCTTCAAATAAGTCCTTTATCCCCACTCTAAATTTTAGAAGGAAATTTAATTGTTACTTAATAGTTTTAAATGACAGAAGACATCTTATTTTATTTATATCAAAACCCACGAGTCCAGGTTAGTTTTAATAAACAAAGTTTTATTAGTAGCCTTATTGATTAACATTTCTGATGCAGCGAAATTCCTCTTTTCAATATTATATACAATATTATCAGGTTTTATTTCCGATAGTTAAAGAAATGAAAATATTATTACAAGCTTGTAATTTTGCTTCCCAGCATGAAAAAGGCTATTGTAAGAAAGGCTGTTTAAAGATGAGTGCTGCTGCGTGCTGAGCGGCTGCCGCGTTAGTGATGTCAGGCTTGGCAACAAACTTGGCGACGAATTTGGTGACAGCAAACGCTCTGATTGGTCTAAAGTGTTCTTGGAATGCCTCCCAGAAGCTATATAAAGCTGGCAGACTCAAGCGGAAGGGGATTTTCCAACAGATTTGTCAGAAACATGATTGAAATCCAGCCAGATTCCGAAGACTCCAGAAATAAAATTATAGAACTTCTTACCCGGAAAAAACAAGAATTCATCCTGACTGAAAACTACGTAGACCGACCCCTCAAAATCGTCATAAAAGGCCTACCTGGAAACACTGAAAAATCTGAAATTGTTAATGAATTAACCCAAAGAAATTATGAAGTCATAAGGATCTCTCAATTAAAAAATTTTAGAAACCAGACCCTCCACCCAATCTTCCTCCTTGAAATTAAGAAAAATAGAGAAGCAAGGAATATCTATAATGAGAAATATCTGTTACATCTTAGAATCAAGGTAGAAAGTTTCAAAAGAAGAAACACAGCGACAATTTGCTTTAACTGTTCTGGATTTTACCACTCGGCCAGAAACTGCCACCTCAGGCCCAAATGCATCAAATGCGGAGATGAACATGCCACAAGGGACTGCAGCATAAAAGAAAAACTACAAGATCCAGTTTGCGTTAATTGTGGTGAAACAGGTCACACTGCTGCATGGAGAGGGTGTAATAAATTCCCCAAGATTATCAATAGAAACAGCAGAGCAACTTATGCACAAGTCACCAAAGAAACTCCAAAAAATAAACCAGACAACTTCCCCCCACCAACTCGTACAGATGACATGATTCCTATCCCACCGAAAGAAGAACTATCATCGCTACTTGAAACCCTTCAAATCCTAAAAGATATCCGAGAACTACTTAATGAATTCCCCACTCTTATAGAAGCAGCAAAAATGGCCAAAACTGCAAAAAGCAAAGAAGAAAAGAAGCTGATCATATTGAATGCCCTCATCGGCTAAGTTCAGATTTTCTTCCCGTTCTACTTTTGTAAAGCACTCCCCATTGGTTCCCTACAAACAATAGTTTATCCTGCACTTTCAAGCTGTACATCCAAAAAGAGATCAACTTCCCCCGCTCCTACTCTAGCGAAGAGACGCCCTCTGATTGGACGCCTCCTCCCCTACTCTACAGAACGAACTGTCTTCACCATCTCAGGCTCATTTCTTCTTCCACCGTCATGCTGTCAACATCTCATGCGCTTCGAAGAGTGTCAAGTTCAGATATTCTTCGTCATGCAGCTAACCTATTTGTCATGACCGGGGATAAGCTGCTTCGCAGCTAGGTGCCCCGTCAACCCAATCGGATCCGGGAAGGGGATTTCAGTTGTGTGGGAGTGTTTGTGAATTCAATCGAGCTATAAGTGAAAGTGGAGTAGAGGACGAGTAACGAGTCTTCGAGAGGATAGCGAAGCAACAGGAGTGTACTAGCGTCGTGTTTAGTTCAAGCGAGTGTTGAACTGCTGTGTGCCAAGTACTGTTGTCTGCAGTGGAAGCAGCGACGCATTATCTGTGGAGACCAATGTGTAGTAGTGGGTTGGAAGCTAAAGCGAGGAGACAGTGATAAATTTGCACAGACCGTAAAGCGAAGCTCCGAGGTACCCCTCTACTGCTGTATTCACGTCTGTGATTTGAAAGCTGTGGTCTGTTAATATTTGCTGACTACTTCTGCTGTAGTATGCTGCTGTTTGTTGTCTTGTGTCTCGGCTATACATATTTATTTTCTTTGTATTTGCCGGCTTTGGGCTAGTGTTTTTGGGTAAATAAACGTCGGTTTATTTATTTATTTACTACGGAGGCCTGCTGATTGTGTAATCATAATAAACACCCACCAACATAGCAAGCGAACCCTGCTTTAGATTTTTTCATAACAATATTTATTCCAACTTGTGCTGGCTTTCTGGCACAGAGATAGCAGATCTTCATCATGCAATGGGAGTCCCGGTTCGGGGATGGTTGTTTTTCTGTGTGGAGATGTGGGACTGTATCCCCCACCTCGACTATAAGAAGAAGCTGTGCGAGCTACTGTGATGAGTGTGTAGCTAAAGTCATACTCTTGGCCTTAGTTAGTGCTATTTGGAACAAGAGACGCATACCTTCGGCTTAAAATCTGCTAATGTATCAGCACGGCTTGTCCATGGCGAGGGCCATAACTAACAACAACAAGATTCCGACTTTTTTGATTTCTAAAGGATTGGAATTCCGTGTTATTGATGTAATTTTTTTAATTCACTCAAATTTCGGTCTTTTTCCTAAAAAAAATTAAAAATTTCTGACAAAATCACACATTTAATGCATAAAAAATTAATTCGAACACAAAATGTAATTATTGCATTTTAATGGATGGGAAATGCTCTTAAATTACGAATTCCTTTTAATATGCATTTTCTGAAACTTTGATATATTTTTATAACAGTAATAAAATCTCAAGGGCTTTTTAAATAGTTAAAGCAAAAGCCCTATAAAGAACACTCGAAATGTGCTGGAAACTGGACAATTTATTTTAAATTTGCTGCTAAGGCCTTAAAATCTTAAGTAAATAAGCAGAATAGTTATTTTTCAAATAACATCTCGTTGTATTCTTATTTATTTTCATCAAGATAATTACTATTTGCAAAACTTTTACCGCTTGCTTTGGTTAATTTATTCCTTTATTAAATTTAGTGGAACATAATCTCAAAAATTTCTTAAACACAAATTAATATTCAAAAGAATTCAGAAATTCCACTTCTTACGCCCCTCTGCAAAATGTTTATGTCTTCTTTTTATTGTTCGTAATAAACCGGAGGCCTTTCATTTTTAGTATCTCTTTTAGATTTAATGGAGGTCGTTAATAAAATAACTCCAGCTGGATAAAAAGGTGTGCAGAAACAGAGAATTCACCTGCTAAATTTCGTTCCTGACAGTTTTTAGGATAAAAATGTTAGCATTTTTCTTTCATGGTAGGAAAAGATTTCATTCATAAAGAAAAATAAATTACTTTCTTTTTCAGTGGATTCTCATAAAAATTTCAGTTTTCCAGAACAGTTGCTAATTAGTTGTTGTCAAATAAAAATTGTTATCATGATTTAGAAAATTAAAGCCTTTTAATTTATTAACTAGGAGTAGATATCAAAAACTCATTAGACTTTTAGTTTTAAATATTACAGGTTTTAAATATAATGAGGAATAAATTTTAAAATGACAACATGAGCATTAACACGCTTCTAAAGAATGGTTATATAATAAATATTATTTGTTATTTTTATTTATTTATGCTATTTATTATTCCTTTAATACTTGTAATTTTGTGGTAAATAAATTAGCTATAAAACTACTTATGATTTATCCATTTATTTCTTTATTTTAAGGGATGTAACTGTGTAATTAAATGAAGATTAATATTATTTTTGCGTTCAGTAAATTAGCTATGTCAAAAAAAAGACTTCTAAGATTAATTTGTGCAATTTTATTTTTTGATTTGTATCATAATTAGGAGTTTGAAGTATTATAGCTGAGAATTCCCGGTTGAAAAATTATATAATCTTCGCTACGTGACACTAATATTTAGTTCACTTAACTGATATTTTTTGTTTCTTAATCGATAATTATCAGTTTTTAGGTTTTATTAACAAAAGACATACTTAATTTAATTTCAAGCTAATAAAAGTAAGGGATATATTTCAAAATTTGAAGGAGAGTTTTATATTTTTAAGCTACATCCTTTGTGAAAATTAATATGAAAATCGAGAGGAAGAATATTTTCTCTCCTAATATTTTTAGTAGCGCAATCTATCCTTATCACTATCTTTTATCATCTGGTATGACAAATAAATAATAATAATAATACAATAATCGTTGTGTGGTTGCCATGAAACGTTAAAAGTATTAGTGCTGAACATTTTTTTTACAAAAAGTAAATAATCTCATTCAAAGTATTACCTTTCAAAATGTAGTATTTACTAAATAATTTTAGTTTAACTATATTAACACCCGTTTTTGAAATCAGCATTAGGGCAATTTTGGTAAGAACATCGCAAGTTTGAGCAGCTATAAGATGCAAAACATTATTTTATCCTCTAACTACCTGATTCAGGAAAAAAAAGTTTTTGAAATAAATTGTATTAATAAGATTAAAATGTAATACATGTATATTTCATTGTATCATATCAGAACATCATTTCTTGAACGGCGAAGTTTCTCATTCTCGTGCAAGTTAAATTATATTTTTACTCATTTTAATTGTTTTATTGAACAAGTCTCTTTAGTATTGCACACGATCTAAAAAACTTTGTCTCGCATTTATTGCCTTAAAAAAATATCACGTTTCCTATTTATTTGGTTTCATATAATCACACTCTCAAAATGAAATTTTCCTAGGTTTCATTTGCTGTAGTCAATAACTTATTTTTTAAAATCGGAGCTTTTGTAAATGCAACGGCAACGCTTTATCAAAAGCTGATTTTTTGAGATGCTAGTGCAGATAATAAAATTTTAATTTTTCGCCTACGGATTTTTGTTGAAACCAAAAATCTCATCCCCAAACATTACGTTCTGAAATGATAATAAATGACTTAATGAAAAAAAAAAGTTACTGTAATATCCAATGAATCCCGATAGAAATTTCTTTATCACAAAACATAATACTTATATTGATGCTTCTTCGTGAAGATTATTCTCACTTATGTTAAATGAACACGGGAATAAATTTCTTCCTCTTAAAGTGAGGTTTTGAAATTTTTTATTTAATAACAAAAATTACTCCACAAAAACATAAAAAGAGATATTTAACTTAAATCTTTTCTTTTTTTTTCTTAGAGCAAAGATCTAAGTTAAATATACTTAAAGTGTATTTTTAAGTAAGATTTTAAGGGTTGATAATCTTGTTCTTCCTCCCACATTTATATTTAACTTTAAAATTTATGAGAGGAAAATGTATAAGAATAAATATTGTTCTAAGAGTAAGTCGTGAATTGTAAATTACTTTAAACTATTTGCCTTTTTACTTTCTAAAGACAATTCACCTAAAGACCACATATGCTCAAGAAGAATGAGTGTTGCACTAAATTCTTCCGTATTTTAGCCTCTAGAGAAAGGGTTTTATTGTGTTAATAAAATCGTTTTATAAAGATTTCTGTTTATCTTATAGATTTATAATTCTTCCTAACAATGACTTTTCCATTCTTTAAAGAAATCTTAATGGTGCAGTGACGGAAACTATAACTTTTCTTTCTTCAGAGGGAAAAGATTGGAAGAATTGATGAGACAAACTTTTAAATGTCAACTATCAATATTTATTTTTAGAATGGATTGGGATTTACATTCCAGTTTTTATATACACACACTCTATGCCATAGAAAATTTTCATATAAATTTATTCGTATCGTTTAATTTTATTCAGACCTTACGGTACAGAAAAGTTTAATATCTTTTAGTTTTCTTGCATCTGCTCATGATATATGTGAATGATTTTATTAGAAAAAATAATACATAATATTCTAAGAGATTAATTTTAGAATATGCATTTCCAAATAATACAGTTCACTGGGAAATTTGATTAAAAAAATCACAATCGTAAAGTTTGTAATCAAAAAGAAAATAAGTGGATAATTTTTTTCCATCAATTTATGATTTCCCTTTAGTTTTAAGTTCACGCCTATCAAAAATACATCAAAACAGACGAAAATAATTTTTTAATTGCCAATTTTTGAGATTCGAATTTTGTCCTTCTATAAACAAAGTTGACCCCAAAAGTGGAATAAATCTAATATAGATGGTGGTGGTGTAGAGCTAGCTTCTTAAACCAGATAACATCTACGATTCTAAAAGCATATTTTTGGTATTGTAGTTATGTTACTCGGCTAATGGCCCTAGCGTCGCGGGTTCGTACCACGACCTTCAATCCGCCATATTGGTGACCTTGACAACGCAACCTCATGCAACCGTTGTGGTGCCATCTATCAGCAGTAAAAACCAAGTCGTTAGACCCACTTGACGGAGCGAGCAAAACAAAGACTTCAGACTCACTTGACGCAACTAACTTGATGCAACAAGCAAAACAAAGCCGTTATACTACTTGACGAAGCAAGCAGCAACTCCCACATTCGCTTTCCAACGAACTCGCAAGCTAGCAGTAACGATTGGCGCTTTAAAATCGTTCGTCTCTTCGCCGACTCACTTGTGGGGGAGTACAGTGGCGCTAGTTTCATAACCCAGATAACATCTAAGATACTGAAGTATACTTTTGTAATGTGTATATACTACTTGGCTACTGGCCCTAGCGGCTCGAGTTCGTACCGTGACCAGTGCCACACAAGTATACGTTAAATCCAACGTCATTGACAAAACCTTCTTTAGTCAGTATGCTGCGGAAAGCTGGGTACTGGGATAGGTGTTCTAATTTAAGTGGCATCTCCCAAAATATCTCAATAAGTTAGCTCCAAACACCGCGCTAATATAAGTAAACTTATAGACACACTATAGTTTTATTGAAGATTGATAGTAATATGATAAAAAAAATTAATTTTTTTATAGAAAATTAATAAAATGCTTTTCTATACTTTGAGGAAGCGCTTACGGAGAACTTGAACATTAAATTCTTCAATTCCAGGTATGGCCATTTTATTGAGTTGTAGCATAACCATGAAATTGCATAATAAGTTATTATACTTTAAGAGGAATTTGTAATTTTAACTCTGATAGTAATTTTCTAAAGCAAGTTCACGTAAATGAATTGTTTACATTTTAGTCCAGAGTCAAGTTTGTACGGTAAAATTATAATTGTTTTAAGTACACAGAATATGATGAGGTCTCACGGAAATAGAAGTCATAGTAGGTACTCAATTTCTTTGACGTCGGTATTGCCATTTTTATCCAGTATTTTTAAGAACATGGTTCATTATGATTCATGAAATACATTGATTATTGAAGCTTTTTGAAGTTTGAGAGTTTGTCGATATTTCGAAAAAAACTACTGCCTGTTGCTGATTTACTGAATAACCATATTTTGCAATATTTCAAGCTCAGGTTTTTGTAAATGTTATCCACATGGGATATGCTTAATCGATGAAAAGTTGCATCAGGGGTTTGCCCTTTTCTTTAAGGTCTGAGTAATTTGAGAATATTTTGCTCAATATATTGAGTATTTAACAGAACAAAATCAATCTTCCAAGCAATTACAAAAGAAAGCGGTATAAGTATTGTTACTCATGTATTTTTAAGGCAAGTCGGACACTTCAAAATATTTTTGTTTTAATTTACCAATCTGACACTTCATTAACATAAATAGGAAAAAAATGGACTTGAAATTTATGGGGACACTCATGGAGAACATGATAAAATATTTCATCATAAAAGATTTATAAACTATTTCATTTCTTTGTTGTTTTTAAATTCATTCTATTAGTCCACACTCTCCCTATATATATCTTGTTCAAATTTTCAATCGTTAATAAAATAAATTTTAATTATCTTCTCAAGTTGAAATACATTCTTTTACAATTTGTAGGGGATAACAGTTGATGTTAATACAGTTATTTCAAATATTAATTCATTAATTAAATTTAATTAATTTTAAATACTTTAAATAGAGATTTAGTAATTTGTAATGAAAATTTAAATGAACAAGCCTTAGCGCAATGGGTTAAATGCGAGGATTTCATTATCTTTTGCGTGAAGATGAAGAGTGCGAGCTCAATTCTTGCAAAAATCAATAGATTTTTTGATAAATTATTTAAATTTATTGCAATTATTCAATAAAATGCTGCTAAATTACAATTTTTCCTTGTTGACCTAAATCGGAATTGACTTGTTTCTTTACATTTCTTGTTTCTATACAAATTTATTTATTTTCCAAACTATTGTAATAAAAATTAAATTCTAGAAATAAAGATAATTTTTTAAATCTAAAAGAGTATCCGTCTAATTTGGGAAAATAAATAAAATAAAACAAAACAATAACTGCAGTAAAATAATAAATAATAAACTATAAGTTAATAGTACAAAACTAAAATAAAATAAAAAATGACAAATAGTGATAAAACGTAGCAATAATAACAATAACAATAATAAAACAATAAATAGAAATGTCAACATTCTAATATTGAAAAAGGAAAATTAATACATTTTATACAAAACGGTAGAAATAGAAATGATATTAAATAAATAAATGTATTACATTTATGAAAATATATACCACTATCTAGGAAAATGTTTAAATTCCACTTTGAAATTTATAAATAAACAATATTATATTCCTAGTTTCATCCGTTTTATCTTTATTTATAATAAAGCACAATGTGTGTGTGTGTTGGCGCTGTACAGACGAGACCGTTCAACCTTCAGCTACCAAATGCGGTACGTGTGTACCTTGGGGGCCAGAAATGTGCAGCTCGGAGCCCTTTTTTGAATTTTTAATTAAAATTTTAATTAATTAAAAAATAAGCCAAATTTTGAAGTTTTTTTCGCTATAACTTCCGAAAATATAACAGTATAAAATTAATTTTTGCATCAAGTTAAAGCTAAAAAATTAACCTTTCAATGATACTGATGTTTTGGCCAATTAATTAAAATTCTATTTTTAATGAATTTTTAAACATTTAATTTAATCAGTTTTTTTTTCAAAAATTTATTTCACATAAAATAAAAATAAAATTTTATCTTCTCTAGGATCTAAAAAAATCAGCTTTAAAAAAATGTTACCATCCCATTTTCAGAAGTTTTGATTTAAAAAAAGTTAATTACTACCAAAAATAAAACAGACAAACATAATTTTCATCACGTGATTATATGAAATGAAATAAATATAAAAAGTGATATATTTTAAACAACAAATGAAAGAGAAAAATTTTTCTTGATCGTTTGCAATATCAAAATTATTGATTCAACTAAAGAATTAAGGTAAATAAAAATACTAAGTAAAAATATAATACAAAAGTGCGACAGTTAAAACTGAAAAAGAAATTTTAAAAAAGCAACAAACGTTAATGTTCTGAGAGCGGCATTAATTATTTAAAAGCAAGTAATCTTAAACGAACTTGATGATGACATCATTTCAAAGAAACGACGAACAAAAAGCAATTGATATAATAAGAAGTAAAATATTTGCGCATTCTTTTTTTTTTAATTTTTAAAACAATAAGACATGTTCTGATTTGTTACTTTCACTTATGTGAAGAAGATATATTGTGCAAATCAAAGAATTCGCCTTCGTGATTGTAATTTATCTCCGCATTTTTATGAATGATGCGAAATAAAAACGAATCTTCTTTCAACGAAGTAACGTAATATTAAAGCTATACTGGTAAAAGTAGGCCAGCTATTTGAAAACGCATCTTCTTTCAAACAAGCATACGTAATAATTAACAATGCAAAATTTGTAAAAGCATATAAAACTATTTTTACCCCGCATATTTCGGAGATATCAAAACTTTCTACCAAAGCAATATCATGTTCTCTCACGAGAAAAAATAAATAAACTATCATTCCAAATTAAACATATAAAACTTTCATTTTCGGCATGTTTCTGTATAAAATGAAACAAATATGAAACATTATATTTTTGGAAAATAAATGGATGGAAACGTTTTTTTGGAAAATAAATGGATGGAAATGATATTTTACTATACATATATTACTGATCGAATTAAACAATATTATTTAAGGCAAATATGGCTTAACATCTACAAGGCACTTCTGTTATCGGAGCCCAACATCTAATTTCTTATTTTTTTTGGAGAGACATAAATCTCTTAGCAATTGGTCCAAGTGAAATATATAACTATAGATTTAGGGAAAAAATGCTGATGAATTAAATTTTTACATACATCATCTGATCTGTGATTCATATTTAACTAAATATTCTTGAGAAAATTAGTCCTTAAGTTAAAAATTGGCATTCCAATCAACTAAATCAATCATCAAAGCTGATCTATCTATGAAAATTTCATCATAACTATTCAATATAAATTCGCGATTTTAGATCATTTTATCAAGATATCAAAGAAGCCAATGAGATTTACTCTAGAATAATTGGTCTAGATTATGATAATGATAATTGTTCTTAACTTGAAATATTCAGAAATGAATAAATCAGGCAGATTTGAAGAAGATAGAAATGCTAATTTATTTATTTAGAAGTTGAAATATTAAGAATATTTTACAAATATGAATCTATAAGACCAAAGGAATTAAAACCATAATTTTTGGAAATATATTTATAAATCTAAAAAAGTTATTATTGAGAGTATTTATATACATCTAAAAATAAAATTAAAAACTGAATATTTCATTTAATCCGTGAAATGTTTGCTGTATAATTCCTTGAGATATTATATATTATAAAAATATTTACATAACGTTTCAATATCTGTAGTGAACATAAAACTTCAATGCTGGACTACTCTGCTTTCAGTTCTTAGTTTTATTTAAAGACATGCTTAGATTGAGTAAAGAGATCTTTATATTAATGGAAGCTTCATTTCCATTTTAATTTAAAACTGAATTTTGAGTGCACTGATAGAAAATCAGAGATTGATGTGGAGTTCAAAGATAGGACTGCTTAAGGTCTACATAATAGTATAAGTGAATTATATGACTATCGAAATTTGAAGCTTTAAAATATTTTGCTGAAAAACCTATTATCAGACCAAGTTATATATAAAAAAATTTATTGAACCCTTTAGTTGGCATAAATACTTGCGGCTAGTATTAAATAAAAATAGAAAACGATATACATACGTTTCGAAGTTAAATTTATTTTTGCATGAAAATACCCTTTTAAATTGTACCCGTTATTCAACGACTTGAGTAAGTGCGATACAAATTTTACGATGATGCATAAAGTTTATGTCAAGAAAAAAGAAAAAAAGTTTCTCTGACAGTAAAAAGATTCAATAGATACTAACTTACTCAAGAATTATACTAATACGAAAATACTAATAAAGAAGTATGATGATGGAAATTTATTGCTAGAAACTGAAAGATTTATGAAGAGAACCAGTGTATAAACATCTCTAAAATGTAATAGTACTTATTACAATATACGTGGTAATATAATTTATAAATTTTTTTTCTTGTTTAAAATGGAAAACACGTTTTTCATGACAAAACTACGTAAATGATAAAGTAAACGAGTTTAAGTTAAATTTTATGCAACACAATTTGTTAAAACCTTTTGTAACTAATCTTATTTATTACTTGATATTTCCAGCACAGATTTTTTTATCATGTTAGAGCATGATGTTGTTTGTAGGATGAGGTTTTTGGCTTAAACAAAAGTCTTTATGCGAAAAATTGAAATTTTAATATATGCACGAGCAGCTCAAAAATTCAGCTTTTAATGACGCGTTGTCAATGTATTTACAAAAGCTCTGAATAAAAAATAATAAGTTAATGACTACAGCAAATAAAACCTAAAATAATATCATTTTGAGCACGTGATTATATAAAATGAAATAAATAGGAAATGTGGTATTTCTTTAAACAATCAATGCGAGACAAATTTTTTTGGATTGTTTGCAATACTAAAGCGACTCATTCGATGAAACAATTAAAATGAATAAAAGTATAATTTAACTTGTACGAGCACGTGGTGCTTGGTCGTTCAAGAAATGATGTTCTGACGCGATACATTGAAATATGCATAGCAGATTTCTTTTTAATCTTTATTATCTTTATTCTTTTTATACATATAGGGAATTTTGTTCTTTTTAAGATAATTCGATTCAATGAGAATTTATTTGATGAATACATCGATACTGAAAACATTTAATTAAAAATGAAAATCATTCATAAACTTCCGTTGTAAAATGGAACAAAAGATCAACAACAATATCAAATTAGAAAATGGATAACCGGTCAGTTATACCCAATGATTTTTTTCTCACTATAACAAAATAACTTTAAAATGCTTCAAAATTTGATAAATTAAATTACTTCGTTGAAGCAAGTTTGATCATGAAATCATACAAGAAAGATTTTATTATTATTAAAGATATCCAAGTTTCCCAGAAAACCAAAATATTTAGTAAATTCACTTTAAATTATTACCTTTCATAAAATTATTTATGTATTTTTGCTTTTAAGTCCGAAAAGAACTTAAATTTATGTGTAAAGTATGGCTTTGATTTTTCCCTTCTTCTTAGGATTTAATAGCTGTAACCTAATTTATCATCCATTTCTGCACAAGTGATTCATTAGATTTAGCTTCAATTTCACTTCGTAATCAAAGATACCGGCATCTGAATTTATGCAGTGTGAAAACGTACTATTTTGCTATCTTTCTGTTTTGAAAATTCCTTCATTAATTGCGTTTGTATCAAATAGTCATTTCTTGAATTCAATTGATATCGTTTCAATTTTAAACTAGCAATAAATTGGGCTTCAGTTTTAAATGGGAGCTATTTATAGTTTTCTATTACAACTGTATTTTTTATAAGTTTATTCTATATCAAAGCATGTGTATATTGAAATTACAAATAAGGAAGATTTAAATTTTATATAAAACTATTTCAAAGTCAGAGAAAATGAGATCATTAATTTTCGCATCATATTTACCAAATATCTATTTTTTTAGATTCTCTTTTTTTAAATTGCTATTGAATTCGCTTTCTTTTGTTCTTTTATATAAACTAAACAAAATACTTCCTCTATTCTATTTTTTGACAAGAATTAAAAAACCTGAAAAAACCCCGGCTTTTTAGAAATATTAAATTTGAAAACTGATTTTTCAAAAAGTCCGTTTTTGTATGAACCCTATTAGTTATTACACAATTTTCTTGGAATGCCTGGAATTGTAATCGTGATTATGAAATTTAGGTGAATATAAAAGTGATGTGCATTATTTTTTTTTCTATTTCCAGAACATTCATTTGGCTCTAGTTGCAATAACGAAAATATGAAATTGATTTTGTCTCTAAAATTGACTGAAACGGTTAAAATTATATTTATAAGCAAGAACTTAAAAATTAAATTCAGTATAAAGAAATAGAAATAATAATTCGTTTAAAAAGTTTTTTGACTATATTTGTAAAATCAGAAGCAGATAACTAGACGGGGAAAAAAACTGGAGAATGATCATAGCAAAATTATTATCTAATGATATTATAAAAATTCTGATGAAAAAATATTATGCTTTTTAATACGGTAATATTATCATCCTGCGATACTTCTGATAGCAACATAGAATTTATTTTCTTTTCATCATAAATTACTCAAAGAATTTGATATTTATAAAATGACTTTCAGTGTTTTTAAGAGTTAACTGGCGAATGATCATAGCGGAATTATTAACTAATGGTATTATAAAAATTCTGATGAAAAGATATTATGCTTTTTAATATGGTAATATAATTCTGCGATACTTCTGATAGCAACATGGATAGCACATATCATAAGTTTCTAGAAGATTTTGATATTTATAATTTCTTTCAGTGTTTTTAAGAGTTAACAATTTTTTTCAATGTTTTATCACACAACATTTGAAGATTCTTAATATGAATCTTCTTTCAATAAATAAATATAATTACATTACATTTTAGTATGTTAAACTGACATAAAAATGACTATACTTTTATACTTTATTGAATTTTTGACTCAAGCTTATTGAAGAGAGTGACAACCAATCGAAGAGCTTGCAAGTCTTCAGAATTATCGAACAAATTACTCTGGTTCATTTGAATTTGAATGTAGTAATATAAGAAAAATACGAAAGAAAACATCACGTTTTCATGGAGGGAAAATGATGATATAACAAAGAAATCAAAAGGATAAGGGGGTGGGGAGGGAAAAAGGATGGTTCACCCTCATTGATTTCAGAAGACGAAGTAATTGGGTAGGGATCTGTTTATTCTCACCATGCAATGTAGACGTTTCCAAAATACAATAAGTCCTGCCTCAAGTCTTTCTGTAAAAAGAGGCAATAAAAATAAAATGCTTTTGAAAAAAAATGCATAAGTAACGCAATTCTTTTTCACCCTAAAGCGTTTTTTTGCAGTTTATTTATTTTATTAAAAAGAATATTTTAGTCATTAACTTACATTTACATGCAAGCGGTACTTCAAAAGACAAATATATATTTAGAGAAGATTTTTTAAAACTTTTGTAAGAATAAAAGTCTTTCTTATTGAAATTATTAGCCTTGCCATACGTAAGAATGTTACTGAATATGGAACTATTGAGAAAGAAGTTGATATACAATGAACAATTAAAGGATTTATCGTATTTAATTTTTTATTAATTTTACAAATGAGTTTAATTACTTATAATAAATCTTTATACAAATGAGTTTAATTACTTATAAAAATTTAGATAATAAGTTGTAATAAAATTCTAAAACTTGATAAAAAAAGTGATTCAATAAAAATATTGAGTAAATAAATTAAGTTCCAAGGATAAAAAATTATTAATTTAAGAGCTAACATTAACTAGGACAAAATTCATAGTTTATTATTTATTAAATGATGATGGCTTTCATTTTTTAATAAAGAATTTAAAGTTTTCATTGACTTTCCTTTCCTACTTCTTTTAACCCGAATAAGATTAAGAGAGAAATTTTATCATGAGGAATAGAAAGTCCTTGTTACAATTTTGAGGATAACGTGCTTATTTCTATTTTTTCTAACAAATGTTTAATGTCTATAATATTTTTCGAAATACTTCTTTATTATCATTTTTCTTGAAATATATCGAGAAAGTGCATGTTAAGAAGAATTTTCAACGAAGTTTTTCATGCCGAGTATATATTACTTTTATTAAGATTTTACATTGCAGTTTTTTTCAAAAGTTTCAATAGAGTATAAATTCAGAAAATATTTCTAAGATTTTGTAAAAGAAATAAATTTAATTTTTTATTTATTGTGTTTTCGTTTTATTTTCATCTAATAACAGGGTGAAATGAATGAAATAATAATTAAAAAAATAATATATGCTTATAAATATGAAAGCTGAGATTATAACATAATAATGCTAGTTTCAAAAATTATTTTTCTGAAAAATATAAAGCTTATTTAACTTGATAAAGCTTAAAATACACTTAGAGTGAACTAAA
This sequence comes from Argiope argentata, assembly GCA_026289955.1. NCBI lineage: Eukaryota > Metazoa > Arthropoda > Arachnida > Araneae > Araneidae > Argiope > Argiope argentata. The sequence continues at coordinate 1,823,997 of JAOUZG010040955.1, read as the reverse complement.
ATTCTTTCTGAATGATTAAGTTTTTTCTAAATTTTATTTAGTTGTGCAGTTTATCAACTACTTATTGTATTGGAATGAAAAACGTATTTAATTTTACAACTCAATACCGATAACAAGAAAAATAAAGATTAAAATGGAATCTGCTATGCATATTTCAATGTATCATGTCAGAACATCCTTTCTTGAACGGCCAAGCACCACTTGCTTGTGAAAGTTAAATTATATTTTTATTCATTTTAATGGTTTCATCGAATGAATCACTTTAGTATTGCAAATGATCTAAAATTTTTTTTTGTCTCGCATTTACTATTTAAAAAAAACATCACATTCTTTGTTTATTTCATTTCATATAATCACGTGCTCAAAATGACATTTTTCTACGCTTTATTTGCTATAGTCCTTAACTTATTTTTTGAATCAGAGCATTTGTAAATGGGATGGCAACGCGTTATTAAAATCCTTTTTTTCGAGATGCTCGTGCAGATAATAAAATTTCAATTCTTCGCCTTCTGATTTTTGTCTACCTCATTCCCAAAATAACATCATGTTCTGACGTGATAATAGGTATATCAATGCCATGTCAAGAATGTACTGAAAATACTGCGTTTTCTTATACGGGCTTGATATATCTAAAATCAATGCAGTTTGATCTGGAGATACTAAGCTTCTCGAATACATACTATAGAGGAGGAGTATTTGTGAGATTGGAGAGATTTTTTTGAATCTCTAATTATGATTTTAATTAATTAAAAATAATATTCTATTCTGGCTATTTCCGAAGTAACCTCTGAGAATACCACAATATAAAAATAGTTTTTGCATTATATTAAAATTTAAAAAAATATATCACCTGAGTTACATATTTTTTAAACATATAAATTAATTTTCTACTTTTAAACAATTAAAATATTTTAAGAATATTTTTAAATATTTCGCTCAAAGTAATAAGCTTTTAGATCTGCAAAAGCTGAAATTAAACATTAAATTATATTTTTACTGCGAAGTAATACCTAATTATTTAATCTACCATCATAGGGGCAATAAGTTAAACCTTAAAATTTATTGAAAGTAATGTATAGATTACTATGAAATTTTTTCTTTATTATAAAAGATTAAAATTATTATAATATTTTATTAAAATATTATAATTTTTCAAGACATAATATTTTGAAAAGAAAAAAGTTTAGCTATCTGATTAGTATAATATTAATATGAAATCCCTAATACAATTGAATCCCAGAATTTTTACAGAATAAAAAAATTAAACTTGAGAAATAGAAAATATATTTACTGTCAAACAATAATAAGTGTTACGAAAAATATTTTTCATCTTGCAGTTTTTTTTCCATCAAAATTAAAAACGAAATGGTATTGTTTCTATTCCTGTCTAGCAGTTTAATTTCTTGTACGAAGGCATAATTTGTCTTGAAAGAATTGTAAATCGCAAAGCCAAACGGAAAATGTACTTATTTGCATGATATAATCTGTCTTTAGAAGTTAAGAGACAGAATGCAGTTAAATACGGTTTCATTTTTAATGCTTGAACTTCCTCATAAGCACGCGTTGCAACCGCTTAAAGTGGTTTTCGAGTAGATCTCCTTAGAAAGTTTAATGCAAGCTGTTTAAAATAATTTATATTGCTCTGCTTATTTCTAAAGCAACATTTATTCTTGTGAACATTTCTCTCATAAATATTAAGCATGAATATAGATATGGGAATTCCAAGCAGTAGAAACATGATTACGATGATTTAAAATTTTAGTTGAGTACTCTCTCTAAGGATCTCGGATTCTTTCGAATTTTGTGTCTTCCCGAGTGTACTTGAAGTTATTTCATTTCTGATAAAATAAAGTTTCGAATAAAAGAGTATGTTATATCTTACTATGGGGATATTTCTTTAACTATTAGTATGATATAACAATAACTAACTATTTCATTATAACAAACTATTAGAAGCAAGTCGTGAACTCCATAAAAATTATCTCATATAAAACTAAAAAATATGTTTTTTTTCAATAATTAAATTAACTTTTTCAATATATTCTTTCTTGAAATTTATTTCTAATAAATAAATTTCAAGTAAATGTATTTTTAATGGCAGTTTAGTTTAGTTTATTTGCATTAACGTCCCCTTTTTAAAGCAGCATTAAGGATAGACGGGATAGATTTTGAAATTTATAGCCGTGGTCAGACGAGGAGGCTGACACCTACGCTTGCATCTCGCAATGCCAAATTTCTTCACCACATTACACTAGCTAGACGGCGTTTAGCCTCTATAGATTTTACATACATCAGCTCGGTTTGCACGACTTTTTTTTGCCGCAATAGTGTATCTAACCTCAAACCCTCGACTTTCAAAGCCAAGATCTTATCACCAGCCCACTATCATCTATTTTTAATGGCAGAATATAATTACTAAATAAATATGAAAGGAATTAAAGAAAGGTTCCTTTTAAGAAACCTTTCTTTAATTCCTTTCTTTCTTTCTACAGTTAGTTTTAACTGTAGAAAGAAAGAAAGGAATAGAATGAAAACAATTATGATAGACGGGCTGAAATTTTACCATCTTAAATTCTAATAAAAATCAATTAACCCTTTGCGGTCCGATGTCGAGTGTGTCTCGACATTCAAGACTGTGCATCATTTTGATGTTTTATTTATTTTTCAAACTTAATTGTTAAAAATACCTAAATAATGGTTAAGAGATGCAGATTGATTTTTCAAAAAAATTCGACTTAAAATAATTATATATATTTATTTTTCAAAGCAATAAACAAAACTTTGTATCAGGTGAATAATTGTGCATCTAATCATTTTTCGGACTGCAAAGGGCTAATGTCCATGAAGAGTAAAACAACGAATTTTCTAGTTGTAATTTAGGTTTATTTATTATTTTAAAAGAGATATTAGACCCGTAGTTATAGAATTATTAAATAAAACTGTATTACGATGGGCCTTAAACTTTTAAACCTTTATCAGATTGCGCGGATGATATCCAAATTAGAATCCTAGAACCAAACTTCCTCATCCGATCGATTGAAGGAGTTTTCATTTCGAAGGATTTAACCTTCACAAGATTACTTAAGAGGCATCACTTGGATGGAATATAGAATAATGAAACAATGAATCAAATGTATCTCGATCGCTAGATTTTGGCAGCAAGATAGGAAAGTTCTTTTGAATTATGTCTAGATAGTAAATTCTTTAAAACTTTTGTATTTTGCTGCTTTTTTTAAAATAAAAATTTTGTTATAACATGCGGCATTGCTAAATATTTTCCATTTGTACTTACATAGCGAAATTTATGTACATTTCTTATTACCATTTAATTATTAAAATATATATTTATCTACGCAGTTAAAAAAATAATTTCAAATATAATAAGGATTTTCATTTTTGAAACTATACAAAGCCGATTTTGAAATAATCTGATAGTTTAAACTGTATAATTGGACATAGCTCTTAATGGAGAAGACGGCCTTTCAACTGACACTAACTCTTAAAATTTTGTAAGTAAACAACCTAAAAATATATTTAGTATCATAATATATTTTTAATATAGTAATTCTAATGTATATAATTTTATCCTAGTCAATAGAAAAACGAAAATGCATTTCCGTTATTTCTGTCTAGAAGTTCAACACAAAATAAAAATAAAACAGTATTATTACCTTTAGTTATGATTATTTGTTGAATATATTGCAGATAGAAAATTAGAAAATAATTGAGAATATACTTTCCATGGAAGGTTATTAAAATGTGAAAAGAAGATAACGATAAAAAAAATAACATGTAAAATCGCAAAATTCAAGTTATCATATGATAACATTGTTATTTTTAATTTATTAACC